>JAHHFK020004630.1:0-357049 GCA_024533555.2 Aedes koreicus | reverse complement strand
CGATAAGAACGATATCCTGCTCGCAAACGAATTCTTCGAACGGTACTGCGAGCAGCAGCGTATTTTTGTGAGAGTTCATTATCTGATAGTCCAGGGTTTGCTCTGACGGTTCTCAACACCTTCTGGTTCAGCTTGCGGTCATATGTTCCACTACGACGCTTACCTTGAGGCACGCTCCCTGAAACGTTTGAGCACATCATACACGGTTGATTTGGCGATTTTCAACGTGTTTGCGATGTTTATTGCGGACCACGGTGTATTATCAAAGTGAGTGTGCAGAGTTTTTTCTTTCCTCTTGGCTTCCATCTGAAATAACTTTTGACTCACTGCACGAAACACCGTGAATTTATACTACAGAAAGTGGGCGCCTAGGTTAACAAACCGCTGTAAAAGAATTCTTGCAGCGGTCACATTCCGTGCTGCTGCAACACAATAAGTGATTCCGGATTCTAACTGGACAGAACTTTATTCGGTGTTGTTACAGTTGTCATTGTTTGTTTTGTTGGCAATGAATCGAGTTTCATTGAAAGTTTCTGCTATTTAAACCCTTCGAGGAGTAAGAGCACTCTTCAAAGGCTCGCCCCTTTATCAGTCAAAACTGGGTTCATTGCAAAGAAAAGAAACAATGTCTCCGATACTGACCATGCATCAGAACCCTAGTCATAGCTAATTCAAACTATAGAACATCAAATAGAAAATGAGAACTCACATAAATGAAGACTTATCATGTTTTCCTTATTCCAAGCTCATCCTCGGTGGCACAATCCGAGTATTGCCAGTTTTCACAAGACATAAACTGTAATAAGGACTAATATATGTTCCTTTGACTACAAAAACAAATATGTTATCTAGTTTGTATTAATTCGGACTAGGATTCGGTGATCTGATACCCCGTAACGCACCACGAAAAGGTGATCTACCAGCGTTACGGGCCATGTGGTTGGTTACGGGGTGTCTCGAAAGGTCATAATCCGTTGAAAAGAAGTGAAGTGATCACCAGTTTGTTGCACGCCCAGAAGAAGCCGAAAGAGATTGCCAAGGTGGTAGGGTACCACCAGGCAACAGTTTACCGCATAAAAAAGTCCCTGCAGGATGGTCCTAAGCAGCGGAAGCCGGAAAGTGGACGTCCGCGCTTTGCAAATAGAACAAATTTTCGCATTATTTTCTGCCGCACCCTGTAGCCAGCCAAGCATCATCAACCAACTTCCGCCAACTGATGATTAGTCGTGAACAACTCATTCATATTCGTCTGGCAGATAATGTCCTCGCTCTGCTCCGACTAACCGAATACCTGTGGACCTCTTTGGCAGTCCATTCTTTCTAGTTGATCCACCGTGTTCATACGTGTTCCAAAGATTGTCCCACGCTTCCTTAGCGCTCTTGACATCCCTCACTAGTCCAAAGACGTTTGAATCAATGCTGAGACATATGGTCGCCAACGTTTGCTCGGAGATTTCATCGCTCACCGCCGGTTCACCTTCAGTTCGCTCCTTCACTGCACACCAGGTCTGCTCCTTGATAAGGACCATCTTGGTGGCGAAAGACCAAGAACTGTAGTTTTCCGATCCTGGAAGAACTTCTCGCACTGTCAAGGATACTGATTCTCCTTGTGCCTCAACTGTCCGGCTTGAATCGAGTTTGATCCAGAACCATTTTGGGAATCTGAAGGTTTCATTTACTATTTTTCTTGATTTTTTTTTGACGCAGGACTACGTCTGTGTTTTCAATACTGGGGTACACGTTCGAATTGCGAAAATTTGGAGCGTCACGAAAAATATATAGGTTTTGAACGTTAATAACTAAGTCATTTCACGATTGATTTCCAAACTGTTTGCACCAATCGATCGGAACATTTTCTACGCTTCGATTTCAATATTTAAAACTATTGATTTTTAACATTCAACTATTGAAATTAACGCAAATATAAGGTGATGTCTTATAATGCCGATTTTCAGAATAAATTTACTAAAGGCACAGTACTTTTCTATCACAGACTTCAAATTTAAGTAAGGAACGTCTCACATTCAGCAGTGTACGATATAAAAATGGGACACCTTTAAATGTTCATCATTCGCTCGGCAGCCATGGAGCTGTGCAGAGCGGCAATGGGCCAGTACTGCTCTGGCAGCTGGCTGTTGCAAGTACCCTGAAAAAGGGTACGCGGGCGTGCAACCAGCCAGAATGTTGGCTGAGAGGCTGTCGCTAGCGAGTGGCTGGCTGGACAGCCATTTTTAATGCAGTCGTGTGCTATGCCAAGCTCGTGGCAAGGCTATCAAATTTGGTGGGAAACATGTATGATCCAGTTGGTAGTCATATCACGATATGATGTTCATGTATATGTATAGATGTATATGTAGATGATTTCGAAATGTAGGTAGATAATATTGATAAATATATAGATGTATATGGTCATGATATTGATTTATGAGTAGAGTATTTCGATACATGTGTAGATGATATAAATGTATTTTAATGTTGTATATATGTATGTATATGTTTGAAACTGATATCGATATATATGCAGATGATGTAGATAAGACGCAACGTTGAGTGTTAAAATTTCGCAATCATTATGTCTATACAGGCAAAACGGCATTTTTCGGGGTAAAACCATCTGTGTTTAACGCCCTGGTTCCCAAATTTCGACAGAATGTCAATAACTATTATAAGCTGTATTTCACAAAAAAGATCTCTTCAGGGCTACTATTCTGATTTTGAAAGAGTGTTATACTGAATTATTATAAAAGTTTGTTCATTGTATCCGCATGACAACTACCTAATTCGTAAATCCTGGCTGATCCTGAATTTCGTACAATTTCTGTTCGATAAATACCAAATATTTCTTAAAATCATGTTTTGGTATAGAAAATGACTCAGGGCCATTTAAAGCTTATTTGCATTTTGCAATCGCAGCCCGCTGGTTGCCAGCATGTTATGGTTTCCCTATTACAGACATAATCTTATTATAACAAGTTGTTCAATGTTGGTGATGTTCTCTTCAATCAATTCAATCAGCGCTTGAAAGTGTTTCTGTTCATTTTAGTGCGTTGGATATAGTTCCTACCTTGCATTAGGAATCAAATATTTTTGAGAAAGTGTTTGAAAGAGAAAGTGAAATGTCGCAAAATATGGCTGCAAAAGTATCAGAGCAGCAATCGGAGTGAATAAATCTTTAAGCTATTTTAAATAATAGCATGAGTTTTAAGTCAAATTTCAAACATTTGGAGAAGTTTATTAAATTCCTGCAAAAAAAAATTATCGTTTTAATTGATGACCAATGAACATAATGATTTTTAAACAGTTACATATTCTTTAAAGAAACCTCGTATAGCAAAATTCATATTTCAAACAGGTCCTCAACTATCTTTCATACCATAAAGATCAGGATCCTATCAATCATCGTAGAAATATGACGTGTCCGTATCATCATTCAAACCCCACGGCCCATTTCAGAACCACCAAATACTTTCTAAAGAGTGTACAATAGAATTTTCTCAAGTTGATGAAATAAAAATAAGTCATTGTTTTGTTTCTCATTCCCAAAAGAAAAATCAAAATTGCCGTCAATTTGTCTTGTGTATTATTTATTAATAATCTATTTTTTTTATCAAGGCTTTATCTGGTGTTTAAATATTCAAAACATCTCACCGTACGTAATTCTCATCTAACTTATGCTCACAGTATCACAAATCTGCTCGCTTCCCCTGTCTATAAATTGGAAAACACCGTAATCCACTTGTTTGTCTTAAGTTTTCACATTTCTTAAAAAAAAAACGATCAGTTTAATTTATATTGTACAGCACTTTCAATATAATTTTAGGTTCATATCAATTTTCAAGATCTCAACTCCCCACTTTTGAATTTTTTTTTAGTTAGGTCTGCGGTGACATTTCATGACAGCTGAATTAGGGTCTGCATTGACAACCATAATTTTCGCATCTGTTTCTCCCTCCCAGGGCCAGTACTGCTCTGGCAGCTGGTGGTTGCAAGCATTTTTAATGCAGTCGTGTGGCAAATTTATCAAATTTGGAGGGAAACATGTATGATTGTAATTGTAATTGTAATTGTTCAGTGTATAGTCCGTGCTTTCCTGCTAAGATTGCGTATCCGGGGACTCACCCCCAGGTCTATACTCCTATAGTCCTTACATTTGCACTCGTGAGCTCATTGCGATACTCATAGACTCACATAGGTAGTCGTATCTGAGTCCTCCACTGGGTAAGCTGAAAATTATCCATCGAATTTCAGATACATTAGAATTATCTATTTTTTATGCCACAAAGAGTGAGGTACTATTGCTTAAAAAGTTATGTGGAAACCCATCGCAGAAACAACTTGCTAGTATTTATTGGTATTGCATCTCAATAGGCCATTATAATGAAGATTTTATTCAGAAGCCTCTTAAGAATATATCAAACTTTTGAGAGTGGACTAACGTCCATATTTGTACCTTTTAGATTTTGGATTATTAGTAACATTACATGAACTTTTCTCATTAAATGTCTCTCTTAAAAACCAGATGGCAGCGTGGAAGGTGCCCTGTATTGGCTAACAAATTATCTGTACAACCCTTCCCTTATACATCCAAACCCAACACTTCATCACATCCAAATGCTTTCCTGGAAAGAAATAAGAATAATAATAAAAATAAAATATGTAGACACAAATTGACGAAACAACTACAAAAGGTCGGAATCGGATGCTTTCATGTTTCGTTGGCTGGCGATTCCCTTCCTGGTTCCCTCGGCTGCACAGGTGATATTTTTTCCAGTGAATATTTTCCTGAGCGACGGCATGCTTACAAGTGGTGATCCTGCAATTAGAGACTAAACAAACCGGACTACTCCTCGGATTGGTGGCCCGTCATATCATAAATAGCTGATATAACTAAATATAATTAAACAGACCCTTTATGAGTAAAAAGGCATTTCATACTTATATTAATGAGTTGAGGATGTGTGATTATTATCGACCCCTGTGATCCTATTAAGTTGTATTCCAAATACTCTGGTTTAGCTAAATTGTTACTCAGAGTCAAAAATATTAACGTTATGAGTTTTATTGACCTATTGACCTACAAGTTAAGTCTTTATTGCTCTGTGATAGGTAATCTTTATGCCTAACTGAATTATTATGTACTTAAAAGTATTGAGAAAACCCGTGTGTAAAACGGTAACATTTAGTAACATTCCATAAACCCATATTATTAAATATTTATTCCAACAACCAAATGAAAACGTAGAAGGTGCCTTGCATTGGCCAACAATAAATTCTCCTTCAAGCATTCCCCTTAACCATCCAAACCCAACACTTCATCATACCCAAACCTTTTTAATGAAAAGCTATATCTGATGACCTCAGTCGGCTGTTCTACTTAATAGCCCCTTAATCCTGTAATGTTACTAGTCTATACTGTTACTGTCACCCTCTATTGTTAGTGAGTACATAGGGAAGATGTACCTATAATAATCTCATCATTTTGCAATTCATCCTACTTGAAATAAAACGATATACACGTGACAGGATTAGTTAGTAATTTTTGTTGTAGTTATTTAACGAAGGCAAACATTATTACAAAACGAAACCGATCCTTCAACTGCCCAATTCTTTGATTTGATCCTTTGATCGTAGGATGAATATAGGAACAATGAGATTAATATGGGGGCAGTTTCCCTATAATGTTTGAAGATTAATTATTGGTTTGATCTATAAACAAATCATCTGAAAGCTCATTTCTATTCATCTCCTCCGCTCAGCTACTCTCAATGTATACTTCCCTAATCAGTCCCTCCGCTTCCTGTAATAACCTAACTCACAATCCACCGATTCCAAAGCACGAGAGAAATTCCCGCCGCCTAACATGCAAATGGGCAGAATGTTACAACTTGGAATTGTAACAGAAATCGATGAATCAACCCTCTCAGGTTTAACGCTAATATGCTATTATGATAAATTTAGAAGCTCATAACTGCATGCTAGGACTTTGCAAAAACTTAGGATTTGGAAATTTGAGTCGCTTAACAAATCCTCAAACAAATGTGCAAAAGCACGTTGGCCAATATTTAGTGTCAACCAGTGGGTACGTGTGCTCTACTCCAAGTTCCCCTTCTTTCAAACTCACCTTCAGTTCAATTTACCCATTGAGTTGGACACATCACAATAGAAAATATTGTGATGGAGCACGAACGTTAGGTTACCAGATGTATGAAACATACTCTATAGCCTATTTAGGATTATATCTGAAAAATCCAAATTTGGCCAACACCCACCAATATACGGCGATTTTCCACACAGTAGACGGTCATAAAGCCAGGCGAGGAACTGCAAAGGTCCTGACAGATATTATCTGTGCAGGAAAAGCGGGTAGAAGGGTCAAATGTAAAATTCAAAACACATATTGCGTTAAAGGCATATCTATACTGATACGAATTTTTAATGTGAATCGAAATCAACTCAAAATTGAGTCAAATAGAGCAAGCGTGTGGAGTATATTTAAAAGTTATGTAACATCGAGAGTTGGTCCGAGAATCGAATTGTCTCGATATGTGAAAAGTTACACTTGACGTAAGCCTACATTTGATTTGCACTGAAAAGTTATATCGCATGTCTCTAGTGACTAGTGGCAAAATACACTTCGACTCTCGAAATAACCACTGAAGTGAAGTTAAATCTTGCGACTCAAGTGTAAATCAAATGCCCATGCTATTTGCTAGTAGCGATTAGCAATTTGTAAATTTGTGAAATAGATTCACCATTCAATCTAGAATAAAAAACATGTTCAACATGAAAGATTCGGATCTAACCATAAGTATCTTCTAAGATCATTCAAACAATCGAGTTTATTCTCTACACAAATTTCAAAAGCAAACTAAACCGTTACAAACGAAATTTTGCGGAACAGTACATAAAACATCGACTAAATTCCAATATATTAACACACCTAAATGGGAATTGAAATCATCCTAAATCGATAAAGTATTTTGCTAGTACTCGCCATGAAATTCGAGTTCCTCTGCCCGGAGGGCCAATTTCCTAATGTTTTGCAGACAACCAGCGGAAGCCTCCTGTAGCTCACGATCCTTAGAGCCAACAGTTTCCAACAAAAATGGAACCACGCCGCTCTTGTTCACAAACGAAGACATAAAAAGAAAACCGAATATCAATCAACCAAGAAAAAAGAATATCCTTTCCAAACCAACCTGATGCATCGTGATACAATTCTGAGGGTCTTCCGACAGCTTCTGCAGTGCCATCGCCGTTGTTCGATGAACCCGTGGGTTGTTGCTGACCATGTAACCGACGATGGGCGTCACGGTTCGAAGGCGTCCCAATTCTTGGGTGTTCGAAGCGTACGGTGCACAACTTGCTATGGCTGCTGCCAAATTTTCCCTCAGCAAATCGTCCGTAGTGTACACGAGATGGGCCAACATGGCAATGACCTTATGGTCCGACAAAACCGATAGGTTTTCCCTATCCTTGGCTATTGTAGCAATAGCGGCACAAACCGCTGACAACACAAAGTTATCCCGGGAGCTGAGCAGTCCGACAACCAGTTCCAAAGCACCTACGAAGCTACGCACCAGCTCTCCAGAATCCTACAAAGAATGGAACCAACATTAGAACACTTAGCTATATCTTCTACGACACAAACCTTTGCGTTTTCTATGCACGGACATAGTGCCCATGCAGCATAGGCTTGCACTTTCGGATTGGAGTTCTTGAGCAGGGACCATATCAAACGAATCGCATCCAGATCTTCCATAATGGTCATACTCTCCGGATCTGTGGCGCACTCCTTCAGCGTTTTGGCGATATTTTCCAGGAGCGGTGCGTGAGTCATATTGAGCAAATTGACCAATAGTGGTATGCCACCGCACATGCGGAGCGTTTCGCGGTTGTTTTGATACTTGACGCACTCCGAGATAGCCCCAACGGCATTAGTAAGTACATCTTCGCTCTCGTCGTTGAGTAGTTGTACCAGAACCTGAACTGTCTTCAGTTGATCAAGCTTTTTCACATTCGCTTCACTAGCCGCACACTTCCACAGTGCACCCGTAGCTGCCGCCAACAAAGGCTTGTTGTCCCGCACGGATTTGTCCCGGGCAATACCGACCAACGGTTCTAAGCCTCCCGACTCACGTACCATATCGCTCGCTGTCTGCAGTGAAAGAGTAGGGAGGAAGTAATTAAAGTTCTGCTATGAATTTTCAAAAGATCGTATTGCCGGTTTCTCGAAACTCTTAGCGCACTCATATTACATATATTCATAACTATCTTGTTGGGGACAGATTATACTTTCTTAGTGTTGTATTGTGTGGGAATGATAAAAAATTCGAAAAACCGACATACCAATCTTTGTTTCCAAAAGCAGATTTGACGTTTCGAAAAAGCATAGCATCATATAGTTACGTTTTAACCCCATGAGTTACCTTATCGCTGGCGCACTTGAAGATCGCAGAGCTGCACTGTCGCTTCAGGTCCAGGTTGTCTGATGTCAGGTGCGATACGATGTCAAAAATCATTCCCTCGGTGGTGATAGCCAGCTGATAGTTGGCCTGCGAGGCGCACTGCTGTATGGTACCCATAGTCGGAACCACGATGTCGATGTGGACGCTCTTCAGCAGTCTGCCCATCAGAGGGACGATTCCGCCCTTACACATTAGTTCCTTGTTGTGTCGGGACTCGGACAGGGACCAGAGAGCGCGTGCCCCAGCTCGGGCCATGTCCAACATCTCGCGCTCGTCCTCGCTCAGCTGATCACGCTGGGACCGGAGTATGCTATGGAAGAACGAGAGAGAGACAATATGTTATAATGTGATTCGGGTATTCTTCAACGATGGCAGGAAGAATATTTGGAAATTGGCCTAAAATCTAGTAAATAAAACATGAATCAAACTGTACCCTCAAAATATAAGGGACGTTTTATGCATTACCTAAACAGATTCAGGTAGAAGGCTAAAGAAAAATAAACTTCCTGTTGAAAGGCAAAGCTTCAACCTTCACGTAAATTGACACTTTTAAATTGTTCCAAGGGTATATTTTATTTCAATTGTTTGTTTTAAATTCAAAACATAACCCTCACCCGCTTACCTGATATTAACATCCAGCAAGTCAACCAACCGTGGCACTCCATCGCACTTGCGGACAAGTTTCCGTGCCAAGCGCACTTTGGCCACGTTGCCCAGCGTTTCCGCTGCCATAACCTTCAGGTCCCGTCCGGGTTCCGACAGTATCTGCACTAACAGCGGAATACCTCCTAGGTCAACTATCGATCGGCGGATGTCCAAGTTGGACGAGATCTCCGACAGGACCGTCAGTGCTCCCAGTCGACACTTGAGATCGTTGCTCTCGAGTAGATTGACAAGCACTTCCAGCCCGCCGCAGTCCTGGATCGCCCGTTGGTTCATCTGCGTGGTCAGGTCGTGGTCCTTGAGACAACACAGTGCCACAATCGTGGCCGTCTGGTTGCCTGCCTTCATATACTTCACTAGCTTCTGGATATGCCAGTACTCCGACGGTACGTCATTAGTGTGCTTGGACTCCTTCCAGCGTTCCTCCTCGTCCGATGACGACACGGCATCCGTAGATTCCGATTCCTCGCTGTCCTGTTTCGTTGGAATTTTATCTTTCGGTGGTCCAGCAACGCTACCGGCGACAGAGGAACCCTTTGGAGTGGTTATTTTACCACTTTTTCCACGAACACTTTTGCCACCACGTCCCACGTTACGGCGTACCGTCGACATTTCGGATTACCACCAAAAATCAAACCAGTCCGTCGAGTAGCACTGTGCAGGAATTTATGGTGAGGCGAAACGGCTCTCGTGGTAATTTTTTTCGCAAACTTCGTTTGGTCGATAGCGTCAAAGCGGTTGCTAGGGGGTCGTTCACCGATCAAAACAACCAGCTGTTGATTGACAAGTTTATGCTCGCCGGAGAAAAAATGTTTGCAAACAAGCTATCATAAAATAGGAGTCGATACACGCGTGCAACAAGTAACGGTTACCATGGTGCATGATTCAAATTAGGCGATGCAGGCGGAAGCTTTTACCATGTGCAGCAATGTGCGCATGACCGGAAGCAGTGTGGCCAGGTTTTGAGTTTGATTTGCACAATTTGCACGAACGGAACTGTCATCCGGAATGACCATTATTTTGGAGAAGTTAGAACCAACAATCAATATGCAACTAGCGATTTGAAATTGGTTCACTGTTGTAGAACCCCTTGGTCCGAAATACACCTTGAAGCCAGCACCTAACTATACATATTTGCGCCTTTGTTTTGATTTGCTGTGTTATTTTGACAGAATATTTGAGAGTGTGTTCGTGTGAGTTCATTATTAGGGGCGTATTATTATGCTTGGGACCGATGTGCTAGTACTGACTGAGCCAAGAAATAAATCGTTTTTGTTCGGGACCTACTGGTCTCAGAGTTAGTCTATGGTTACACCCTTGGATGCCATTTGGCCACAGTTTATCGCATCAAAAAGTCTCTACAGGATGGTCCTTCACAGTGAAAGCATGGAAGTGGAGGTCCGCGGTTTGCTGTACGCTAAACGTGATCAAATTGGTCCGTGCAAAGATTCTTGCAACCCGGTACGTTCCACCAGGAAACATGCCAAGGAAGTCAACATTTCTGAAAAATCCATGTAAATCATCATCAATGAAGACTTGCACGTATATCTCAGTGCTAGAAGGAAACACCACTTGATGACGGAGTGGGTAAATAAACTCCGAGTGACTCGTTCGAAAAGACTGCTTTTTGTTGAAGAAGGAAAAAATTATAATCCGAAAGCTCTTCAGTATCGATGCTGTATTCAACAGCCACACAGACCGGATCATTTCACCGAAGAAGCTTGAGGATGTTTCAGAAACAGTGAAGTTTAAGTTCCAAAGCAAACATTCGGCCGGCCAGTTCCAAAGCAAACATGTTTGGCTTGGTGGCGTCCGGCGGTTTGAAGATGCCACCTGTTTCCATTGAAGCTACCATACACGCTTAAAGGATAACAAACATGACATGACGTAAACATTGAGGAACACAAAATGTCATTTGTCAAATACTACTACTGCGAATGCAAATACAAATGTTGCTTGATGTCAGTTTTGAAGTGCTTATCAAAGTTGATAAAAAAAAAGAGGTTAAATTAACTCAATCTTATCCTGTTGTGTCCTTTTTTTCTCCTTCATCTCCAAATGTTTGTGAACATTTAAAATAAAATAGTTCAAACCCCAGTATATCAAAGATGCTAGAAGTTGTTTCCATTTTAAGTTTAATGAATAATATAAGCAAACGAACTTCGTGTGTTACGCTGTGTAACCGTGTACCACTGAGAAAGCTTAATTTGAAAAAAATTCTTACACAACATTTTGAGCATTATTTTTACGAGTAATGAAATTCGATCTAATATGCATATCATGCGACACAAAGTAATCGTTTTGTAATCTTTTAAGGAAGCCAGCAATGAATTTGTAGTTTGTATTATGCCTTTAATAATGTCTGCAAGCTCATGGCATAATCTAGAGTGGATTCGGTGTCCTCATTTGTTTGTCCCGAAGGGGCAAGGAAGGATCGCAGAACCTTTGGGGGAATTTCTCTTCTAATGCGGTGTCCAATCCTGTGTATCCCAACGATCAGGAGTGGATCGCAATCCAACGAGATTCGTTAGTCGAAAGTTTCTGGCCTTTATTCATTAAATTGCTGGTGTTTATAAATGAAATTGTTGCCGTGCTACATTTCGCAATTGTTGCACTGATATGGTGTGATCTATATTTAATTACTGTAGCCAGAATGGGATGCCTTTATTGGTGTGATATTTTTGTGTGTCGATGGTGTCATTGTGCATATTTTGCTTTTTAGCGTGTTTGACAGTGTAACATGATTCTCGCATTCCGGTTCGCTGTTCTGAGTGACTAAGAAGGTAAATGACTTATGTGGTATGGCTGTAATTGCATAACGGGAATTTTTATGAATGATTGGAGAATTCGGTTCGCTTGCTGTTACCCCACTGTCAAATTTTTTTGGCTGCTCTTTTGATTATCGAAAGTTCATGATGAATGCGGACTTACAGTGACCGGCAAAAATAAAGATCCACCTTTGATCAATGTATTATTGTTGAGAAAAAACACGTATTTTGAAAAAGTAGGGTATTCCAATACATGTTTCTGAAAAATAAACATAGACGAACCATTTCAGTAAAAAAAACCCTTTTTTTTTCTAAAAAAAAAAAACAAAATTATTGGAGTTTAGTAAAATACGTATGACATACGTAAAAGATCCACTCAAGGGGTGAGTCGCTCAGCACAATATCTCTTGTGCCTATTTTTTTTAGAGTGCCATTAAGTGTTACGATGAGTCCTGATGCTCTGATCGTGGTGCCAAAAGGTGCCCATGTGTGCCACGGTAATTTGACAGTTCAATCGTTATGTTTTGGCTACGCATGGTAACCAGGTGAATGATTTGTTTTGCATTGGAAAACTTTTGCTGCCGATTTGGGTCTTGGTAACTGTTTTTGTTGCGGAAACCACGTTATTGATGCTTTTGTGTTCAGACAACAACTTTCAGTGATGGATGGATAAAGAATGGAGCTCAAGATGCTAATCGCAGGAAGTAAGTGCGAGAATATAAGTACTGTTGTGTATTTAAGATTAATTAATCCTCTTTCTCAGTAGTGCACGTACGCTTGCGAAAAAATGAACGAGACGCAACCACGTAACTCCACCCTTTGACACCCTTTAACTGGCTTCAAATCTATTCAAATCAAAATGGCACATTAATTTGGCAACTGTAAATCATAGTTCTATTTGGTTTTATTATATATGTTACTTGATGACTTCCACAGAAGGTTTTCTCAAGCTTTTTAACCTTGAACATAGAACATTGAACATGCTCAAAGTGGATTTCGTCGTGTATTGTATCACCCACAGCATGAGAATCATCTGCAATAATATTAAGTAATTAATAGTAACCGTTTAATGTAATGCGTGTTTTCTACATACCAGCATAATCTTCTTCAATCCTTTCTTCTTGCATGGTCTCTTTTCCGCTCGAATCATTTGGCATATCATTCTCTGGACCACGCAATAGATCACAAGAGATGATATCTGAGTCGTCAGGCGACAGGCTGCAGAGGTTTTGCTTTATCAAAATATTTCAAAAATGGGGTTGGGGGTTCCGCCTCCAGGTTGCTCCAAAAATGTGCCTATAATTTAAGCTGCAAAGTGATATTATGTCGCGGCTTAATTATTTATTCACTTACCTCATCCATTGTTCCACTCACGATTGCACCTCAACAAACAGGAAACTCAAAAGTTCTTTTATAATCAATTCTTTCTAATTTTCTTGTGTGGCGTAGCGATACAAACAAATCGAAACAACACCACAAAAACTTACGACGTCAATTTTCCAGGGCTGCTAGGTTATATCTTCAAAAAGTACAAATGTCAAAAGTGTGCCACAGAGTGCCACACATGTTCCGTTATAGTGTAAATTTTTTAACGATGACGTGCTTGGCACATTGTTCTAAGCGACTCACCCCTTGGAAGAAGTATCATTTATTAGTATTGTAAGTATTATAAATCCTCCAACACCTCTTCCGCCTCTTCACAAGAAAGATGCGACAGAAATTTTAGTTTACTGCAAAATTAAAAGCCCGACAAAACCCCCCAAAAAGAAAGAAAAAAAACAAAAACTTCTGCTTTCTTCTTCAATCTTTTTTCTGCAACCGACAAAAAACGGGGTGAAAAAAGCAAAAAAAGAGAAATAATTGAAATAAAATTATTGGTGTACGGCCGTAACCTAAAATTTAGCAATAGAAAAAAAAAAAATGAGGTGGTGGAGCACTGGCAACCAAGAATGCATTTCTTACTAATGAAGAACAACTCTCAGAAGCAAAAAGAATTTGAGTATGTCTGGGTTAAAGAACTCATTGCTGATGAAAAACATATTTTTGCTTTTGTGTATTTTCGACCCGAACATGAAAAAAAACAATCTTTCGAATTATTTTTAAAAAATGAAGTAATTCCGACAAGAAAGAAGCAGGAGAAAAAACAGATTATTTTTGTGGTTATTAAAAATAGAAAACGGACTTCATCCTGACATCGAAAGTAAATCAATTCTACTCCCAGTCGTAGGCGAAGACGAAACTCTACAATTCCTGTTCGACCAAATTTCACATTTTGGCTTGCACCAAATTAATCATATAAAGAATCAGCAAAATGCTTTTTTAGACCTCTTATTTACGAACTGCACTGAAGACTTTTGTGTTTCCCCTCCCCTTAAAAAAAAAAAATTCCCCCACCCAATATATCAACTCCTACACACCTCACACCCCCGCGCTGTTCGGAGTCCAAACACAAAAAGCAAATTACAAAAAAAACACAGACATATACAACAAAAAGTCAGAACATAATAAATATTGAAGGAAATGTCAACACTGAAGTAGGCAAATTTCATTCAATTATTCAGTACCTTATTTCAGAAACTGTACCAATGAAAAGAAGAAGGCGAACCCAAAACAATAAATTACCAGTCTGGTTCAATCCACATTTGAAACATTTAAAGAACAAAAAACAAAAAGCACACAAATTATATAAAAAGCAAAACTCTAGCACAAATTTGCAAAACTATTATGACATATGCAACCAACTTAACACGGCCATTAATTCTGCACATGAAGAATATAATCGTAAAGTCGAAACTGAAGTCAAATCATGTCCCAAGAATTTCTTCAATTATGTAAAAACGAAATTGAAAAATAGCAATTTCCCCCCAAGAATGCATTTTGACGGAAATGTAGGTGATAATCCTTCTGAAATCTGCAAGCTTTTTGCAGATTTCTTCCAAGAAGTATACACTACATTCTCCGAAGAAGACCGTGATCGCGACTTCTTTGCATTCATTCCTGAATTTTCCAACAATATATCTGTAAATCAATTACCTCCTCACGAAATTCTCAATGCACTAAAAAACTTGGATGCTTCTAAGGGACCAGGCCCAGACGGTATTGCACCCGTATTTTTAAAGAACCTTTCAGACGAACTTGCCCTTCCTTTAGAACTTCTCTTTAATATGTCTCTTAAGAGCGGAACATTTCCCACCATTTGGAAATCTTCTTATTTGGTTCCGATTTTCAAATCAGGCACGAAATCAGACATCCGCAACTATCGTGGAATTGCCATTATCTCTTGCATCCCAAAACTTTTTGAATCTCTCGTGAATGAACATATTTTTCAGCAAGTAAAAAATCAAATTACAAGCAAACAACACGGCTTTTTCAAAGGTCGCTCAACCACTTCTAATCTTCTTGAATTTGTAACTTTTATTTTGAATGCAATGGACAGTGGCAAGCACGTAGAAGCACTTTACACTGACTTCAGTAAAGCCTTTGACCGAATCGACATACCATTATTACTCTTCAAATTGCAAACAATTGGAATGGAGCCTGGACTGTTAAATTGGCTGCAGTCATATTTAACGCATCGCGAACAAATTGTTCGCTTTCAAAATAAACTTTCAGAACCTATCTCTGTCACCTCGGGGTCCCCCAAGGTTCACATTTAGGCCCACTTCTTTTTATTTTGTACATAAATGACATTTCCTACATACTTAAAAAAATCCAAATACTGATATATGCAGATGACATGAAGCTCTTCATGGAAATAAACAATTCTAGTGACGCAGAAGAATTCCAGAACGAAATTAACTTATTCAACACATGGTGTAGCAAAAGCTTACTTCAACTTAACGTGAAAAAATGTAACTCAATAGTATTTAGCAGAAAAATCGAAACACCTCGTACGGAACTATTTTTAGGAAACCAAAAAGTAGAAAAATGCAAAATAGTAAGGGACTTAGGCATTACCCTAGACTCTAAACTCACTTTTGTAGAACATTACAACACTATTATAAGTAAAGCAAATAGCATGCTGGGCTTCATTAAGAGGTTCAGTCACAATTTTCAAGATCCATATACTATTAAAATATTATACATTACATATGTCAGGCCAATTCTGGAATACTGCAACCTAGTATGGAACCCGTACTGTTCCATACACGACGAACGCATAGAATCCGTCCAAAAGCAATTTCTTTTATATGCCCTAAGGAAATTGAATTGGACTGTATTTCCACTGCCATCGTATGAAGCACGCTGCATGCTTATCAATTTACAGACACTTAAAGAACGCCGCGAATCTGCAATGCTTTTCTACGTCAATGACATTATTTCACAACGCATAAAATCAGAAGAACTACTCTCGCAATTGAACTTTTATAGTCCCAGTCGGCATCTTAGAACACGGAAATTATTCTTAGAAAAGTCGTACAGAACTAATTATGCAAAAAATGGCCCCATTAATCGAATGATGCGCCAGTATAACTTACATTGCGAAATCATCGGCATCACTATGTCTAAAGAACAAGTAAAATGTCGTCTAAAAGACAACAGAAATAATGTATAGTATGTAAGTAGAACATTGTAACCATTGTATGTAGTCTACATTGCTTGACGAAATAAATAAATAAATAAATAAAAAAACCCACTTCAAGAAAAAAAAAAAAAAAAAAAAAAAGAATTAAAATCAACCCCCCCAAAAACAATACCCCCCCCCTCCCCTCAAAAATGGAACCCAAACCCTTTTGGGTTCTTCTACATTTGTTTCTGAGGTGTTGTGGATCCAACCCATTCCAGGCCTGCTCTAGTGCCGCAAAATATGTTTGCTTGTTTGTTACGTGGGTTTTTTCGACTCTATTGTCGAGAATTGCCCAGAGATTTTCAATTGGGTTTAAATCTGGGCTCTGGGGAGGCCATTCCAAGGGTTTAATCCGACAGGCACGGAAAAAAGCTTGTGTTTTCTTGGCCGTATGCTTTGGGTCGTTGTCTTGCTGAAAAATGTAATTATCTTCCAGACCCATTTTCAGCAAAGATTCTTCCATATTCTCGTTCAGAATATCTATATAACCATCTGCTGTCATAAAACCACTGATTAGAACCAGATTTCCCACTCCAAGCCATGAGAAACAGCCCCAGACCATGATATTTCCACCGCCGTGCTTCATGGTCCCTTGTAGATGTTTATCCTTCAGCCCTTCATCACTTTTCCGCCAAACTCGCAGTCGTCGTTTTCTGTTGAACAGCTCAAACTTTGATTCGTCTGACCAAACAACCCGTTTCCAGGACACCAGTGGCTTATTTATATAGTTTCTTGCAAACCGCAATCGCTTCTCCTTATATATTATATTCATATTCCTACTTATGAACGGCCGTTTCCGAGCAAAATGACTTTTCAAACCGTGCTCAGCAATGCGTCGCCGAACTGTACGATCGGATATCGAAAGGTTCAGCTTTTTTCTGAGCGCACGGATGGTAACAAACGGATCCTTTTTAATTTCTCGGATGATTCTAGTGTCTTCGCGGTGATCAGACTAGCGATTGCGTCCACGTTCTGTTCGATCTGCGACACTTCCAAGCTTTTGGTGTTTTAAAACTATTTTCTGCACTGCACCACGGCTTACACCATACTTTTCGGCAACTTTGCGCTGAGATTCGATTTTTGAGCAATCGCGCACGATAAGATTTCGAACTTGGACTGTTATTTTCTTTCCTCCCATGATCGATTCTTAAAAAAATCGTCACTTGGGCTAAACTCACTTATTTCTCACAACTGTAGCAATTATCTGTGATGGATGTAAATAAAGGAATGTCAAAAGCATGATCAACAAGGGGTAAGCCAAGTGGATGTACACGGAAAGTATTTTTTTTCCTAGTGGATCTTTTTTATTGACATACCGTAAACACAAGCTTATTTCGATTTTCACATGCAGTTGGCTGAAATGAATATGTATATTCAAACTTTTACGTTAAGCCTCATGAATGATACCCAAATATGTACAGTACGGGTAAGAAAGTTGCTATTGATACGAAGTTGTAAAGATATCTATGCCTGATTAGTATACGGCTCGATGGATCTTTTTTTTCGCCGGTCACTGTAGATTTGAGATTACCAAAATTGTAAATGTTGTATCCTTCCCGTTCCTTAGCTTTGAGTGTGTCAGCACAGAGAACAGACGTTCATCTTCGGTCTGCTACTTGTGTAAAACTTTAAACCGACAGTTCAAATGTATGTCGTTATGCTCCTGGTAGGTGGCGCTGCAGTTGTGCGATAACTGTCATGTAAATGTTTATTAATAAAAAGCCTACATAACCTGAAATTTTTTGTTTGTTTTTCTCTGCACTTGCTTCATATACCGGCTGCCCATATTAAATTTTACACACATTTTTCAAGAAAAGGTATATGGACATCAATGTCTGTTCTCTGTGGTATCAGTATGTATTATTTTAGGTTTTAAATTACGGCTTAACAACATATCAAATAGTCGCAAAGTATTATCGAGCAATAAGAATTACTTCACTCGTAATATGCATTATTTTAACAGTGTAATAATTCAAAGATTTGAAACAAAAAATTACAGTAAACTCATAAGGAAAACATGAAAAACTGAAAAGTTATACCTAAAAATCATTCACTCCTCATCAAAAACATTTTCAATCTTGGCGAACCAGCCCAGGATGCTGAAAGCCACTATAATAAAGATATATATAAAAAAAAAAAAAATTTCAATCTGTTTATAGTAACGCTTTACTGATAATATATATATATATATATCATATATATAATATGTAATAATATGTAATCATAACTGGCGGCACTGCCAACAAAGTTCCACCCGGGAGAGTATCTTACTCTCTCCCACTCTCCGCAAGCACACAGTATTTTAACAGAGATTCAAACTTTTTTAGTTCGCAATATTGCGCTAGAGGTCACTTTATTCAGTTTATTATAGCTGACTATTACTGAAAGCTTTATACTAAGCCTGCTTGATTTGGATGGCTATGGCATAAACATTAAGTTTTAATTTTGAAATGCGAAGCACGCGCAATGTGATTGATGGTCGGCCAAAGGACCAAAAGAAATCGTATGAATCAGAATTGTCTGAGTTCCGTTTCTCACGAATAAATTGAATGGTATATTTAATCTTCTTTTGTTGATACCGTGAAATTTCTGTTGACCACAATGGAACGCTTTATTGGTCACTGGAATTACTATTTTCGATCACGTTTCAGGTGGGTTTTCTGGGGAAATTCAATCGTTTGAAACCGAACGATTGTAGGTTGAATCATCAGCTAAGTTGCACCAATCTTCATGGCACTGAAAATCAATTTATTAGCTTACATTATCAGCACTGTTGATTCAGCAGGCATCCCCTGGAAACGTGAAATCAGGTTACACGTTTTACGATTTTAAGAGGAAAACAGAAGTGGCAAGTAGCATGGAAAAATGGTAAGATAAGCGCAACATCGGCATCGAATGAAATGAGGAAACAAAGTGAAGAGCGAAAAAAACATCAAGAGTAAACGGAAAGCGGCCGTCCAACATCCCCGTAGGATATCTTTACTATACTGTTGAAGAGTCGTGGAGCGCTCCAACGACAACGATGGCTACGGAACGTGCTGTTTAGCGTCCAAAAAAACCTGTTTTCATCCATAGCCAAACAAAAGCGCAAGGGGAGTGAGAGGGACAGAAAAAAAAAGAGTTCAGGCAGCACAAACCGACATCTTGAACGTTTAATCCGAGCGTCCAGCATCCAGCTTAGACATTTTGCTAACGTATTGTAATCGATTTGAACTGTTCTGGGCAAGAAAGCATTTATAGCTTTGAGGAGTCTTTAAGTGGATTGATCAGTTTGTATCAGACGAGAAGAAGCATTGACCATTGGGAATGACGGACCCATTGCCGTGGCTCTAGTTCCACTACAAAATGACTACACCGTTCGCCTGCCTGGTCAGACTGATGCTTTGTAGAGCTTGCTGCAGAAGAAGCATGACATACCAACTTCAGTCTCCCCCCACACCTTCCTGGATTTTCATCAAACTGTGAACTTGCCCCATTTTTTTTCATCTCTTCAGGTCCATCGACCAACGATGGTGTTGGATTTGATAGAAGCACACTAGAGCAGCATGCGGTTTCACCCGAGGTGACGTCTTTTAATTCCCTTTCTTGGTACTCTGGTCGGGATCAGTTTGGTGGTCTGATATAGTGGAGTAGAAGCAGACAAAAAATATAACTTTGAGATTTTCTAGTTAGCTCCAACGTCAACCCATGGACAGTGTTAGGAAAAGTGGTTCACCTGTAGTAGTTTTCTGAATCAATATTGTCAGCAGGCATGGCAAATTGAAAATTAATCTCCTTTTCCAACCTGGTGAGTCTGGTCAGTTTGTGTGTCGTTTATGATTGAAAATGACTTTGAACCGCCAGGACTGCATCACAGTAAGCGGTGGGAAGTACTGTTTGTTTTTAGTTGTGATTTTGGATTACATTAATTTCAGTCTGTGGCTGGTGCGTCTCTCAGGTCTCTTGATTAGATTGTGAAACTATAGTTTTGCATTCTAGAGGGGTCATTGTAGCTAGAAGAGCTTGAGGTGATTTGTTCAACATTTGCTTCTGTTGATGGTATACCTTTGCTTAATTTCACACAGAAAAGTGTTCTCTTCCAGGCATTTGCAAAAGTACGAAACCAGAAGTCCCGAGGCGTCAGAAACGAGAAAGAGAAACTTGTATCCCATTACTTATCATTAGTGTTGGATTAAATTATAATGCGAATATTTTATCTCATTATTTATTTACTTTCCTCTTTTGCCTGTTCAACATTTTCTGATGTCATCGTTGCTGCTTTTGCTCCACTTCCCAGGACTGACAAAATTCGGTTGGTCGTATACAGTTATGTAAACAAATTTATGAAAAAGCATTAATTTCAAATTCCCCAATCTGCAGTGAGCATACATCGATTGTTATGTTAGGTTTTGACAATTTACCTAGAACCCTAACTAACATCAGGACCTGGCAGTCCGAGTTCAATCACTCCATCGCCATCGCGAATCTAATCTCCAATAAATTGAGCTTAGAGAACCAATAGATTGACATCTACCAGCAGCGGTGCCTTGAAGCAGGGGATTAAAAAGTATCTGCTGTTGCTGCTGCCGATCGAAGTTCTGTTTCCAAGCAGCGACTCCTTGCGATGGCCACTTGAGAAAATGACTCGGTATGGATGCTGCTGCTGTTGCCGTCCAATGATGGAATCTCTCGGCCGTATCGAAACGAGCGGAGGATTAAGATTATAAATGATCATGAGCGCTTTCCAATCGGTTGGAAAATAAGCGGGAATTGTTATTTAATCAGAAATTATGATAAAAATTAACACAAGCCATGCCGGGAAAGCAGAAGCACCGGGAGGGTGTGGAAGGAAACGCACGGTCGTAAATTAGGCTTCGGGAGGCAGAATTATTTGATTTGGAGCTAAATGAAGTGGATAATAGCTCAGTATTTAATGACCAGGGATTGGAGATACCGACTGAAATGGCTACAGGAGGTGCAAGTTTCCATCGGCTGCATTTACTTCGAATGGAAATAACTAATGCAGCTACGTCAGCTGTGTAATAATGCAATATTTGCAAAAACCGGTGTTGATGTTTTGGTATAATTGGTATGATAGGATATGATATGATATCCATTATGGGTTTTGTTTTGGATGGTATAATATAGTTATAGCACAGAGAACAAACGTTAATCTTCGGTCTACTACTTGTGTAAAACTTTAAACCGACATTTCAAATGTATGTCGTTATGCTCTTGATAGCCTTTTTGGTCCCCATTTTTTCTATTTAAACCCCCCCCCCCGGAAGTTTTTTTTTTGTTTTTTTTTCTGCTGCTCCTTCCCGGGTGCCTTTTTTTTTTCCCCCTTTTTTCCGGGAAGTGGTATATGGCCATCATTTTTTGTTCTCTGTGGTTATAGTGTAGGATAAAGGTCTACTATTCCAAACTTCTTTAACTAAATTATTCCTTCCATAAGCCTAGTATGCAGCTGGCAAGTAAAGACCTGAAGTTATTTTTACCATTACTACCTAAATAATTTGGACAATTGCTCTAGTATGGATGAAATGGCAGCTTTCCTTGCGGAATAATTGAACGGAATATTATTCCGCAAGGAAAAATCACAGCCCCATTTAAATTACATGGGCAGGCATTACTAACATTACAGAACCGTCCCTAGTTTGCCCTCCTTTGCTGCTGCATACAAGGTAAGTAAATCCAACAGTATAAGCATTTCTTGACCATTACTTGTCCAATAATAATTTTCGCCTTATGAAAATGGACGAATCTTTAAAATCTGGAATTCATGAGGGAACTATGAATTCCATAAAGTGTACTATGAAATAGCTTGTACATTACCATATGATTTTCATGTATAAACATTGATTCGTCCTATGAGAAATCAATGCTACAAAAACTGTAAGGGACAGTTCAATGGGGTTGTACGCAAATTTGACGTAGAACTACGTAGCAATGTGTAATGAATGTTATTATTATTATTTTGAATTGCCTGTATTTGAATAGAGGCTTCATTGATCGATTAGATCAAGAAAAACCTTGCCGAATATCAGTTAGGTTGTTATATAAAACGACCGATAGATGTAGATGTAGATCTGCGAGCAGCTGCGCTATAACCAAACTATTTCGCACCTGCATTCTGAGGAAATGCCAATGCAGCACCATAGCACCAGAGCATCTGTTCTCCAGGTTAGGAGTGGCCTCAAACAGCGTCTGTTCCCCATGTCAGGGGCAGCTGAATCACCGTCCATGTACAGGCGTGGAACTCTAGATTCAGCTGAGCACTATGGTCCTCCGGAAAGTAGAGGGTTGGTGTCGGGCCCTGCAAGCCCGCCGTAAAAAAAAGCAAGCACAGGAACATTTACAGCAGAATACGACCCAGAACAATCGGCGAGGACCACAGCGACGAAACAGGACTAGCTTCATTGGAAACGTGGAACTTCCTGATCGCTCAGCAGCGTCGGAAGTACACGCATACTCTCCGATGCACTGAAGGATCGTCGGTTTCCAGCATCGCAGCACTGCAGAGGTGTGCTGGAAGGGATCCATGGTGCGTACGTTTAGAGGTAACCACACCATCTACCAGAGCTGCGGCTTAACACACACGAGCTGGGAACAACTTTTATAGTGATGGGTGAACATGCAGAAGCGCGTGATCGGGTAGTGGCAGATCAATGACAAATATGCAGGCTGAGAACCAAGAGCCGGTTCTTCAACTTCAGCATTATCAACGTGCACAGCCCACACTCTGGAAGCACCGATGAGGACAGAGAGGCATTTTACGCGCAGCTCGAAGGCGAGTACGGCCGCTACCAAACCACGACATCAAGATCATCATCGTGGACCTCAATGCTCAAGTTGGCAACGAGGAGGGAATTTAGACCGATTGTTCAGAAGTTCAGCGCTCACCAGCGAACCAACGATAACGGCCTCCGACATATTGATATCCCTGCCGCCCAAAATATGGATTCTAGCACCTCTTCCACACAGCCTCCAGTACAAGTACACCTTGAGATCACCGCAGCAGACAGAATCGCAAATCGACCTCGTTCTGATCGATGGACGGCACTTTTCCGACATTACCGACGTCAGGACATATCGTGGCGCTAACGTCGACTCCGATCACTACCTGGTGATGGTAAAACTGCGCCCAAAACTATCCGTCGTAAACAACGTACGGTACCGACGCCCGCCACGGTACAACCTAGAGCGGGGGGAAGCAACCGGATGTCGCCACGGCCTACGCGCAGAATATCGACGAAGTGCTGTCGGACGAGGCTGTGCTCGACGAAGCCCCTCTCGAGGACTGCTGGAGGAATATCAAAGCAGCCATCAACGACGCAGCAGAGAACGCCGTTGCCGGGTATTGCTGAGCGGAGCCGAGGCAACGACTGGTTCGACGAAGAGTGCAGGGAGGTTTTGGAGGAGAAGAATGCAGCGCGGGCAATAATGCTACAGCACGGGACCCGGCAGAACGAGGAGCGTTATAAACTGGTGCGGAAGCAGGTGACCAGCCTATTCCAGGAAAAGAAACGCCGCCTGGAAGAAGCTGAGTGTGAGGCGATGGGGCAGCTGTACCGTTCCCAAGAAACACGGAAGTTCTATCTGTATCTCAACACGTCCTGCGTTTGTCTTTGTGTCGCGAGCCGAAATTTGTAGGGATAAAGAATGGCGCAGAGGACGCGGGCGTTGAAGTCCAAGTCGGTGGAAGAAATGACCAGCAGTCAGTACAGCAGAGGATGTAGGAACGAACCAGCTCCCACGCCGGAGGGAAGTTAAGGATGATATCCAACAACTCAAGAATAACAAAGCAGCTGGCAAAGCTGGCATCGGAGCTGAACTCCATCAAGATGGGCCCGGAAAGGCTAGCCATCTATCTGCATCGGCTGATAGTCCGAATCTGGGAAACAGAACAGCTACCGGAGGAGTGGAAGCAAGGGGTTATATGCCCTATCTACAAGAAAGGCGACAAGCTGGAGTGTGAGAACTACCGAGCGATCACAGTCCTAAACGCTGCCAACAAAGTGCTATCCCAGGTCATCTTCCGCCGGCTTTCACCAAAAGTAAATGAGTTCGTGGGAAGTTATCAGGCCGGTTTCATCGACGGGCGCTCGACGATGGACCAGATCTTTACTGTACGGCAAATCCTCCAAAAATGCCGCGAATACCAGGTCCCGACGCATCATCTGTTCATCGATTTCAAGGCGGCGTACGACAGTATCGACCGCATAGAGCTATGGAAGATTATGGACGAGAACGGCTTTCCCGGGAAGCTCACTAGACTGATTAAAGCTACGATGGACGGTGTGCGAAACTGCGTGAAGATTTCGGGCGAACATTCCAGCTCGTTTGAATCACGCCGGGGACTACGTCAAGGTGATGGACTTTCGTTGTTCAACATTGCGCTAGAAGGTGTCATACGAAGAGCTGGGCTCAACAGCCAGGGTACGATTTTCACTCGATCCGGTCAGTTTGTTTGTTTTGCGGATGACATGAACATTGTTGGCAGAAGATTTGAAACGGTGGCAGAAATGTACACTCGCCTAAAACGCGAAGCTGCGAAAGTCGGACTGGAGGTGAATGTGTCGAAAACAAAGTACATGCTAGCAGGAGGTACCGAGCGCGACAGGGACCGCCTAGGCAGCAGTGTTACGATAGACGGGGATACATTCGAGGTGGTGGAAGAATTCATCTACCTTGGATCCTTGCTTACGGCTGACAACAACAACAGCCGTGAAATCCGAAGACGCATCATCAGTGGAAGTCGTGCCTACTGCGGGCTCCAGAAGAACTTGTGGTCAAGAAAGATTCACCCCCGCACTAAATGTACCATGTACAAAACGCTGATAAGACCGGTTGTTCTCTACGGGCACGAGACGTGGACGATGCTCGAGGAGGACCTGCAAGCACTTGGTGTTTTCGAACGCCGGGTGTTGGGACCATCTTGGCGGCGAAGATGGAACCACGAGCTCGCTGAACTCTACGGCGAACCCAGCATTCAGAAGGTCGTGAAGGCTGGATGGATACGGTGGGCAGGGCATGTTGCGAGAATGCCGGACAACAACCCTGCAAAAATGGTGTTCGCCTCGAATCCGGCCGGTACAAGAAGGCGTGGGGCACAGCGAGCACGATGGGCGGACCAGGTGCAGAAGGATCTGGCGACTGTGGGTCGTCAACGAGGTTGAAGAGAGAGGCAGCCATAGACCGAGTATATTGGCGAAATGTTGTAGATGAAGTCATATCGTAAATACGATGTATGGCTATTTAAATAAATGAATAATAAGATGTAGACTAAGTCAAACCGTTTGATGCATTGTCTGGTTCGATATGTTAGATTATTTTCATTTGTTGCATAGAGCAACATTGCTACGTAGGAGCTGTTCTAACGGGACGTAAAATATTCCAAGATTCGTGATGTTCACTATTTTTTCAAATTTCAGGCCGTCAAGTACTGTTTCGTTCATATCTTCGTAACAAAATGTCCGAATGAAAAAAAAATCAATAGCGTTCTATGAGAATGTTGTAGCTTTCATTTGCCGTCAACAGAACTGAAATTGGTTCACAAACGGCAGAGAAACCGATGTGACATTATAGGAAACACACACACACACACACACACACACACACACACACACACACACACACACACACACACACACACACACACACACACACACACACACCTCACACACATTGTTTTTGTGCAACTCTCCCAGACTGGCATGCCGTTTTCGATGACAGGGAGTATGATTTGCTTGTAGACAGCAAGCTTGTTTTTCAGAGATAATGTAGACCTTCTGTTGACCAATGGGTACAGTAGCTTCAACAGAACGTTACACTTTGTGACAGTTTGTCAACCTGTTCCCTGAAAATAAGCTTGCTGTCTATGGTAATGCCAAGATAGACAGAGGATTTGGTCCATCCCACCGTTGTGCTGTTTAGGTTTATTTTACAATCCTCAGGCGGAACAAGGAGAGTTGGAGTGTGGGAAGAGGATGACCTGGGTCTTCGCCGCGTTGATACAGATTTTCCATTCGGTGAAGTATTCTGACAGAACATTCAGGCTTCGTTGCAGTTTCACGGTAAGCGCTCTTGTTACCTGGTGTGGACGACTGATGTATCATCGGCGAACAACGACAGAGATCCATTTTCAGGGAGCGGGGGTATGTCCGAGGTGAAAAGGTTGAACAGAAGTGGACCTAGTATACTTCCCCTGCGGAACACCGGCGGAGATCTCCTGTGCATCGGAAACTGCACCTTTTAGTGAGAAACGGAATGTCCTGTCCGACAAATAATTTTTAATTATCTTCACTGGAAAGATAGGAAGATTGTATCTTTTTAACTTAACCACCAGGCCATCGTGCCATACGTTATCGAAAGCCTTTTCGATATCGAGAAGAGCCATGGCAGATGATTTTGCAACAGAGTGATTTTTAAGTTGGTGCACTGTTGGGCGAACACGTCGGAATCCGAACTGCTCGTCGAGCAAGATGTTCAGCTCGTCGGCAAACGAGAGAAGCCAACGGTGGATCGCTTTCTCAAACAGTTTTGATACTCCTGAGAGAAGGCTGATGGGCCTTTAGCTCTTGGAACATGAAGGATCTTTCCCAGGTTTCTGGATGGGGATGACTTTGGCTGTCTTCCATCACGAGGGGAAGTAGCCAAGTCGAAGGAATTGGTTGAAAACCATTGCCAGATGGTTATAGAACTGAGGGCTCAATTGTTTGAGCTCCAAGTTCATGATATTATCGAAACCTGGGGCCTTCATGTTCTTTGAACTTTTGATATAAGTCAACAATTCGTCAGCTGAGATCTCCAACTCCTCTTTGAGGTCGTTGGGACTTATATGGATGTTAGTTATAAGCGCGCTAACGGCAGCCTCGTGTGGACTGACGATATTTTGTCCAATATTGTGGGAGCTGACGAAGTGTTGACTTATCTCAGCAGCCTTATCTGCAGGAGTTATCAAGCGATCCTTAGGCTTTGCACAATCTGGGAGAGATCGGATATTGTCGAGAAAATTGTTATTTCTGAGGTCCACCATTTTGGCCTTGATATTTTTTGTTATCGGATGGCGTTGCGCAACTGTATCAGTTCTTTAGTGGGTCTATCAATGGGTACAGAGTTGCTCTCCTGATCTATCACTAGGACATGTTGCTCCCGGGCCTGGGAGATCGCTTGCTCGATGCTCTGCAGCTGCCGTTCGATGTCATCAACCGACTCAAGATACATGTTGAAATCGATGTTGTCGTCTATGTGTTGTCGGGACCTCTCCCATCTGGCGCGATGGTAGTTCCGTCTGGTGATTTGATGCTGGTTGACAAAGGAGCCAACTTCGGCCTCAACTGGATAGTGGTCAGAGCTGAGCTCCTGGTGTACTTCCGGCTGGGCGATATTGTTCCCCATGTTGGTGAGGAAGATGTCGATTGTCGAATGGACCCCGGATCTGCTCAACCGGGTGGAAGTATCCGGGCCCAGGACGGTGTAGTGGCCTTCTTCCAGGTCTTCCTGCAGAATTATTCCGTTCCGGTTGCGCCGGGTGTTCCCCCAGGTTTAGTGTTTCGCATTTAGGTCGCCGGCGATGATAAATGATTGTTGTTCCGTTGGTGGAGCTGGCTTGCTTGGGACAATAGGCCGCGATGATGGTGATAGGGCCGACGGTAGATTCAACCTCAACTCCAATAGCTTCAAAAAACTGCAGCTGGAAGCTCGGAAGCAAGCGGCAGTTGATGTTGTTACGCAGAGCGATCGCGACTCCTCCTTCACCAGAGCCACAACGATCAAGTCGCACAAACCGGTAGGCTAGAATAGAGACGCTAAATTCTTGTTTGAGATGCGTCTCCGTGATGATGGCGATGTCGATGTTGTTCCTGCTCAGGAAGTCACCGAGTTCAAAAGTTTTGTTCCGGATGGAACAAGCATTCCAGCTTAGGATGCTGATAGTGCGTTTACGGCCCATGTTTAAGCAGGAACGTCATCGTCACGGATGTGGCGGCTTTTAGCTGTTCTTCCTTCGAGCGACAGGAACGGAGCTGACGATACAGCTCTTGGACGAACTCCACCATTTGCTCCGATTCGTAGAGCTGCCCATCAACGGGTGGTTGCGTAAAGACATTGCAACCTGGATTGCACCATTCTGGAATAGGAGCCGGCGTGGGGGCACGGCGGCTGCCGCGAATCGTTGACGAACGGAAGCCGACGGGTGGTTGGCATGGCGGTGATTTAATGCGAGCAGCTGTAGGTTTGGCACTTGGTATCGGAGCGTCGGAAAATTTTCTTCGTTCATCGGAGGTGGCGGACGGCGTTGACCAAGCCGGGACTTGTTGGATGCCTGTTTGCGAATCGCCAAAAACACCGCACGTTTGGGGTAGGCTCGATTGCTGCTTTCGTGATTTGCGCCACAGTTTGCGCACTTCAGTGGGGCACAATCGATGGTGCCGTGTGCTCCGGCACACTTGCCACATCGCGGTTTAATGTGACAGTTTCGGGTTCCGTGTCCGAATGCAAGGCAGTTGCCACACTGCGTCTCGTCGTGTTGCCTCGGACGATACCGTTTCCACTCGACGATGATATTGAAGAGGAGGCCCGCCATCGTGACGGAACCCTTCTCCAGGTGGACCAGATAGAGTTGTTTCCGATAATTTCCCTATTGCTGACGTCTAATGGGAAACACGTTTTGGGGCTTCATTGCCACCGCTTGCAGCTCGGCAAAAATTGCCTCCGGAGTGAGTTCCGGAAGGCCGCGCAGAATCACCTTCATCGGCTTGCTTCCGGGTGCGTCGTGAGTGTAAAACTCATGTTTCTTGATGACTAGGTGAGCGCCAACAGCATGGTAGTCAGCCTCCGTCGAGCACATAATTTTCGTGCCCGTACTGCATAGCTTGAAAAGCGGTTGAATTTTGATTGCTGCAAGCTCAGTCCTGAGAGCAGCGATGTCCTTTGACGTGGTGAAGAGCGGGGGGATTTTTCCCTTCTTTGGTACCTCCTGTACTGGGAGCACGAAAAATTTGTTGCTCGCTAATAGTCGAGCGGTACAGTCCGCTGGATTGGCGTCGTCATGGCGCAGCCGCTTGGAGCTGCTCTGTTTCGGTATGGCATCAGGAGCTGATGCCACTGGCGTGGATGTCACCACGTGATGATTTTTTCGACCCATTGCCATGGCAACAGGTCGAGCGAAAAAACTTGCAGAGCTTTGCAGCGCTTCCTTTTGCCTTGCCACTACCAAGAGATGAGTAAGCGCAGGTGATGAATCGCGAGTCGGACACGCAATCGTGAGAAAGCGGTCGAGGGGGAAGCTCGGGGAAAAAACTTTTCTTACGAGAGAACGAAAAACACGACTGTGCGTATCGCTTGTTCGAACTGAATGATGAGTAAAATTGCGAAAGTGTACCCGTTTTATATCGTGCACTGCTGCATATGATACCTCCCTTGCTTACATTTAAAATCTGTGATAGGAACGTACTGTGCATTTAGTAAAATTAGGCGGCAAAACAAAATTATAAGACAACACCTTTTATTTTCTCTATTTTCAATAGTTTAAACTTGTTGAAGAAGAATTTTTGATTATTAAATTGAAATGTGGGAAAATTTCCAACCGCTTGATGTAAACATCTTGAAAATTTATTGAGCAGTTATTAAGTTATAGGCGTTGTAACGATATTTCGTGACGGTCGCTAAATTTTAGATTTTCAATTGACACCCATTTTGCCATAAGACGTAGCCAACGTCAAAAAAAAAAAAACCACGAGAACTGGTTGGTCGCCAGTGCACCTTCTATAGTACATGCCATCGCCAGCGGTAAATCCACATTGGCTCTTTGCTCTGCATAATTCCAGTACTACCAAAGGAATAAGAAATTTTTGATGGTGTACCCCTTTTATATCGTTCACTGCTGCATATGAGACCTCCCTTGCTAACTTTTGAAATCTGTGATAGGAAAGTACTGTGCATTTAGTAATAGCCTGCACAACAAAGTTATAAGACATCAACTTTATTTACGTTATTTTCAATAGTTTAAAATTATTAACGGATAATGTTTGATAGTTGAATTGATACGCGGGAAAATTTCCAACCGATTGATGTAAGTGTCTAGATAATCTATCGAGGATTTATTAAGTTATAAGCGTTTAATTTGTAACGATATTTCGTGACGGTCACTTATTGGTAGATTTTCAATTGACACCCTATTTTGCCGTAAGACGTAGTCTACGTCAAAAGGTTCGGAACATTTTGATTAAAGTTATGTAAATTTTACGGAAAAATGACAAAATTTTAGGAGCTCAAGGAACATTGCAAGAGTCTATATCTTTTTTTTGGTACTACCAGAGATCACCTAAAAAAGGGGAATATTTGAATTGAATTGCAATTTGAAGAAGCGACAACAGATAGTGCTAAAGTAAATTGCTCTATATATCCAGTTATTTACTGATTTAGAAACAGCACTCTCCCACTAAAAAGCATTTAAATTATTTCCAAAAACTACCGTGTCATACCGATCCCCTTTTTCATATGACACACTCGATAGTCAATTGAAACTGGCAATCACTTCTGCAAATGGACAAGCTACGCAAAACGAAACAAATTGTGACTCCCAGTATTTTTTTTTGCGTAGGCTGCAATTTTAGGGATGCTTGATGTACCATACCTTAACATATATTCTAGACCACGAATCTCGAGTTTCCTTGCGATATCACTCTTGAAATTGAAACACCTTGTGTGCGACACTGCAGTAAACGTGATATTTCAGTCACATTGTTATATGATCCAGGAGAGCTGAAGCATGTGCTTTTAAAATTCCAAGGTTTCGATACAAAATCACGCCTGTAAAGCGTTTCACCTTAAACCCACCTTTCCCTGTTTAGCTTGTCCAATACCCACAGCTCCTTAGCTCGAGCTCCTGCGGTAGAAAACAACACCGAAGTGGGTGAAAAGACATAAAGAAGACATCGCCATTTAAGATACATATAGTCAAGACTCTCGCCTCGTTCGTTGGGAGACCTCCTGGTTATGCTACGAGGTGGAGTCGCAGTTATTGCAGTACCTTTTCTGTGTACCTCTGGTTATATGCGCTAATAAGATGCACGGCCAATGACAACGACGACAGCAAGGGGACGTGTCTCTTTCGACTTGGCTTGGAGCCGAGTAGAAAATTGGTCCAATTCGGAGCGTGGGTCGAATGAAAGTGCAAGAAAGTCAGACCTCAGGCCACCAGCCTACATACAAACTTTCCTGACCTCGAAGAGAGTGTACGATGTTCGTTTCGAGAATAAACGAAGGCAAAATGAAGCACCACGCGATTGTCAACTAAATGGAAGAAACAATCATTACTTCTTTACATTTTCATTAAATTTTATGTCGCGTCCACTGTTTTATGGGACGATTGTTCCGAGCAGTTTGAAGCTGCGACCTGCCAGAAAAATCTTCCTTCCATCCAAAGTGAGGCTGATCCAATGTGACAACCGCGGGGCAACAGCGACGTGGTGTGTGTTGGCGTTTTATGGCTAATTAGTGCCGAGTTTTACGCAGCAGTGACCAACAGAAACGAATGCGAATAGCTCTGAGGCCTCTGAGGTACGATGCTTGTGTTTTCGGTTGGTACCAATATGACTGGAGGACCTGCCCATACCTGCAAGGGAATGTGTCATACTGTGCACAAATGGACGCCGTTCGCTCCATTCACTTCGCGCTTCAGAAACTTACATTGATTTATCGCATAATTTACGGCTTCTGGTAATTGCAATTGAACGATATTGTCAGGCCACCGTATGGCAGGGATTCGGCTGGTTTTAAAATGGATGCTCAAAAGGATCTGTGCGATTCCTTCGAGGGAATATAAAAGTAGGTCTGTGGGAATAATTTCGAGTTCCATCCCGGTATGATAGCGAGGTCGTTAACATTATTTTTATTTTAACTTATCATATCGTGTACACGATATCACTCAAATCCAACCACTTTAACTTGCTACGAATGCTGTCAACCGATCACTGCAGAAACTAATCTTGCAGTGTCACCATGTTCGCGCTTGCAATCTTAAAAGCACTCCTCCTCCAGTTACTACTGCTGCTGTTGCTTCTGCTGCCGTCGGTCTTAGAAAAGTCATGCACTATCTAAGCGATATTATCTTAATGGATCTCTGACACATTGCTGACTGAAAGCCCGTCGAAAAGCGCAGGTACCGGGCTGTGTTTTAAACTCATGACCACTGCATACAAGTCGACGATTTTTGCCACATTAGCCAAGCGTAGGAGCCAAGCGATATTCTCTCATGGCCAGTACACTTCTAAAGACCTCAAGATAGCAAAAAAGGGAAGAAGATTCGCAACCGGCTATCATTCGCCTTCGGTGGGCTTGAGATGGCGCGCGCACAACAAGAACGGGAAGTTCAGAAGTGGTCAACAGGGGATTGCGTCATTTTATTCTTTTTTTGCATTACAGTAGGTACTCGAGCCGTCACTCGTATGTCCAAGTGGGAGGCCCACGACGGTGGCTTAGCGCTTGCCTTGAGAATATTTAAATTAATCAACTACTGAATTGTGCTGGCGGAGGCCGGTGCTGCCGTTGCTTTTGATTTCCCTTCTGTTGCCGCGCTCGTCAAGCTAATTGTCTTCGTGGGAAGAATCACGTCCACGGCAGCAGAACTATCGCAACGGGCAGATCTCGTCGACGGGATTTTACGACCCCTTCGGCGCAAAGTACCCGGCAGTAAATCAACACGTCATTTATTTTAAGCTGAAAAGGATGCAAAGGTATTTTGCGTAGCGCGGCTCGCAGGCTTCTATGAATGTAACACGAAGTAAGATTGGTCAGCGAAAAATTAGATTACCTTTATTTTTTTTTCATGATGCGTCGAAAAGGTTTTCTTTTGGAACTTTAAAACGAGGAAAAAAATATTATTTGAAAATGCCTATGCAATGCGTATTACAAAATTAGTTTTCATCGAGAGATCAGAAAAATACACACGTTTCCTTCAATTTCAAGCAGTATGTTGCTTAACATCTTTAGATCCTTAGATTAGAAGAACTCATGAAGCTTTCAAAGGTTCCTAATTAGCCTCTAACTAGCCTTCCAAAATTTGATGAATCATATTTACATAGTTTGAAAATTGCAATACTTCATTTACTTTTTGGCTTTATTGGACCCACGTCGCTTTGCCTACCGTTCAATTTCTAATTGAGGGATTTCATTGCCATTTCAAAGCGACGAATCGCATGTACAATATTACGCTTATGTTCCAGTAATATATACTATGTATATAAATATGTATATCGAATTTCCTACCTGAAAAGACATTTGCAAGCATTGGGAATCGAACCCTTGGCCTCCGGCTAGGAAAACCAACGTGATTACTAGCTATGGGAATTACTATGAGAAATCCTATTGTTGTGTTCATTTTTTTATTTCGTCAACCTACGTAGACTAGTACAATTGCATATACATATTTTACGTATACGTTTTTTCTTATGAAATATAAAAAAAAAAGATTAAGTAGAAGGTGTTTTTATTATATTTATTAGTAGATGTTGTTTTGTTTGGCATTAAATTTTTTTTTTTTAGGTTTTGCCGTGACATGGTTAAGCCTATAGTTTCACAATGCTGATTATAAGTGGCCAAAATTTGATTTAAAGGGTGTCCACGATGAAATTGCCACACACAAAATTGATTCGAGTAATTCGAGTTTTCATCCGATTGCCATCAAATTTTCAGGGATTGAGAAATAACTATTAAACTTCATTTTACCATTTTACTCGTATTTTATTTACAGTCCATACGCAAATGCCCGCACCTTGGCCTTAACCCCGGCCATAAGATTCTGCACAACCTGTGAATCAACCGTTTTTGGCATGTAAACCCATACTTTCTTCAGTTCCTCGACTGTCTTCACTACCTTAGGTCGTTTAAGAAGGTGCTGCTTCATAATCGCCCAGTACTTCTCGATAGGGCGGAGCTCCGGAGTGTTGGGAGGGTTGAACATTTTCGGCACGAAATTGACCTTATTGTCCGCATACCACTTCAGCGGTATTGTTGGGACGTTGTGGGCCTTCAGGAGAGGAAGCAGCCGCTTCTGGAGGCACTCTTTTATGTACACCTGTCCGTTCATCGTGTCCTGGGTCACGAAAGGTGCACTCCGCTTCCCGCACGTGCAGATGGCTTGCCAAACCAGGAATTTCTTCGCAAATTTGGACATCTTCTGAGTGCGGACATGCTCCGGAACGCTGAACTTATCCTTGGCCGTGAAAAACAGGTTGCCGGGGATCTGTTTGAAGTCGGCCTTCACATATGTTTCGTCGTCCATGATGCAGCATTCAACTTTCGTCAGCATGTTGAGGTACAACTTCCTGGCACGGGTTTTGGCGGACTTGTTCTGCTTCTCGTCGCGATTAGGGGCCTTTTGTACCTTGAACGTTCGAAACCCAGCCTTAGTTTTGGCCTTCTGGACAAAACTTCGGCTTAGGTGCAGCTTCTTAGCCACATCCCGAACGGAGGCGTTCGGATTTCGGTTGAAGGCCCCAACTACGCGGTTGTGATTTTTGGTGTTGTACGGAATATTTTTTCCTTCACTTCTGGGCTTCCGATCGGTGGTCAACCGTTTCTCGAACCGCTTAATCACTCGCGACACCGTGGAATTCGCGATTCCCAACGTTTTAGCGATGGAACGATGCGAAAGATCCTTGTTCTCGTGATGAATGCGCAAGATTTTATCACGCACGAGCTGTTCTTTCGACTCCATTTCCGCGAGTTTTGATCACAGGACTTTAAAACTTGCAGGATGTAAATAATGCACTATGAACTAAATCCACCCAAATTTTCATTAAATTCTACCCAACGGTTAAAAAGTTAGAGCAATTTCATAGTGTGGCAATTTCATCGTGGACACCCTTTAGAGGGCCATGTTTGGCATAGTTTGTTCGATAATTATCAAGTATGAATAAATTCCGGTTCCGTAGTTGCCGTGAAGGTATATAGAAGTTTAATTTTGATAAAATTTTAGCTGAATCTCTTCGCAGTGAATGTATGTCTTAAACAAATGAAACCTTTGCAAATTCGCAACGCTGTTGCAATGTTTGAATATTGATAAGCATGCAGCACGCTTCGTAAGATGAAAAAGGATACGTTGTCCATCCTAGTTTCCGAAAAGCATGTAATAAAAATTGCTTCTGTATTGATTCTATTCGGTTAATTTGCGTGCTATGAAATGGAGACTAGACAATGCTACAGTTTTCCAGAATGGACCTAACATAAGCTACATATAATGTTTTTATTGTGTAGGGATCCTCAAATTTGAAGCCGAAGCGTTTTATGAAACCAAGCATATTGTTTGCTCTATGAATAATGGTATTATAATGATCATTAAAAATAAGTTTAGAATTCAAGATTACACCTAGATCCCTTACTCTTTCACATTTTCCAACATCTTGATTTCCTAATGAGATTGATATGTTTGGGGTGTTTCGGTTTCTGCTGAATGATATTAAATAACATTTTTTGATACCGCAGCATCACCCCACAAAAACAACACCCCCCCCAACAACCACAAAAAACAAAAAAACAAAAACAACCCCACCCAACCAACAAAAAAATTATCATCCCAACATTTCTCCCCAAAAACATTTTTTTCCTTTTTCCCCCCCCCCGTTTTTTCACAATTCCATATTTTCCCCCCCACCAAACTCTGCCACAAAAAACATTTTCCCACCCCCCCCCCCCCCCCCGGCCCCCCCCCCACCACAAACCCTCCCACAAAGAGAATCCCTTTTTCAGACATTCTTTAATCTAAACCTTTGACGTCATTGTGTGAGATGTTATGAAAACCTTGAGTTTAAGTAACTAGAAAATAAGAAGAATGATTAGTAATTTCCATTTAATTCCAACTACCTTTATTGCTTATCTTGACAGATACGCGTATTTCGTCTACAATGTGCAGACTTCTTCAGTGTCGTGTACTAATACTCGACTGAAAGAAAACCTTCGCCACCTGCCGTATTTATCCTATTTTCTAAATACAAACACTTGTACCTACAGCTAACATTTCTTGTACCTAACCTATCCTGAGTCCAAAACAAATATCATGCTTGATATCTACCTCGCCTTTTCTTTATACCCAACCTGATTATACCGTAGCAGCGGGTGTTCCACTGCGTTGGTTTTGATGTCGTTTGGGTATTAAGTTAAAGAGCCATGTGTACCCGTTGCCTTGGTCTTTGTTTAGTAGATTTGTGTTTTGTTGTTTGTTAATTTCTAAGCTTTCTGCGACGTCTAATTTCCAGGGTGTAGAGGTAGTCCGTAAGATTGTGATGTCATTCGTCGTTATGTCGTGATTTTCCGTAAAGATGTGTTCTGCAACTGTCGATTTGAAGTTATGTGAAATTCCTTTGTCAGTCTGTTTGACAGCCTTAGTCACCTCCGCTAGATGCTCTTTGAACCTTGTTGCCAAGGTTCTCTTTGTTTGACCTACATACATTTTGCTGCAGTGTTTACACTTAATTTTGTATACCCCTGCTCTGCCTAATACATCTATTGAATCTTTGGTGGAGCCTAACGACGATGCCAATTGGTTGTTCCTGCTAGAGAAAACTAAGTCCAAGCCAAATTCCCTAAGTTGAGTTTTTAGCTTTTGTGTAATATCTTTATCGAAGGGGACAGACACACGTTTCAGGGGTTCAGGTGAATCGAGCCCAACAAAGGTTCTTCGTGATTCTGAAGCTCCCAACGAACCACAAACCCGGAACCATCGCCGCACTTAGGAAGGACGTAGCATTTCTGAAGAAATGCCTAAAATATAAAGTAGTACCAATAAGTCATAGGATTAAGATTCGGACATCTACCCCTACCAACATCGTCAGGAAAATGGAAACAGAATTCATCAAGGACAGCATCAAACGACTATTTAACAAATTGGACCGTAAGACTTTGGAGTGCTATTCTCTGCACCTGAAGTTAGCCAAGAAGTATCCGATAAAATTCCAGGAGTTCTTATCCCGAGCCAAGGTGGCAGAGGAATGCGAATCGAATAGGAAACGAACGGTCCTAGATAGGAAACTCAACAAGCTAAGAATAGGATCCCAACAGACACGGACCACACATCACACCAAGGAACAAGCCACACCTACACCCACCATCACCACGACACCGATGGTCCACGCCATTAAGGGACTGGTTGTCAACCGATCGACGACCGCATTCACGGAAGAACAACTGACTCTCCTCAACAAAGGATTAGGATACGCGGTTACAACCAAGCCCGACGTGGAGCAGATCATCATCGACGTGGAGACAGCGATTACACACACACTCCCAACATCTTCACAAAACACAGCTAGGACTATCACTTCAAACATTATTAAGGACGGACAAAAACAAAGACACAACAACGCAAAGGAAATTCGTATCGTCAAGGAACTGAAGTCTAAACCTGTTTTTTACCTAAAAGCAGACAAAGGCAACAAAGTCGTCATCATGGATAAGGAGGACTACGACATGCAGATGGCTTTAAAAATCAACAATGGACCTTACAGGCAGCTTCGAGTAGACCCCCTACCAAACATGGTGAAACACGTGGATAAAACACTAAAGGAGTGTAAAGCAGTACTAGGGGATGCAGCAGTCCGTCTTCGCGAACCAAACCCCATCCTTCCCCGAATTAAAGGCCTCCCAAAAGTCCACAAACCCGGAAACGAAATGAGGGAGATTGTTTCATCTGTAGGATCTCCAGCCCATAAGCTAGCAAAATGGCTAGTGAAAGAATTTCAAGGTATCTCCGAGCAATTCCCAACAAGCTCAGTTCGTAACTCTCAGGAATTCGTACAACATCTTCTTTCATCAGGTCATATAAATGAAAATGAAGTAATGGTATCTTTCGACGTCACCGCCCTTTTCCCTAGCGTACCAATCAAGGACGCGATTAACCTTCTAGAAGATTGGCTTTTAAAACAAGGAGATGATACAGCATGGAAGCAAAAGGTGCGAATGTACCTTAAGCTCACCCGACTTTGCATGGAAGAGAACTACTTCACTTTCAGAGGTTCTTTCTATAAACAACTAAAAGGAGCCCCCATGGGAAACCCTCTATCCCCATTTCTCTGTGAACTGTTTATGGCAAATCTAGAAACCATTCTTAAAACGGAAGGATTACTTCCAACTCGCTGGTGGAGATACGTCGACGACATTTTTGCCGTAGTTAAACAAGATGATCTCCCCTTAATTCTTCAAGCAATCAACAATCTCCATAAAGACATCAAGTTCACTTATGAAATAGAAAAGGATGGGAAACTTGCATTCCTCGACCTTCTGGTAGTTAGAGAATCATTGTCATCGTCGTCTTTAGAGTTTGAAATTTTCAGAAAACCCACAAACACCCAAAGAGTCATCCCTTACACTTCAAACCACTCTTTTCAACATAAAATGGCCACTTTCCACCACATGATCCACCGAATGTTGACCCTTCCCCTCAATAAAACCGGAAAAGCCAAAGAATTAGCATATATCTTCGAAACTGCTAGACTCAATGGTTACGAAAAGAGGACAATTCAAGCTATCATCCAAAAAAAGGAAAAACTTCTTCATAGGAAATCACAAACAACCCTTTCCGATTCACCTGAACCCCTGAAACGTGTGTCTGTCCCCTTCGATAAAGATATTACACAAAAGCTAAAAACTCAACTTAGGGAATTTGGCTTGGACTTAGTTTTCTCTAGCAGGAACAACCAATTGGCATCGTCGTTAGGCTCCACCAAAGATTCAATAGATGTATTAGGCAGAGCAGGGGTATACAAAATTAAGTGTAAACACTGCAGCAAAATGTATGTAGGTCAAACAAAGAGAACCTTGGCAACAAGGTTCAAAGAGCATCTAGCGGAGGTGACTAAGGCTGTCAAACAGACTGACAAAGGAATTTCACATAACTTCAAATCGACAGTTGCAGAACACATCTTTACGGAAAATCACGACATAACGACGAATGACATCACAATCTTACGGACTACCTCTACACCCTGGAAATTAGACGTCGCAGAAAGCTTAGAAATTAACAAACAACAAAACACAAATCTACTAAACAAAGACCAAGGCAACGGGTACACATGGCTCTTTAACTTAATACCCAAACGACATCAAAACCAACGCAGTGGAACACCCGCTGCTACGGTATAATCAGGTTGGGTATAAAGAAAAGGCGAGGTAGATATCAAGCATGATATTTGTTTTGGACTCAGGATAGGTTAGGTACAAGAAATGTTAGCTGTAGGTACAAGTGTTTGTATTTAGAAAATAGGATAAATACGGCAGGTGGCGAAGGTTTTCTTTCAGTCGAGTATTAGTACACGACACTGAAGAAGTCTGCACATTGTAGACGAAATACGCGTATCTGTCAAGATAAGCAATAAAGGTAGTTGGAATTAAATGGAAATTACTAATCATTCTTCTTATTTTCTAGTCTACACTCCCCCCCTCACCCACCCTCCTTAACCCACACCACATTCCTCCAATCATTACTCAGTAATTTCCACAAAAACACATATACCTAGAACACACCACCACCCCCATTACACATTTTCCCCATCCATTAAATACAGCCATCAAATTCGTGAAAACTCGTTCGTATGTAATAGGCGCCTTGCCCTATTTATTTCAGAGCGATCGATGTTTACTGCACACAGATTTATATCCTCTCTTGAAAGATGTTACGCCGGTGGGTTGATCGTATTCTTTTCCAATCACGTATGGAGACACCTGTGCCTTTCCGTACCTCCCACCTTCTCCTCCCTTTGTCCCTAGTGCCACCTTTATGATAGATGCGCTGTACTCTATCCACACTCAGAATATCCAGACACATCGTTGACTTTGGAAATTTCAACACTTTTGCTATTTTTGAGGCAGATCACGAAGGATTCTCTAGATGTTTAAGCACAATTAATTTTCTTTTCTCAAGTTCCATGATCCGTAATTTCGAGATGCGTCGATCAATCGAGAAAAACTTTTCACCAATTTTTTTGACAATGAAAGAAACGTCATGCCTGTTAAACGTTTTTTGTTCCAACCACCAGGGACGTGGTGGTGTATTGAACCGTGCGACCAGATTTACTTTGAATCGAGCTTTAAGTGTTTTTCATTCTGGAATATATTAATATCCTCTTGGATTTTTATTTCTAGAAATAGTTCCATGTCGTCGGCATAAATAAGCACTTTTCTTGTTTTCAGAATGAAGGAAGTGTCGTTCACGTATAGTATGAATATGAGAGGGCCAATATGAGAGCCTTGTGGAACTCCTGAAGTGACTTGAATGGGATGGGATTTCTTTCCATTGAATTTTATTGTTTGCTGGTAGTTTGTAAGATAGGATTCAAGCCATTCAAGCAGTCCATGCTCTATGCCAATTTTCTGCAATTTGAAAAGTAGCATTGGAATATCAATGCGATCAAATGCTTCGCTAAAGTCTGTGTAAAGAACTTCTACGTGGTCGCCATTTTCCATTGCAATCAATGAATAGTTAATGAATTCTAATAAGTTTGTGGCAGTTGAGCGACCTTTATAGAACCCGTTTTGCTTTTTTGAGATTCAATTCTTTATCAGGATAAATAATTTTTCATTGATTTTTACTTCGAATAGCTTAGGACTGCAGGAGATGATAGCAATACCAAGGTAATAACGTACGTCGGATTTTTTGCCAGATTTAAAAATAGGCACCAGAAAAGAGTTTTTCCATATTTTCGGGAATATTCTAGTTTCAAGCGATATTTTAAAGAGCCAAAACAACGGAATTGTAAGTTCTACTTATAGGTTCTTCAGGAATACAGGGGGAATATCGTCACGTCCTGCACCTCTAAAGGCATCTAGATAAGGGCATGCAGGACGTCATGTATCGTGACTCTATTAACACCTATATCGCAAGGAAAATCCGGGATAAATTCAGAGAAGTCCCGGTCCCGGTCTTTTTCGGAACAGGTGGTATAAATTTCCTGGAAAAATGTTGCAAAAAGATTTCATATTTCTTCCGAATTGCTGCTAATGCGTGCATCTAGATGCATGGATTATGGCAAATTGTCAGATTTCAATTTTGTTTTAACGTAATTGAAAAAGGTCTAAGGGCACGACTTTATTTCAATTTCAGTTTTAGTGTTGTACTCTTCAAATGCGATGTCGATGGCTTAATTTAGTTGATTACAAACGTCTAAATATTTCTCTAAATCTTCATTGCTCTTATTTTTTTTTGTAAATTTTGTGCGCTTTTTGCTTGCGAGTTTTTAAATTTTTTATTTGTCTGTTGTACCAGACTGGATATTTTGAATTGTCATGACGTCGTATTACCTTGATTGGAACCTCTTGATGAATAATTCCGAAAAGAACATTATAAAGGACATCAACAGCAATTTCAACATTTACTCCAGTCCGTAGTATTTGTTGCCAGGTTACACTTCTTAATCTGCGTTTAATATGTTCATAATTTGCTTTGGGATATTTAAAGATTTCCTCGAATTCACAGACGCTGGGTCTTCGAGTTTCATGAACAAATAGAGAGAATTCGATTGCTGAGTGAAATGCTTCATTTTCCCATAAGGGGTTAAATGATTCATTAACTCAGAAATCTTTGTGAACTTCGGTCAACAGAAAGTTCAAGTAACAGTTCTGTTGATTTTTGACATTATTAATTCGATTTAGACCTAAATTAGCAGTTTTGTCGAAAACAAACTGCAGTGTTTTATTGTCCCCAATCACTCTAAATAGTTACCATTCCAATATGCTTTAGAAATGATCACTGGAGTCAATAGACCATCTTCTAAGCATTAAAATTAAATTACTGTTTAGTTAATGCAGGGAAACAAGATATTTATCATTGACCTGACAAGTGTTTTATAGAACTTAAAATCTTCACGCATGAGGCATGGACTTCAGAACTGGCTAGATATAATTGGAATGTTTTCGGACTTTGGCTTAGAGTCTTCCAGTGATCATATTTGTTTGTTTGTTTATTTGTTTCACTTTTTTTCATCTGACTAGCAGTCTTAATGAAGTTTTGATGGGGAAAAGTCTGAATGATACGGCCGCATGCAGATACCGTATCATGGATGCGAAAAAAAACCCATATATTTTCCAAATTATTAACACCAACTACAAGCCTAAACAGAATACACAGTATGAACATAGATAAAATTAAACATTTATCATTTGCGTAAGCAGTAAGGAAAACCATGAAAATTGGAGATATCTTCTCAACACCATGGGATCCCAGTAGTGGACAGCAGTTTCTGCTAGAACCAAAGATGTGATTTTTTTTTCTCTTTACATCTTTGGTTCTAGTAGAAACTGCTGTTCACTACTGGGATCCCATGGTGTTGAGAAGATATCTCCAATTTTCAAAACATTATAATTTAAATTGGCGCACTGTACGCAATAAAAAAATAATTAATTAGTAGTGTAAAACCACGAATTCACTCTCCCCATTATGGCTTATGATAGAGATGTTAAGGAACACCAGAAAACATCCCAATTTCTTCTCAGCGCCTTGCCAAAAGCTTACGCTTGAATGTATCAGCATAAGCGTTGAAATCAAACAACATGTACCATTGGTTAAAGCTTGCTGACACTAAGCGTATTGGATCATGCTGACCATACATAGCATGAAGAGACTCTAGATGCAGAAAATCTCGTTGGCGAAGGATTCGTTCTGGTGCGTACATGTTTAGCTGTGCGAGGATTTTCGACGAATCTGTATCTCCCAAAAGGACATTAGCTACAAATACTGCTTGCGCGGAATTTCTTCATTTCTCCAAGCTTTCTGGACTTGTTCAAAAGGGTGATCAGCTATATTATAGTCATGTATTATCGGTCTTAATTTTCTGTGGAACAAAATGATGTGGTATTTGTGGATACTCAAAGAAAGCATATTTCTGGTACACCACTTTGCAAAACGATCAATTACCACTTGTAATTCGAGGCAGTCCTGGGGGCAGTGTCTACGATACCCCATTTTTGAATATGGAAAACATCAGAGGCCCTAAGTTGCTACGCCAGATAGGTTGGTGAATGGCTCAGAAGATTCACGTCCAATATCTACCATTAGCTTCCGGTCCGTAAGAGAAGGTCTAAACCAGCAGGTCAAGTTCCTAGAAACGCCGAGTCTTTCTAGACGTTCAAGCAAGATCCCATGATCGACACGATCAAATGCAGCTTTCAGGTCGGTATAGACAGCGTCAACTTGTGCGCCGAGATCCAACGAATTAAACAACATTTCGTTAATTATGATCTCAAAGATCTTCGAACAGGCCCACAATGAAGTTATTCCTCGGTAATTCTCGGTGTTTCGCTTATCGCCTTTTTTATGCTCCGGGAACATAATGGAAATTTTCCTGTCAGAAGGTCACTTGCACTCTCGCAATGACATATTGAAAAGACGCGTCAAAGAGTGGACTAGAACATCACAACATCTTTTAAATATATACGAAGGAATACCGTCATAACTTGGCAATGTGGAATATTTCAGTTTGTCGATGGAAGATTTGGTGTGTTGGAGAGTAGCTTGAATATTTCTCAGAGGGCAGACATCAAGGGGCGTGTTTCTACAAGTCTTTTCTATTTGAGATTGTTATGTTGAAAATCTGTTGAAAGCACTTTTAAAATGATCTGCAAAAAGCTGGCACTTATCCAATGCAGAACTGGCAAAATCATTTCCCAAGAAAGTCTAAACTGGTAATCCGTGATCCGTGTTAACAAACTTCCAAAAATTCCTTGGATTTCTCTTTAAACTATCTTGCATACGTAGAGTGTCGCGTTTGTACAAAAGGCGATTGTATAATCGGTATCTCTGACTAGCTCGATTGAAAATTTGCTTAGCAAAAGGACAGTGGGATTTACTGTAATTAGGGAGTGCTGCTTCAAACGCTGCAAGTGTGAATTGCCCCAAGGTGGTTTGGGACTTAGTCTACGTAGGGGAACATGCTTAGCAATAACACTATGCATTATGCTAGTAAAACATTCAACTGCATAGTTGACATCACTGGTGGAGCTCGTTTGCGCCCAATCTATGCGATTAAGTGTTTCTAGTATTTTGATGAAATCTGCTTTATGCAAATCGTAGCTCGCTGCATCGTGAAAATCAACGAAATCTATTCCCTTGGAAACATCAATTTCGACTACAAAGAGAGGGCATCTTTCAAGCGCCGTATCATTCACCAAAGCCAGACACAATGTGCGACCGTTACATACAGTTCTTTAGATGGTTGATTTAAGTAAGACCATGCTCAGGAGCTTCCAAAAAGTCATATGATGTGCGTTCTGGTATCCTGGATATACAAAAACAAATATGTTCCCTAGTTTGAATTAATTCAGGTTTGCTAACGGCAATATTCGACGGGACAGTATTTGAGAAAGGATTTTGTAGGCGGCATTAGTGATCATGATCGCTCTGTAGTTCTCACAATCCAACATGCCGCTCTTCTTATAGATTGGACAAATAACTTCATCTTTCCATTCCTCGCTATCCCGAATCTTGACAATCACATGGTGCATCAATCTTATCAGTTTCCCAGCTCAAAACTTGATGTGTTCCAGCGCGAGACCGTCTTTACCAGCTGCTTTGTTGTTCTTCAACTGTTTTATGGCCTCCTTAACGTCATTTATAGTTGGAGCTGGTATTTTCACCTCGTTTGCTGCAACTGGGACGTCCTCTGTTTTGGCTGCTTGTTCATCTGAGCCATTCAGATGTTCATCGAAGTGCTGCCTCCATCATTCGATCACCTCACACTCATCCGCAGAAAAGGCTACAATCGCTGCTTTATCACATCTTGGCACGTAGAACAAAACCTTTGTGTGAAGCCTGTAGCTTTTCGTAGAGCTTGCAAATTTCTTGTGAGAGGTACGGCATCTCTATTTCCTCTCTCTTTGCTACTTTCAGGCGGGGCATCTTTGCCCAAAATACACGAGTCTGCGTTCAAAGCTTCTCCTTATATCGTTCCACGTTCTGTCGGATACTGCGATGTAGCATTTGTTCTCTGGCTGCGTTCTTCTCGTTCAACATCCTTTGACACTCACCGTCGAACCAGTCGTTTCGTCTTGGCGTTCCACATATCCTAGGACACCTTCAACTGCAGGTTGTTTGCCCCAACGAAATTGGTCCCGTTGTCGGAACAAAACGTCCACGACAGGGTGGACAAGCTGTGAACAACCTCGAGGTGCACTGCTCTGATTGACAGGCACGTGAAGACGCTTGACCAAGCTACGACCTTGCTTGACGAATACGGGAAATACTCCACCTCAGTATATGTGAATGGGCGTCCAAAAACAGTCAAATTGCTGGAAGTAGGACCATGATCGATGGCCGCGGTTACGCCTTTTGGTTTCTACTGTGCTGACATTTCTTAGCCACCCTTGCAACCACCGCGTGTAGTGGAGGAATCCTGAACCGCTGTCTTAGCTTGTTGACCACTGTTTCATAGGTCCCATGTAGATAACGAACGTGATAACTTTCTACGAGCAATTACGTCACTCGCTGACCGTTGGGTAGGAAAAATGGAAATCTCGCGTCTTCATTAACCATTGGTGCAGCAACGATTCCGAAGAACTCCATCGCATTCGATCTACCGATCTGCTTCGGCTCCGCTTAAGGGTGTTCTTTGTGGTAAGGCTTGTTCGCGAAAAAATCTGGACACCCCTAAATACGTATGTCTCTGGAAATACTTTATCAACGCGTGAAATATTTCGCAGACTGATGAACGTATGTCTGTTCATTGTGTAAAATAAATTTTTGGTGATACTGCAAGCTTTTAGATCGAAGATGGCGTCGCAAGAAGAGCAAGTGCGAAAAGTAATTTTGTGCGGTCGCAATGAAAATCCGGATCTGTTAGTAAGAAAACTTGCAAAAAAACTTGGTTTTCCTGCAAGCACGATCCATAACGTTCTTAAATCTTTCGATACACGTTTGACAACAGCCAGGAAGGCTGGGAGCGGAGCAAAAACGGATCTTAGGAGCCACCAGAAGGACGTGAAGGTGAACCAGATATTGCAGAAGAGACCAGATATTTCGGTACGTACTGTGACTAGAAAAATAATAATGTCCTCAACTTTCATGCATACTTCCAAGCACCGGCAAGATATGTAGTTGTTCAAGGTGAAAACTGTACCGAACCGTAATGATCAACAGAATGTGACGGCTAAAACCCGAGCTCGCAAGTTGTATTGCTAATATTTGACGAAGTTTTCCTGCGTGATAATGAACGATGAAACTTATGTGCTGGAAGACTTTAAGCAGCTTCCCGGAATGTCTTATTATACTGCCATGCAACGGCGAACGGCGTAGAGGAGCATTTCAGTACGAAGAAAAAGGACAAGTTTCCCAAAAAATATTTGGTTTGGCAGACAATATACAGCAAGCCAAAGCTTGTCACTACGTCAAAGATGTTTTAGAATTGTATAAATCGAATGGAGTCCATGTTGTACCGAAAGAAGCGAATTCACCTAACTGCCCGGAGTTACGACGTTTCGAGCGGTATTGGGCTCTCGTGAAGAGAGAATTCTCTCAATATAAACAACAAGCTCCAACTATAGAAAAAATTCGAAAATCTTGGACGAAAGCAGCTAAATCGGTTGCAGAGAAGTCTGCACAGACCCTTATAGCTGGAGTAAACTCAAAAGTTCGTAGTTTCTTCATGCAGCCTAATTAAGTAACTGTAATTAGTGTTAAGATGACTAAGAATGCACAATTAAATGAATAAAAAATGCATCTTGGATTGAACTATCAGCGAATTTGTTTTATTCCAAACTTAATCTGTTCAGATTTTGTCGCGAACAAGCCTTAGGTGAGCGATGCGTACCTCCGTAGCTGCGTCGGCGGAGCACCACGCTTCACGCTGATAAAAGCGAAGGCAAAGGTAGCACCGTTGAAGCGACTGGAGTTACAACAGGCACTAATATTCCATAACCCAATCTGATTTGGATGAAACTTTCTCAATGGTTTTGGGGTGGGAAATCATGTTTTTTCGCTTGATTAAAAAAAAAGTTAATTCCATTAATTCCACAGTAATTTTTCAAAGGGGTGCATGTGTTTTCAAATGCGTTATCTTCAAAATATCATAACTCGTAACCGATGATTGTAATAAATTGATCTCTGAGCAGAAGTTGCAGTTAATCAGCCAGGCTTTGTTAAAAAGACGAAACACTAAAAACAAAATTCTTAAAAAAAAAAATTCAAATCCAATTTAACTATGGTGAATATATATATTTAAACAAAAATTCTTTGGAATCTCCATAAGAGTAGCAAATATCACACATGAGCGGAGCAGATTATGTGAAGATCGATGAAGCTGAAAAAAAAAGAACAAAGAAATGGAACAAGACCAAGAGTCAACTCTATTTCGAAATGGACGGTAAAGCTCGATTCAAAGTAAATCTGGACGCACGGTTTAATACACCACCGCGTCCCTGGTGGTTGGAACAAAACATGTTTGACAGGCATTTGTTGATGCTTCATTGACAAAAAAAATTGGTGAAAAGTTTTTCTCGATTGATTGACTCATCTCGGAATTACGGATCATGGAACTTGAGAAAAGAAAATTAATTGTGCTCAAACATCTAGAGAATCCTTCGTGGTCTGCCTCAAAAATAGCACAAGTGTTAAAATTCCCAAAGTCAACGGTGTGTCTTGTAATCAAACGTTACAAGGATACTCTGAGTGTAGATAGAGCACAGCGCATCTATCATAAAAGTGGCACTACCCAAGAAACCAAAAGTTCGGATTTTACTTGAGATGAGAACTCAGAAGTTCACATTTAGTTGAAATTTAGTTCCAAGGAACTTTTTTGCTGAACAACAAGACACTTCACGGACCAACAGAACTTATTTTCTTTAAAGTGTCATTAATATTTTAAGGAACTTAAAAGTTCGAGAATAGTTTTTTCTTGCTATTCAACCCAAACGTCAAGTTCATATGTTGATAGTTGAGAACTTGCTTTGAACTTCAAAAAATCTCTAACACAAAGTTCAATAAAAGTACTAACCGTACTTTTAATTAGCGCAAAAGTTTACAATACATCTATGTTGAACTACTTTCCAACTTTTCGAAGTACACGGAAAGTTCTGATTAACACTTTAGAAAATGTCAAAAAGATTGGTTACATTTGAAGAGTGATCTGGTGTTGTACTCCAAGTTGGACGAGATACAAGAGCAAAAAATGGATTTTTCGAAAACAATAAAAAAGAACGTCTTATTTTATTACCATCGTAAAAAACTGTTAGCTAAATGTTGGCTACATGGGATGCGGAAAATGAAGCTGTCACTCAACAAGCTAATTAATATGTGGACAAAGATTTTTTATTAGGGCCTAACTGACAAAAGTAAACAATGACTTCTTCCGTAAATTTCTCGTGAATCAAAGGCTACCCATGTAAGCCTTCAATTCTATCGGATAGGTGAACTCTTCCTCTTCGAAATGACCGTGGTGGATTGATTAGGCGAGTTTTCAATTACGAGAACTTCGCGGAAAAGGCCATTGTTTACGTTTGCCAGTTAGGCCCTTATGAAAAATCTTTGTCGATGTAGTTTTTTTTTTATTTGAATGCTTTTTTATCCTGCTTTATAGGAAAACAATAGCCTATTCACAATTATTTCGAACGGAAGAGAAACTGGGACCGATTACCCAAGACATACATCTCCGTCCGAAGACGATGACAGCAAAATGGAAGATTTTCAGGAAAGTGATAATGACTTATTAGATGATTCATATTCATCATTTCAGTTAAATAAATATAGTGCTGCATTGGATTAAATGGATTTGAATGAGTGCATTAGGTTTTAAGCCCGCAAAACTAATCAATCACACGAATCCATAAATCTAATATTGGAGATTAAGCCTAATTAAAATCAGATTTAAACTACTGAATCTATTGTAAAACAACAAATAGAATAATGGTAGATACTATAGGCTATATTGTTTTCAACGATAAGATAACATTTAAAATTATTGTTTTCCACCAAAAAATCTCTTGTTGATGACAATTTTACAATAGAAATGCAGTTTTGTTATGTATCTTAACAATCAAACAATCAAATTTTTCTTGAACAGATTCAATCAAAAACCATTTATTTTATTGTCTTTTTACTGGTTAAATCTTCGCTATAATATACTTTATTGTCTATGAATTATGCTGACAATAGTGTCGTTTTAGTAGAACTATACATGAACAGTATAGTTTACAGTACAACTACAAAACTAAATATAATTTAATGGTTTTGTATTGCAATCCTATTGTAAATTTTTATTCGGGAAAACTAACGGGAAAAGGTTGCTCGTTCCGCTTATGAAGACATCCTGTCAAGCAACTTCCGAAATTTTCAAAGTTGCTGGAGGACAATATTGGTACAAAGGTAAGGTCTGTATCCGCAATAATCCGGACACCTCAAAACAGGAATAAAACATAAATTTCGCATTATATTTCCGTCGTAGTTGTTTATTTCAGATTCATGGGATGTGTTTTAACAATTCGTGAAGACAAAACATAGTTATTCGGTATTTGCATAAAATTTTCGAACTTTGCGCTTAGCTCCGTCCATTAGGGTTTGTACAGACTCTTCAGAAATCGTAGAAGCCATCTTTGTCCAAATTTGCTGGAAGTGTTTGATGTCTTTGATTCCTTGCTTCTTTCCAGAAAGCTTCCACTTCATCTCTCGATTGGTCGTAGCTCTGGGCAATTTGGCGGGTTTGAGGTTTTTGGTACAATGTTAACTTGATTTGCTTGGTACCACTCCATCATAGTTTTAGCATAGTGGCATGATGCCAAATCGGGCCAGAACAAAGGTTTTTCTTTGTGACTTTTGATGAAGGGTAGCAATCGCTTCTGCAGACACTCTTTCTGATAGATCTCCTTGTTGATTGTGCCTGTAGTGACGAAAGATTTACTATTTTTGCCACACGTGCAAATTGCTTGCCACACAAGGTATTTTTTGGGAAATTTCTATGCCTTCTTTGTTCTGAAATGCTCAGTTGTAGCATTTCTGGCCATAGCAGAATAAAAAGCCAGCCCTGAATGCTGCTTGAAATCCTCCAGGACATAAGTTTCATCGTCCATAACAACGCATGAAAACTTCGTCAAATATTCGCAGTACAAACGTTGAGCCCGTGGTTTTGCTGCCAAGTTCTGTTTGTCGTTGCGATTTGGAACTGTTTTTACTTTATACGACTTAAGTCCCAAACGTTGTTTTGATTTTTGGACAAAACTAGGCGACATCCCTATTTTACGAGCCACCGTTCGAATGGAGAGATTTGGGTTTTTCGTTAATATCCTTTTCACCTTTCGGTCCATGACAGGATCAGCGCGTACAATGTTTTTGTCACTTCTCGGTTTCCTCTCCACCGTCAAACGTTCCGAAAATGATTTGAGCACATCGTGAACAGTGGATTTAGGCAAATCCAATGTTTTTGCAAGGTCCCGTATTGACAAGTCAGGCCCGTACAGAATTCACACGTTTTTCTTTCGTCGCCATCTTGAATACTAAAGATGAAATGTAATCATCAATCATAGTTTTTTTCATCATAGACTCTCAGCTATACCACAGTGAAATTTTTCATTCCTACATGCAATATTTCAAAAGTTACAATGATTTGAAGGTGTCCGGATTAATGTGGATACAGACCTTATTAAGCAGTGTCTGATTGATTTTGTTCGGTAAGACTCAATTTAAGTAATTGTACTGACTTAATAACCTTATAGGGTAATCCTATTTTGGCTGATTTGAATTACATGACTTCCAAACACACAAACTGAGGAGTCGTTACATAGCGTGATTCTAAATTAATCAAAACGATGTAAAATTATAGGGAACAAAAAAGTACTAATGCATGGAATCAACGCTTCGAGTAAAATCATAACATAAACCACCCCGTTCATATGGCACAGTGGTAAGTATCCCGGTTTTAAAGAGGAGGATTCGAGCTCGAGACTAGCTAGTAAGTATTTATGAAAAATTTAATTTTACTAAGAAAATATCATCAAATTGAATTCAACCGTCATTTCATAACACAGCACTCTAAAAATAGATTTGCGGCAGGATTAAAACAAAAATGTCGAATATAAATGTCTTTTGTTTTCTTTTTTTGGTTTTGTTGAGTTCGTTTGAGGTACTTTTTAAGCTGAATAGCGTTTTCTACAACCTCTTAAACGAACCTTTCGTAAACTTCAAAGCTTTCTTTAGAAGTTGATAAGAATGCTTTTAGAAGCTTAATCATTGAATGCGAACTAGAAAGTTCGGTTTATTACTTAAAAAGTAAGCTGAATAGAATTCTCATCATAATCCTTCGATTAGCTGGGTAAGCCAAAAACACCCTTTTATCAGAACTTTTGGTTGCTTGGGTAGGGACAAAGAACTGAGGAGAAAGGTGTTGAGGTACGTGAAAGGCAACCCAGGTGTCTCCATACGTGATTTGGCAAAGAAATACGATTCCAACTTTTCCACCGAGCATAACATCCTTTCAAGAGAAGGATATAAGTCTTTTTTTGCCAGTAAACATCCGAATCGCTCCTTGTAACAAAATTTAGTGGCCAAAAATCGAGCACGATTACTATACGAACGAGTTTTGACGAAATTTGATGGCTGTATTTTAATGGATGACGAAACATATGTCAAAATGGATTATACACAAATCCCCGGACGAAAATTTTACCTGACAACTGGTCGTGGGGATGTTCCTTCCAGGTATACATTTGTTTCTGCTGAGTTTGCTCCGAAACTAATGATTTGGCAAGGAATTTGCAGTTGTGGCTTTAAAACCAAGGTTTCCATCACATCTCACACAATGACGTCGAAGGTTTACATTAAAGAGTGTCTGAAAAGGCGGATTTTACTTCCATACGGAAACACAAGACCCACATTATGTTTTGGCCGGATCTAGCCAGCTGCCACTACTCTAAGGAGTTACTAGAATGGTATGCTGCAAACAATGTTAATTTCGTCGCCAAAGAGATTAATCCTCCGAATTGCCCTGAGTTCATACCGACCGAAAAATATTGGGCAATTTTCAAGCGAAAACTTCGAGGATGCGGTAAAAAGGTGACAAATGCGCAACAAATGCCTTTAAAGTGGAATAAGTTCGCGTGTACAGTGTCAACAGCGACTGTGCAGATCATGATGGCATCGATTACAATTGAAGTGCGACAGTTCGTTCGAAACGGTGAAATGTAATAACTTGTTATACATCGTTTGAAAGCTCGTTTAAATAAATACCCTTTTGTTTGCCGTTTTGATCAACCGTGTATGATGTTTAATTCTTGAGTTATGATCACTTTAATGCGTCCAAATTTACTTTGAATCGGGCTTTAAATGGTGTAAAAAGCCGTAAATAATAAAAAGTTTCAAATAAATCTGTTCGAGATAGTACAATAAAATAATAAAATAAAGCATGTACATTTAGCTAAAGATTTTGAATTTGTAGGGTAGATGTATTATAAATCGCCACTGTGTTATATTTCGCCACCCTTGTGAAACATTCAGCATTTCTGAGCACATAAATTGGTTTGTGGCTCAGACTATTGAATAATTCGACACATATTAGTGCCCGGCAGTCGTGTTTGCACCGGTTTTGAATGAAATTCGTTGTTTAAATTGATACATTATGTATCCTCAAACCGAGCCTGAGTACCACCTAATTTTTCAACTCATTGAAAAACAAGCACATATGGATATTGTCGGAAAATCAATAAATCCAACGATTTGCATATTCAGATCATTCACCGCATCTCTAAAGTAGTCCACTCTTGATGATTCCAGCAATTATGTATGGATAAATGACTACTTTTGTATGATTTTTGACTAATTTAAAGGTGGCGATATATAACACACTAAATACAACGATTTCAATTATCGCCAGTGGCGAAATCCCTTTGTGCGTTTTCAAATCCCAAATGGTGTTAATCTTCGCCACCCCTAACCAAGCTGTCAAAATTTGTAAACAAAAACTACTAGAGTTGCGTTTTGTGTTGCACCATACCGCTGGAGAAAATGGTAATACTTCTTGAAATTATTATGAAAAACTCGTTAATTTAACGTTTATTTTATACCCAACAGGCACAGAGACCAAAGGAATACGGAAGTTCATATTCCGAGGCCGAACTAGCTGCTGCATGTGATAAAATACAGCGCAAGGAGATGAGTGCCAAAAAAGCTGCCAACCACTATGGAATTCCTCGATCAACAATCCGATCCAGACTTGTGCTTCTGAAGAAGCACCAAACCGTGTTCCGTCCAGGACCAACTACGGTTTTGACGCAGGACGAAGAGACGGAATTGGAAGAATGGGTGTACGATATGCAGAGCCGAGGGTTTCCCGTTACCAAGGAGATGCTGCTGAGTAATGTGAAGGATTTTTTGGATGCGAACCCCAGAGAACACAAATTTCCTCAAAATATGCCAGGTAAAACGTTCAATTTTTGTCTTTTAAGTGCTGTTAGTATTTTAAGATCTTTCGATTTTCATCAAGGTCGAACATGGGTGAAACTGTACTTAAAACGACATCCGAAGATGTCGTTGCGGACCCCGGAATTCGTTACGAAGGCCAGTGCGACTGTCTCTCTTTCGGATATACACTCCTGGTACGATAAAATAGAACTATTCCTGACCAAGGAAGGGTTCATGGAAATTCTTCAAGATCCGCGACGCATAATAAATGGAGATGAGACTTCGTTTCAATTGAACCCAAAAAACAAAACCGTCTTCGCTTTGCGTGGAAGCCGCAACGTCTACGACGTCGAGAGAACTTCTAGTAAGCTCAACATAACAACCATGTTTTCGTTTTTCGCTTCCGGAGAAGCCATCCCTCCAACCATCATCTACCCGTATAAAACAATCCCAAAAGCTGTGGCTGATTCAGTTCCTTCAATGATGGATGACCACCCCTGTCTTCCGTGATTATATCAGAAACGTCCTGGATCCCTATCTAGTGGCCAAGAAGGTGAAAAAGCCTGTCATTTTTTATTATTGACGGCCACAGTAGCCATATCAACGTTGAAACATCAAAGTTATGCCGACAACTTGGGATTGTTTTGATCGCATTGTACCCTAACGTTACAAGGATAATGCCACCGGCAGATGTTTCTGTCTTCAAACCAATGAAAAACGCATGGCCGAAAGCTGTGCAGAGATTTCGCGAAAAGAACCCTGAAGGCTGCGTGAACGCGCACAATTTTGCAACAGTGTTGCAAGATTGCCTACGTAATTCGGTAACCGTAAAAACCATCAAAAACGGCTTCCGAGCATCTGGACTTTACCCATGGGATCGGAATGCCATTGATCCATCTAAGTGCTTGGGAAAGTCTACCGTTCGCGAGGATCCTGAAGAACCGTTATTTGAGCCTGGTGATGTTGAACCGACTCGGGAATCCGCCGAAACCTCTGCACAACTCATAAATGCGAAGAGGACACTCGAAGAATGCGCGGCAGCTATTGGTGAGACAAGAGTGAAAAAGTACAAGTCACAGTTCGTTTGTTTGGATAATGAGGAAGATGCAGCGTTGTTCAAAATATTTTCAACGTTGGAACAAAACTACCCAGATGTATTCAAAATCATGGAGGATAACGTACCCGAAAATGATCCGGTGTGTGATTTTGTTTATGCTGATATTAACAATGGAACGCCAGATGGGAATGGAGTAGCTGATGGGTTCGAATCCACCCCGGAAGAACCGTCGAAGATGGTTGCTGATGCTGCGAATCCTGGCCCTTCCAGAACCTCAGGTATGAAAGGAGCAGCTGACGGATTACAGGCTACCCCGGAAGAACCGTCGAAGATGGTTCCTGAAACTGCGAAACCTGGCCCTTCCAGAACCCCATTGAAGGATTTCCTGAATACACCACCAACGCCAAAACGGACAGCTAAACGAGAATACAAATCCAAACGCTATCACGTGCTGACTTCGGATGAATTCATACAGGAATTTGAGCAGAAGGAAGAAGACAAAAGGCGCGCCGAGGAAGAAAAAGAGAATCGTAAGGTTATCCGAATGCAACGGAAGGTAGAAGCAGAAGCGAAAAAGAACAAGAAACAAGAGAAGAAGTTGAAGCAAGATATGAAGGATAAAGCTCGCAAGAAGAAGGCTTAGATAGCATCGAGGTGAGCTCATGTTTATTATCCCGCATTTGATATATTTTCATTCATATGTTATCATGAATTGTTATAACTGAGTTATAAATAAACGTTGAAATCGATTCTGGACTATTATTTTATTATTTATTCTCTTTTTTGTACAAGTTTAATGCTTGTTTGCTATTCTTTAAATATATTGATTTGGGGTGGCGAAAATTGACTCCCAGGAGTGGCGAAAATTAAAAACAGGTGGCGATAATTAAAACAAATACGCACTTTAAAATAAACATGATTTTTATCGAATAGTTACAATTTAATATTGAAACTCAAAGGAATACGCATAAAAAAGGTTTGCTTTGTATAATGTATTGATTTTTTTTCGAAGTTTTCACAAAATCCTTTATGTTATAATCAAATATCGGCAAATATTCGTTTGGGGTGGCGAAATATAGTACTTCTACCCTATTATTTTTTATTATAAATAATTAAATTTAATTTTGATGGAATATTCATTTTTTTTTTATAACAAAAAAAAAATTTTTTTTTTTTTATAATATTTTTTATATTAAAAAAAAAAAAAAAAAAGGTAAAAAATAAAAAAAAAAAAAAAAAAATAAAAAAGAAAAAAATAATTTACGAAACTAGACAAAAAACATATTTAAATTTACACATTTTAAAAATCACAAATCACACTCCTACGTCAAAACGATGAGTTATTTCCAACCAATTGTCTATCGACCAAATGTCGATTCGATGGAACTAATAATTTGAACAAATATTACGTGACTGAATAGGGACCAAGATAGATAAGAGTTTTTGAAATAATCAAATAGATTTCTTAACAAAAAAGGATGTTGTTGATGTTGTTGAAGAGATTCGATCAAGGTAGCTGCTCCGAATCCAAATTTGTATTAAATTATGAATCAACCTACACATCATAAGCAACAAAAACCATCTACAACCTGTAATAACCTCAGAGAATATTTCGAATGATTTTATCGCACACAAAAAAAAAAAACGATATAATATAACCAAACGACAGTTCTTGATTCAGTTCCTAAACTCCAAGATACTGATTCCCCTCCCCAGCGCTTAAGATGGAATCACTTCCCTATCAATACTATCAATCAATGCCTTCGCCGTGGTATGGAATCATAAATCATTCTGCTACCCAGCATCTTTTATGATTCAACTTCATAAAACTGTTTATCCACTTGTTCTTGGAAATCCCCCTCAAGATCGTCGTCTTCCTCGTCCCAGGCGATGCAGGAACAGGTTTGTTTCCTGGGTCCTTTTTACTACTGAAATTGAATGTTTATTACACGCTTTAATTACATCCATAAATGATTGTGTCTCGCTGGGTGTATGAATCTGGAGTACACAAACACAAGAATACCGAGGAGTAGTAAACTGCTGCTAGTGGGCAACATTTGGTGGGTAATAATTGAAATCTGTTTCAAAATTGTTTCCGTAAAACTCCCCCAGCACAGGGAAAATGGAACACGCAGTCCAAGGAGAAACTCTCTGCATTCAGATGGCAGCAGAAATCCTATGAATTAATAATCAGCTAGAAGTCGCCTTTCACTCCGCTTTAAATACGCTATAAATCAAATTTAAGACTTCATAAATAATCTTCGACTGGTCGGCCTAGGCCCGTGCAGCTTTGGCCGTGTTGCCTTTGACTTCGTCATCTTTGTAGCAAAGCGTTACCCTCCCGCTGCTGTTGCTGGTCAGTCACTTCTTCCGAAACATCTCTCGCTCGCTATCGTTTTGGATTTAAGATATGCAGAGCAAAACCTGATTTGGAACGGCTGTCGTTGATTTCCATCGTTCGGTGGCTGGACTCGCTCTCGAAACCGGGTGGGGCATCTTGACGGGAGGAGTAGCAACGCACCGCTTCCATAAAAGAATTCCCATAAAATTATGCAAATTTAATAGAATATCATCAAAACTCATCAAAATAGTCGTAACAAATGTCATGAGTCGAATCACTAGGTTCACCGAAAACGCAGAAGATACGATGTGGTTGAAAAACAAACTAGCGTTCCCTCTCGTTCAAGTTGCGATACAGATTTTAATGGTTAAACATGGATAACCAAGAAGTTGAGATAAGAGCCCTTGAGAAAATTTCTCATAGATATCGTTGTCGTTAAATTAACTTTACACGAAAATCACAAACGTTGATGAATGAGGAATTGAGTAAGTAGTTTTAACATGTTGTTAACATCCATAATGCATCATGTCAATCAGTGCTTTTTATGGCTCTTTAGTTGAAATTCTTGCCAACTTCCATGGTTATAATGACTTGATGAAATGCTTTTCTGTTCATCACTTTGAAAACTTCATTGCTTCCGAAATTCATTTTTTTTTTCAACGAAACTACACCCACCAACCCGAAACCACCGAAACTGTCATTAGCTTGACTGCCATGCTCCAAATGAGCCAGTGCGAAAAACCAGTTGCAGAAAATGGCGTTTTTTACGACCCGGTGCCACTCGCCTTCGTTTCGAGACTTTGGCCAAACTTCTCGTTCATTCCTTTTGAGAACAACCTTTTAATGAGAACCGCGATAATCTGGCAGTTGAAGTTGAACATTTTTCCTTGCAAAGCGCTATCGTGCCACTTTTCAACGTTGAGTAGAAAAGTTTGCAGCTACCCTCGATACACACTCGTGTGAAACTTTTTTTTTTTTTAATGTTAAATGCTTCTCTGCCGGTGCCAGTAGTTCCATGCAGCAACACTCTTATCGCTTTTAATGACATTTTAAAGATTTCCAATGGTATCAACAGGTTCTGCAATGGTTGTCAACCCCCCCCCCCCCCCCCCCCCCCAAAAAAAAAAAATTTTTTTTTATTATTTTATTATCCCCCCAATAATAAATTTTTGTCCTCCCACACCACCACGGCGGGCTTTGTTTTTTTTTTTCCCCCCCTTTCCTTCACCCCCCCACATATTATTTTTTTGGTGTTATTCTGTTCCGTTGTTTTTTAAAAGAAATATTATTTTTATGTTATTTCCCCCCAAAAAAAAGAAAAAATATCAAAAAATATAGAAAACTGGGTGGTTTAGCTAATATTGTGACAGGATCCTTATTAATAAGACATGAAACTCAATTTCATCAAGCGTACAGTGATCGCGAATGCACTGTTGTCATGTATTGCTTTCATAACATTTTGTTTATTTGTTTATTTGTAATTATATCATCCGACAACATGGTCTTAATGAAATCTTAATGTATAAAAGTAATACTAGTTATTAGCTTAAAACACGCATTGTGCGTAACCGTTCTCTAAATGTGTTAGTTGACAAATTAAAATCGAAAACATCATAACCTGCCTGAAAACGTCTGGAGATGGAGTTGAGAGGATCATTCGAGCCATATGTCGTATTTCTTGTCCTTGGTTGTAGAAATTGCCTGGATCGAAGAACACGTTGAGGAGCCTTAATCTGCAAACGGTCAAGCAATGCTGCACTGTCAATTTCCGCACGAAGTATTTATTCTCCAAATACTGCTTAATCCACCAAACGGCGATTTTGAAGCGTTTCAATGCCCAGCAAAGCACAGTGATCTGCATATGGGGGTAGATTTAAAGGGTCACGCCAGGGCAGATTTCTAAGAGCAGACCTCACAAACTTCCGCTGAATGGATTCAATCCTAGAGATCCACACAGCTTCGTAAGGGGACCAAACAACTGATGCATACTCCAGAATAGACCGGACGAGCGAGCAATACAGAGCACGTAGGCACAAGGGATCATCAAAGTCTTGAGCAGTTTTTAGAATGAAGCCTAGCTGACGGTTGGCTTTGTCAATTATTGCCGAATAATGCATCTTGAATGTCATTTGCGCGTCAAGTAGTACTCCAAGGTCCTTAATTTTATCAACACGTTCTCAGTTGCTCCCCATGCATCGTGTAGTTGTAGTGAATAGGCATTCTACAACGATGGAACGATATTATAGAGCATTTGGAGACACTCACTTTAAGGAAGTTGTGGCTGCACCAAGAAGCAAAAAGGTCAACAAGCTTTTGAAGTCGTCTGCAATCAGCTTCTCGTCGGATGACAAGAAAAACTTTCAAGTCATCAGCATAAATGAGCAACCCACCGCTTACCAGAAGGTTTACGACGTTATTGAAAAACAATACGAATAGTAGAGGACCCAGATTGCTCCCTTGGGGTACGCCGGACAGGGAGAAAACCAGCTGGATTGCGTTATACCAATTTTAACACTCAATAGTCTGTTGCCTAAGTATGATCTAAGCCACTTACACATTCTGTTTGAAACTCCCAGTCGTTGCAGTTTTGCCAAAAGGATCACGTGGTTTACGGTGTCAAAGGCAGCTTTTATGTCAGTGTAAACTGTGTCAAGTTGCGCTCCAGCATCCATTGCTGCAATGGCAGTCGTCGCAAATTCGCAAAGATTACTATTCACCGATCTTTTGGGGCTCGTGTTGGCAAGAGCTAATGTAGTTTCGACACGTGCTTAGCAAAACTTCGTTGACAATGGATTCAAAACACTTGGAGCCAGCTGCCAGCGATGTTATAAGGATGTATTTATGATGGTTTTTTTATGCTCTGAACACTCCATGCTGTTCGTTTGACTGTCAGCTTTCTTTTTTTTACTTTTTTGTGCGGTTCAAATTCTGCGTTTTCAAAATATCGCGTATTGAAAAGGAAGTGAAAATTAAGGTTCTGGACACATGGCTAAGTGAGAAGGGTATTACTATGCGAAAATTGGCGAAGCGGTTTGGAATTCATCATGCGAGTGTTAAAACCATCATTAATAAGTTTGGGGAACACTATTCTTTGGATGAGCTACCAGGAAGAGGCAGAAAACCCGGTTCTTCCAACCCGAAACTGGAGCAAAAAGTAGTATCTCTAATCATGAAGAACAAATCAATGTCAATACGTGATTTGGCCAAAAAAGCAGGAACGAGTGTCGGAATGATCCAGCGTATCAAGAAGCGAAACCACCTGAAGACCTAAAAGAAGCAGAAAATCTCGAAACAAAGTGCAGAACGGAAGAAGCGAGCAGCAACAAGGGCCCGGAAATTGTATTCGCGTCTTTTGCAGCGTCCGGATGCATGCGTTTTGATGGACGATGAGACCTATGTAAAGGAGGGCTCAAAAACCCTTCCAGGTCCACAATACTTTACTGCCGTCGTTGGGGAGGATGTGAGCGATGCGGACAGGTCGATTCAAGTGGAGAAATTAGGTCGAAAGGTACAGGTATGGCAAGCAATATGTTCCTGTGGTTTGAAATCAACCATTTTTTACACTACCGGAACTATAAATGCGGAAATCTATCGATCTGAGTGTATCCAGAAGAGATTGTTGCCTTTATATAAGAAGCATAGTACACCTCCACTGTTTTGGCCGGATTTAGCGTCGGCTCAATATGCCAAAACCACTCTCAATTGGCTTGCGGAAAAGGGTATAGATTTCGTTGAGAAAAATATCAATCCACCAAATTGCCCTCAGCTTCGACCCATCGAACGTTACTGGGCAATCGTGAAGAGGGTCTTCAAGAAGACTGGTAAGGCAGCTGGGAACATGCAGGAGTTCAAAAAAATTTGGGCTCAAGCGTTTAAAAAATGCGATGCAACACTTGTCCGGAACTTGATGAAGAGCATTCGATTCAAAGTTCGAAAATTCGTGAAGGAATAACTTAAATTTCATCCGGTCTTCATTATGTTCAAGTTTAACCTCGTACAATAAAGGATCAATTTTTTGTATGAATAAAATATCGGTTTTCAACATAATTTGAAAGAAAGTTTGTGGATAGCTTATTTTCGATACACTCCTTACCTCGGTAATTAGAGATGTCGGTTTTATCTCCTTTCTTATGTACAGGAAGCATATACGATGACTTCCATGCGGAAGGAAATTGTTGAAATTGGAGAGATTTGTTGAAAATAGCTTGAAGAGGTGCGGTCAGCATACCAACACATCTTTTAAAGACGCACGAAGGAACGCCATCTGGACCGGGGTTGTATGATAGCTTCAGCTTTTGTACTGCTGATTCAACCATCACTTCAGAAATGTCAAACACATCCAAGTTTATCACATCTCTCGGTACAAAATTCAGAGCCAATCTTATTTCATCAATCGATGGAACACGGTCTTCAAAAATGCTAGCGATTTTTTTAGAAAACAGTTCACACTTCTGCTCTGCAGTGCGAGTATGAAGGCAATCTAGGTGCATCAAAGTTGGCAGACCATTTTCTTTACATTTTGAATTAACGAAGCTCCAGAAGTGTTTTGGGTTCCGCCGAAGATCATCTTGCCTCCTTTTTACGTAGCATTTATACAAAAATCGATTGTATTCTCTATAGAGACGACTCGCTTCATCGAATTGGCGTTTTGTGAATGGACATCTCCATTGACAGCACTTCTGCAACAATCTGGTGCGATTCCTGCGCAAAGCGCGAAGTTGAGCATTGGACCAAGCCGGTTTCCTAAGGGGTCTTTTGGGTGGTACAGCTTGCATGATACAGGCATGGAGAATTCTGGTAAAAGCATTCGTGGCGCTGTTGGCGTCAGGAGTACACAACACCTAAGACCAATCAGTCTCCGACAGCAACTGGTTCAATCTAACATAATTTCCACGCCGAAAGTCACGACCAGTGAAGTCATCATCATTGTTAAACGATACTGCAGACAGGCGTATTGCGGTGAAAGTCAGGGCAGGATGATAGCGATCAATGGGAACGACCTGCTCTGGTGCTTCAGCTACTCTTCCTTTTGTCAGGCTCGTATCATCGGACAGTACTAGATCAAGAATACGATCAATTATTGATCAGGTTGCGTTGTCGTAACCCTTGGAAGGCAATAGTATCGAGAAGCATATGACCAGCAATAGAAATTAGGGATTGTTGCGGGTCGACAAAAGCAAATTCGTCATTGTTGTTTTTCTTCCAGACCAGTCGAGGCTGATTAAAATCTCCGAATAAAATTATTGCACTCGTGTCACTCCTGCTTTGATTGACTTCAGACATTGCATCGAGATGATGCTGCATAAAAGAGCTATTTTGACTTTTATCCGGGGGTATGTATAGTGCTCCTATCAACAACGCCACAGGTTTTAAAGTAATTCTGACCCACAATTGCTCAACATTAGAAGCAGTAGATGATTCAAAATAATTTTTCACGGCAATCAACACGCCACCTCCACGTCGGCGCATTCCGTTTGTACCGCAGCGGTCCACACGAAAAACACAATAATCGCCATCAAAGAGCTGCTGAGAAAGTATACGGTCGTCAAGCCAGGTTTCCGTGAAGACGTAGACGTCGTAGTCCAGTTCTGACGTAGAATCAAACACCTGATCACTCTTTGTCCTTAATCCTCGAACATTTTGATAATAAATATTTAACACCGCTGATGAATCAGCTGCGGCAGTGGTGATAACAGGAGGTACATACACGTCCTGTGCAGTAATACTGCAACTTGAAGAAGTATCAGGAAGAGAAATATCGCAATTTGAAACGTACTTGCCTGGCAACACAAGCTGGAAGACCCTTTCACCAAACTCGACCACAGGACCAGGACGTTTTTGATGGCAGGATACGGCAACAGGCACGACTGGGTCGGATGGCTCCAGGGCTTCCAAAGCACTGTACACATTGCGTCCAGGTGTATCCAAATTTGTTTGAAGTGCATCAATATCACGGGTTTCCGCTGGAAAACTCGAAGGTCTTGTATCGTCAGAAATAGCTTAATCGATTCGGCATTGAAACCTTTCGGAATCAGCTTGGGAAACTTGCAAGCTGTCAATTATCGCAGAGCTGTAATTTTGAGAAGCATCAGAGACGGAACGTCCTATAACACACGCATACTTGCCTGGAAGTGCAGGCTGGATGACCACTTCCAAACCTCCGTAAACAGGACCAGGACAACTAAGATGGCAGGAAACAGAACGTTGAAAGATGGGTACGGTTGATGGCTCGACTGTTACGGGATCGAAAGGGGCTTCCAAAGTGCTTTTTTGTGTGCGTCCCGGTGAAGATGAGGCCAACCATAAATTCGTGCTGGATAGCTCCATTGCCATAGGTTGTGGCGGGGGTTTCATTTCCAAAGGTGCCGTAGATGTTAGTTTGACGATTTGTGCACCGTTTTTTGTTCTATTATCTTCAAATTCACGAAATCGAACATTTTCTGGCCATGAATCACTAGAGAGAGCTTTTCTTTGAACCTCACATCAATTCCAATTTTGAATGATACGAACTGGAGCGAATTGAGGTCCTTTCCTTTAGAAACTAATTTAACCACTTTAGGCGTTATGTTAGCCAAATCAAGGCACTCACTTACCAGTGAGGCGATCTGATTCTCCGTAGTATCCGGATAGAAAGCTGAGTGGTGGATCCAAATCAACTGATCATCAGCACGGCGATCAAGGTTAACAGTCTTGATGGCATTAGCTGCTTTCGTACCAAAATTGTTCGAAACGATGGGGAAGGTAATTGAATTTCCGTCATTTGCTCTGCGACGCTTTAACGTACTGACCGGAGTACTAGTGCGATCCACGTTTGGCCAAGCATTAGGAGTAACAAAGGGAGAAGCTGTGCTCGATTTACCGTCCACTTTTGCCGCCAGTGATTCAAATCCAGAGCGCAACTTTTCTATCTCCGTTTGCATGGATTGAATAGCCGCAGGAAGGTTTGTAAGTCTATCATCGAAACCGGTCATCAGGTTACGGAAGTGCGCATTGGAAAAAAGACCAGCAGAACCATCACACATCCAGAATACATTATTTTTGTAGTTCTTCATCTGGTCCAACAGTGGTCCATCCACATTTACACATACCGCATGAAAGGTCGCTCCGCAATAACCCTTGCACACCCTCGGCATCCTTCACCTTCTTTTGACATCGATGGCAAGTCATAAGGGCATCTTCAACGGCGATCCAAATCGAGGATTGGATTTATTTTTTTAGACCAAACGCAAAAACATCGCTGCACCGGTGTTGTAAATTTTTTTTTATACTGAATCTATTTTGCTTCATTTCAAAACTGGTATATGTTTTGATCTATTCTTGCAGCAATTTGGAACAAGAAAAATACCGTTCCAAAACACTTCACGCTACTTGATAATATCAATTATTGAGTAAAATTTCAGCTTTTACTAAACAATAACTCAATTTTATTGAGTATATTCTGAGGTATATTTGTGAGCCGAAAAGTAACCGTGTTTGCTGCGTGTGATGCTGGCGGCGGACAAAAAGTTGTGTTGCTTGCCTCGGATGCTGATAATTACTTCAAGTTGCTTCCGGTGCTAGTGAATTGCCTTTTCGTTTCATACCTAAATAACGAATGCTTGTCTTAGTTTTTTTTTACAGCCACTGCATTTTCCGGAAAACGCTGTCTAGATCAAAATGCGGAGGTTCCGAGATTCCGAATAGTATTTCAATTGCTCGGAAATGAAAAATGATGCATTTTTCAAAGTGAACAATCGGTTTATTGATAGATTGGTCATGATAAGCACTTGCAAATAGCTCATACAGATAAATTTTGGAGAAGCCTCTAGTTGACTCTAGTTGTCGTATAATGTCCAGGAACACCTCCCTTGGCATGCGGAATCGCAGAAAGTGCTTCTCGTTGTAGGTTTGCGTGTCGCTAAAGCAGTTCTGGAACAGCCTCTGATGACCGGAACGGAAATCACGGTCGACGTTGGGGCGTCACCCAGGACGTGATCCTCTCTGTTTCGACTCCTGTTTATTCGCTGCCAAACTACAAATCAACATTATCATATGTCGTTTTAATGAAATGCATGCATTCACACACTCACCTTCAGCCAAACGAAAGAACAAGTATTCCTTGTCGTCAGCTAACGACGCACTACTGGCATTAACAATTATTTTGTCAAACCAATCAATGGCAAAATGTTTGTGAAAAATCTGCGATCTCTGAAAAAAAAAACTTCTGATATCTGATTGAATGATCGACAGGATGACAGGTGTTGGCGGGCTTAACTACAAGAAATACAACATCGGTGCGGGTAACGCAAAGTTGGTCTATTTTAGCTAGTTCTATTTAAGTTTCGCTGATGCAAATCCGGTATAAAGTTGATCTAAAAATAGACCGCCGCTGAGGATGCCCTAATGATATCGCGATAGAGTTGATGTGTTCGGTTAATTAACGCCTTTGGGTATGCAAGGATCGAAAAGTTGTCGATACACGGGAACAGGTGGATTATGGAATAAAGTTGAGTGTTGACGACAATAATGGATGATGACAATCACCGCTTGCGAATGCTCCAGTCAGTAACCAAAATAAATAAAAAGACGCGACGCATACGTACACTTCAAAGCAAACTTTATGTCGGTAGCACAATAGAACGTTATGCGGACGTAACTACAGTAAACCGGGTATTTATTAACGGGAATAACAATTAAAAAATATAACAAAAATGGATGCGGATATTCTCGTCCTGTGGTTGATCATGGCACTCAAATCACATCATTTTGCATTTTTAATTACGACCAAGTTGAACACTGGGTCCTCGCTTAGCTCAGTCGGTAAAGGCACAGCTACAAAGCAACACCATGCTGGAGGTGGCTGGGTTCGATTCTCGGTCTGGTCTAGGAATTTTTCGTTAAGGAAAATTTCTCGACTCTCTGGGTATAGGGTATGATTGTCCCTAGTAGCGCACATGTTGCCATTAAGTTGAGAAAACACAAATGTGCCTTTGTTAGTCATAATCAAGTTGCTGAAACTAATTATGATCGTGGGGTGCTACTTGGGGTACTTGCCACACAATCATACTTATGCAAAAATAGTACTTGGCATCGAAAGCTTTCAATTAATAACTCTGGAAGTGCATTTAGAACACTAAGTTGAGAGCAAGCAATGAGCTAATTGTGAAAGCAATGAGCTTGAAATGCTTAAAAGAAGAAAGAAGAAGTTGAACACACGCAAAAGTAAACTGGCATGGGAGAAAATGTCATGACATTTTTGTACTTTATTCAACAGGCGACGAAACATTGCTGCCACAAGATGATGGCTTAAAAAAAAGTTGCGACATAGATGTATGTCACTCAGCACTTCATTGGCTGCTGGCTCATTACTGCATACACACGAGCTGTAATCGATGAAAGAACTAAAGTTACTAAACTAAACAACTTAATTTTGTATGTAAATAGATGCAAACCCCAAACTAATTGTTGTTACTTCAAAATATGAGAAATAATATCACATGATGTAATGTCACACCAACATGTGTTGTCATTTATCTTTCTATGCCTAAAGACTTAAAATTACACGAGCGTAAATTGAAAAGCAAACTCTTGACGCATTTTTTTCATCCCACTTGCGCTTAGTCTTGTTTTGAGCGGCATTGATAACACAGGTCGTATTTTTTGCTATTTTCCTCTGTTGATTATGTTCGATACAAAACTGAAATACTGGTTTATTTTTATTTAATATCATTTGTATGGCATACACAGAAAAAAAAAATCTAAATTTTCATTGTATCGTTGTATCAGAGCATTTGAAATTGTATTTCATTTCACACGAAACAGCAACTTGCATGAAACAGCTTTTACAAAGAAGAGCGTTTGCATACAACATTATCGACAATGTATGGAATATCCCAGAACTTTACACGATTTATAATTTAAATGTGTGTGTTTTATGTTGCTCTTTTTATGTGCATGATATTGAACAGAAATTCACACTAATTTTTCGAGCTGTGTAGCGTTTCTCCGTTTCTATCATAAAAATAAAACACAATTAGTCATGATTTTTTAGTTGGAAATAGAAGAAATGGACTCTGCATGTAATTCTCAAAGCAGATTTTTTATGAAAAGGTCATGAATATTTCGTTTATTTGATTTGTGGTTTGTACCAATAATAATAACGTTTGCCTTAAAAAAAAATTGAATTTTTTTCGGATGGTGATAAAAAAGAGCTTAGACAGATAATTGCTTTTGATAAATTTCCCATGGAAGGGAATTTTTTTAGCATACTTACAAAACAAAATTCTACGCTCTTGCGAGCGGCCTTCCAGCAGTTAACCGGAACATTCGCCATGGCGGACAAAAACATGCGTGTAGGCATGGTTTTGAGTTCTTTCTACGTTTTATTTATCAATTCCTCCTCAGTTTACGCGAAAAAGTTGTTGGAGTAGATCTTACGCTTCAGGTTGGCTCAGAATTTCTCGATGGGACGCAGCTGGGGGACGTGGGGCGGTTACGCCCGCTTGGGTACCACATCGATATTCAGCCGCTCCATCTCCTCCAACGATCGCTTCGAGTACTGGGCCGACGCCAGATCCGGCCAGAACACCGCGTCTTCGCCCTTATGGTATTTCTTGATGAACGACGCAACTTCCGGCAGGCATTTCGTACTATAAATTTCCCCGTTCACGGCCAGTCCGGAGCGAAAGAAGAGCGGCTTTAACATCCCCTTCTCGCTGATTGACAGCCACAGCAGCACCTTATTGAGGAACTTGGTGTGTGAAAGGCACTTCACCTCGGAGCTCACTTCCTTCGTGCGGGAAGTAAAACACGAATTGCGACGTGTTTTTGATAATGTATTATTGGTTAGTATATCAGATTTAACATATTCATCAAGCTTTTCCATTATCTTCAAAAATATTGATGATAGACTTATGGGCCTAAATGACTTTGGGGAAGACTTGTCTTTTTTAGTTGCCTTCGGTATAAGGAGTGTATCGAAAATAAGCTATCCACAAACTTTCTTTCAAATTATGTTGAAAAACGATATTTTATTCATACAAAAAATTGATCCTCTATTGTACGAAGTTAAACTTGAACATAATGAAGACCGGATGAAATTTAAGTTATTCCTTCACGAATTTTCGAGCTTTGGATCGAATGCTCTTCATCAAGTTCCGGACGAGTTTTACATCGCATTTTTTGGACGCTTGAGCCCAAATTTTTTTGAACTCCTGCATGTTCCCAGCTGCCAGTCTTCTTGAAGACCCTCTTCACGATTGCCCAGTAACGTTCGATGGGTCGAAGCTGAGGGCAATTTGGTGGATTGATATTTTTCTCAACGAAATCTATACCCTTTTCCGCAAGCCAATTAAGAGTGGTTTTGGCATAGTGAGCCGACGCTAAATCCGGCCAAAACAGTGGAGGTGTACTATGCTTCTTATATAAAGGCAACAATCTCTTCTGGAGACACTCAGATCGATAGATTTCCGCATTTATAGTTCCGGTAGTGTAAAAAATGGTTGACTTCAAACCACAGGAACATATTGCTTGCCATACCAGTACCTTTCGACCGAATTTCTCCACTTGAATCGACCTGTCCGCATCGCTCACATCCTCCCCAACGACGGCAGTAAAGTATTGTGGACCTGGAAGGGTTTTTGAGTCCTCCTTTACATAGGTCTCATCGTCCATCAAAACGCATGCATCCGGACGCTGCAAAAGACGCGAATACAATTTCCGGGCCCTTGTTGCTGCTCGCTTCTTCTGTTCTGCACTTTGTTTCGAGATTTTCTGATTCTTGTAGGTCTTCAGGTGGTTTCGCCTCTTGATACGCTGGATCATTCCGACACTCGTTCCTGCTTTTTTGGCCAAATCACGTATTGACATTGATTTGTTCTTCATGATTAGAGATACCACTTTCTGCTCCAGTTTCGGGTTGGAAGAACCAGGTTTTCTGCCTCTTCCTGGTAGCTCATCCAAAGAATAGTGTTCCCCAAACTTATTAATGATGGTTTTAACACTCGCATGATGAATTCCAAACCGCTTCGCCAATTTTCGCATAGTAATACCCTTCTCACTTAGCCATGTGTCCAGAACCTTAATTTTCACTTCCTTTTCAATACGCGACATTTTGAAAACGCAGAATTTGAACCGCACAAACAAGTAAACAAAAAAAAGCTGACAGTCAAACGCACAGCATGCAGTGTTCAGAGCATAAAAAACCATCTAAAATACATGCGTACAACGCAAATGTATGTGGATAGCTTATATTCGATACACTCCTTAAATACTACTCTGACTTGCCTCCATTTTTTTGGGATATATCCCAATAAGAAGCTGGCGTTGATTAGTCTGTTTCAGTCAGGAATTATTATTAACTTACTTTTTTGGACATGTGCTGGACTACTTCCATCAGGACCAGACGATTTGAAGGGACTAAATGAATCAATGGTCCATTAAATTTTAGAGTAAGTAAACATCATATCTACTAAATTTAAAGGCTCTTCGTTGAGGATTTCAGAGCCATTGCCATGTTTTTCTTTTAATGTGAGGCCGTTTTGCATTGACTTCAGCCTTTAATTGCTCTAATAATGCACAGCAAGGCATGTACTCGAAAAAAATTGCACCATTTTTATCCGAGTGTAACTTTTTTGTCCGTGTGTAAAAATTGGGGGAAAGGTGGAGTAAATTGTTTACATGTGCAAAATTTCATAACAATCGGTTAAGTGGTTATTGAGATGTCATCGAAACAAGAAGAAAAATGCCGGAGAATTTTGCGCGCCGTCATGGAAAATCTGATTGCGACCATGAGATGTATAGGAAGACAACCTGGAATCACCCATACAACTGTGTCTCGGCTGGTAAAATCGTTTAAGGAGTCCCAGACGACCGAGCGGCGGGCTGGAAGTGGAATAAAATCGAAGACAGCTGACCCTGTGAAGGCCCGGAAGGTGTTGGATTATTTCAAGTGTAATCCGAACCTTTCGATTCGCGACGCGGCTCTGAAGGCAAAGTGTTCCGCCTGGTTCGTTCAGCAAACCATGAAACCGAGCTGGGCTTCGTGTATTCAAGGTCCGCAAGGCACCGAACCGGCGTGATCAACAAAACACGGCGGCCAAATCCCGCGCAAGGAAGCTGTATCGAGAGTGGTTAACGAAACCGATGTGTGTGGTTATGGATGACGAACCTACGAGAAATGGTGACCTGTGATATGACTCGTGTGCCTGAGTTTGAGGAGGTCAACTTGAAAGCATCGAAGCTCTGTGAAAGTAGGAAAACGGTGGACTGCATTCTGCATGTGTCAGCCGGAGTCGATTCAGCAACTGGTTTCGCGCACTACGATCAGGCAGATATCGTTAGGAAAGATGATTCGTTACCCCTCCGAACACGTGATGTCGCTCATGTTGATAGCAGATGGGGGAGAAAACATCTGCACAAACCCGAATCCACAGTCAGATACATTCTGCCGAGCAAAATCCATGAGTTGGCTGAAAGAGACAGACACTGTTACGAGGAAGATATTTGGGAATGTTTTTCACGAGTTGGAGGAAATAAATCAATGCCCAATTCTGATCACTTCGAAAGGGATAGAGCTGCGCATAAGAGTATCCGGAATGTTTGCGATGGTTCACGGGAAAGCGGCAAACGCTATCGTCACGTGTGAGCCCGTCTTATTTCCACTCTAGATTGGATGTTGTGGAATGGTTCATCCGAGTGTCAGCCCAGAAGCAGGTTGAAGGACATGCGGCACAAGCCAATCCAATCGTTAAGGAAAAGGCTTGAGAAATGACGGATCGCTTGGAGGATCAATTAAAAATGAGTATCAATTGACCCAAGATTGGAGGAAGCGGGAGTTGCAACAACGGGAATATGGCTCGTCGTCTTTTAGCTGATCCGGAGAAGTTTTCGGAGATTCTTGGGATTAGCCAAGCTCTCGTCGAAAATATTCGGCTGATAAGTAGTTTGGCCCTTTCCTCAAGTAAACTCGACGCTGAGAAGATGAAGCAACTTTATCTAGAAATAGAGAGCCAAATCGCCATTGAGTTTCCTTTTGTCAAACGTTTACCGCCTTGTGTGCAATAAATACAGCCACCTGCCAGAGTTTATAAACAGACTGGTGAGTAAATTCAATTTTTGTGTCAAGACTAATGAAATAGGAAACTAAATATTAATTAAAATTCACAAAAAGAAACTTTTCAATTCTTGACAAATGTATTTTCAACAATACAATGAAGCGCTACTAGTAGTAGTATATTAATATTTTTTCTGGTTTTCAGCCCTATACCATGAACTTCGTTGACGAGCAGGCAGGGGAGAGGTATCATAAACGTCAACGTCTCCAGAAGACAATTTGGTGGATCTGATGAGACTGTCTTTAACCTGGTCGGACCCCAAGATGTCTAATTTGGAATATAAATTACAGCACCGAAAAACAGAGATCGATGAATTCTCTCGTCGAATGGCAATGTATACTGTGAATAATTCCGAAAACACGATTCAGTAATACGAGGACAGTAGTGTTTCAGAACTCGAAGACAGTTATTCGGAAGATAGCGAAGGATACAGTGGCGATGAGGACTAGCGGATTACAAAGACGTGGTGTATGAATAGTCACATAGCTTTACATGAAACCAAATGGCCCTTTTCAGGGCGCCCCATGTTTCTTGCAACAAAGTTTAAAGCTGCTAAATTATAAAGACTACGTTTTAGTTGTTTTTCAGAAAATGACTTATAAAAAAGCATACAAAATGTAGTGAATGGATGTTATAATAAAAAATGATAATAATTTCATTTGTTTTTACATGGCTGCAGATTGTGGTCCTATTGCAATTGTATACGGACCCGCACATCCACCATGAACCTGAAAGCTTAGATAATGTATCATAGCCACCAGAATAAAAAAATATTTAAATTATTTTACAAAACTTGGGATATCCATGGATGATCTGAAATTGTATAGCATATAAAGAATAATGAACCTAAAATTTTGATGTGCTGCTCTGCTAATAAATGTGATAATACCACAATGGAACTGACTCTTTGTTTCGGGTCTTAAACCCTACTGAGCCCTTGCGGCACGTCAAGCCGGCCAGTTCAGCGCAAGTGTTGTAATTCTTTTTGGATCTTAACTATTTAAGGCAAATTTTTTTCCAAGCGTGATTATACAAGCAATTTTGTGTATTCTGATTGATTTGGTGCTCAATAACATAAAAATTATTGAAAAAAGTAGCAAAATTTTTTTTAGATGTGCTAGGTCGTCCAAACTGTCCTGGAGTTCAGAACTTAAGATCTACAGTTGTAACAATAGTTTTATCCGCTATACAAAGTTACGGTATGTATTCAATCATATTCAATGAATTTCCTGGAAGACCAATAGACATTATGAGATACTTACTTACTTACTTACTGATGCTGGTGACGATAATGTTGGGATATTCTATGTTATTCGAACTGTCCTCGAGTACAAAACTTAAGATCGTCAGTTGATTCAGCTTTTGTCACAACTGTAGATATTATGTTCGGATCTCAAAGATAGTTTGGATGACCTAGAACATGCCATATTACTTTGTATTGTTGTTGAACTTTAAGAATAATTATTGAATATGTTTGAATATTAATTGTAACTTTGTATTGTATAAACATTACTGAAACAACTGTAAATCTAAAGTTCTGAATGGCAGGACAGTTTGGATGAGCTAGACCATCCCAAGATTCTCTTCTCATGTATTTTTACGTTCGAAAATATTCACTGAATATGCTTAAATACGCGACATAGCTTTGTATAGCCCAAAAACTACTGTTACTACCGTAGATTTTAAGATCTATCCTCCAGGACAGTTTGGATTACCAAGAGGATCATAAAGTTATAAAATAATAACTGTTGACCTTCCAGAAGAATAATTGAATAATATTGAATACATATCGTCACCTTATTTACCCCAAAAACTACTGTTACAACTGTAGATCTTATGTTTTGACCTTAAGGACAGTATGGATGACCTATGATATCCCAAAATTGTCGCATTATGTCTGTTGACTTTCCAAAGTATTCAATAAATATTTTTAAATACTGTCCCTTTGCATACTCCAAAAACCTACTGTTACAACTGTAGATCTTATGTTCTGAACTCAAGGACAGTTTGGATGACCTAGAACATCACAAAATTTTCAAATAATGACTCTTAATGACTCTTCCAAAACGTTTATTTAACATGTTTGAATAATGCTACTACTGTAGATCTAAAGTTTTGAACTCAAGTACATTTTGAATAACCTAGAACATCCCAGAAATTTTTTTTTCTTCCTTTGCACAATGATTGTGATTTTCAAGTTAAATTTTTTCTCGGAAGTGCTTTTTTACCTGTGATTATCATTGTATTGCATTTGTACTCGAAGTACTAGGATGATTTGAAAATATTTGCCGAATAGCGGAGCGCTACTTCTGCAGAGACATAAATGCATCCTTTTGCATCACATGGAAGCCGTCCAAATGAAGACTGTACATCAACAACAATTTTCGGTGAGATCTATATGATTATAAATAAATTTGAACGATACTGCTAAATACGTGCCATCCTCAAAACAATAAGATTTGATGATGGAAGTGTATGCACAGTACCTATATCCATTTGATGTTCGTACTGTGTCTATGCGAGGCTTGTTGTAAGTGAAAGTGACCTCGGAATGGACGTGAGTAACCAGGCATTCTGAAATGGGTCACTGGAACTCAACAGAGCTGTATCACCTTCCAACTCCCGGGCTAAAAATGTTTGTCTTGTCGACAACAGTTCGTTTAACTACAAACATTTTTCTTCCATAAAAACACTGCCGGACGGTGGGCGTTGGATCACACACACACACACACACACACACACACACACACACACACACACACACACACACACACACACACACACACACACACACACACACACACACACACACACACACACACACACACACACACACACACACACACACACACACACACACACACACACACACACACACACACACACACACACACACACACACACACACACACACACACACACACACACACACACACACGCGCGCGTTTTAGTTGTTTTTCAGATACGGCCTCTAAGTATTTAGTAAATGCGCATATTCTTTTTTTTAAAGTTCTATATTGGTTTTGGCCATTTTCAGACCTCGGAGCAGCCTTGTTTCATTCGCATATTTAAGAAGAAGGCATACAAAATAGGCCACTTTCCGGGCACGGAACTGAATGAATCCTGCACCATTTGATTCCCCAGAGTTTTTAATATAAAATATGCTTCTATGCGGGCAAAATATTCAGCGGCGATTGCAGTTACATGGAAACCAATTCAAAAGAAAAATGGCTCATTTCCCGGGCCCGGCGCAGGCTGAAAATGGCACCATTCGATTTCTCAGTGTTTTTCACGTACGATATGGTCCTTTTCATGTAAAAAAAATCAGCGGCGATTGTAGATATATGAATAAAAACATAAAACACACAAAGTTGGGGTTAAATGGGGCAAAATGGACAGTTTCCCGATTCTGTAACTAAACGAAAACAACACCATTCGATTTCTTAGGCTTTTTTTCACGTAAGAAAGGCTCTTTTCAGCCAAAAATTTTGGCAGCGATTGTAGCTGAAAAGGTACGAACAAGAAAACCGAAAATTAAAGGGGACATTGGGCAAAATAGGCCACTTTCCGAGCTCGAAACTGAATGAAACCTGCACCATTCGATTTCCAAGAGTTTTTAATATAAAATATGCTTCTATGCGGGCAAAAAAATTCATCGGCGGTTTTAGTTATATGGGTGCCAACTCAAAAAGGCAAATTTTTTGGGGTAAATGGGGTAAAATGGACCGTTTTCCGGGCCCGGCGCAGAATGAAACCAGCACCATTAATTTTTTTTGGCAAATTTCCCATAAGAAATTATATATATCAAGCAGCCAATCCAGCGGCTGCGCATCTGTGGGAATTAGGGTCCGTTTTTTCCCACTGTCCACGGCAGGATAAATTGTTTTTTATCCGTATTGAACATGATGCCAAACGCGTCAACAACAATCAACTATCAAAACAAAACTAAGGGCAGTATCGCAATGAAATTTGACGTGTATGCCTAAATATGAACGGACTACAAGGCACTTTAACCTCGCGTTTTGGCGGTCAAGGAGGTTACTATTCACCCCACCTAGTATAATCAGTTTAAAATTTAGTTGGGTCTGTTTACACTAAATTCTTACTCATTAAATAAAAAATTTTTTCATTTTTCAACAATCATTTTTTTACTCGAGTTTGGCCTAGAGGAGAACCGGATCTCTGATTACCTCCTTGCCCCCCTATGAAAACCCCACCCCAAACCTGACCCCACCCCACCTGATCCTGAAGAAAATTTATTGTGCGGCAGAATTAAATGGCTACGATGAAGAATTTGTACATAAAATCATAAGAAAACACGAAAGAAAGAAACATCGTCAAAACGCCCCTACACTGAAACCAGGTTAAATGGATGAGGTTAAAAGGATCAGCTTACCTTTCTACCCAAAGCTAACTAACGCCATGCAAAGTATTTTCAAAAAACATGGTTTGCAGGCGGTCTACAAGAGCGGCCCAACTTTGAAGGATACTTTGTGTTCCCTCAAAGACAAAGTTCCAATGGACGAGATGTCAGGCATTTACGAAATCCCTTGCAAGAGTTGTCCAGCGGTTTATATAGGCCAAACCCGTCGAAAAATGAAAGTTCGTCTGAGGGAACACAAAAACGCCGTGGACGATGGAAGGGAAACCGAATCGAGCGTAGCTGCACACTCTATGGAGCATAATCATGCAATAGACTGGGATCGCGCTAAACTGAAAAAATGTGTCAGAAAAGTATCCCAGTTGAATGTGGAATCAATGTTCATCGCCACAACTGAGCAGCCGCTGATGAATGAGGATGATGCCCCAATATCATCGTCCCTTTCCCCCTCGCAACCGGGGAAAAAAAAAAATTCTTCCCAAAATGTGGGGTGTGTATTATCTCTAATGAAAAGCTGTGATCGTTCTTTCCGTGTAATCTGTTGGACATCGTCCTGTAGATGGGCAGCATCGAGCCCGAAACCGGTCGACAATAAAAGGTAAATTTTATGTTCCTTTTTCGTTTGTAAGAATCATAAGTGTTGTGTCCAGTCTCGCGTCGTGTTTTCATTAGTGAACTGCAGTTCTTACGTTAGCACTAAATCAAAATTCATAGAGCTATTCTAAGTTATACCTCTCATATAAAAAAAAAAACCAAGTCCCCCCCCACCAAAAATTTTCCCTCCTCCTATATATTTTATCTTATTCAATAGAGAAAAAAAAAACTTTACCCATCTATTTTACGGCAACTATCACATTCTCAAGCCCAAGCGGACAGTTGATCTAGGTCACTGCTAGCAGGAACTCGTTCGTGCAAAACTTTTCCCCATACGTGCTGCAACCAACGGTCAATAGTGATGGTGACTTCCCAGAACTGGACAATGCAGAAAAAAAAAACCACTCGCCTCTATTTGTCGGGATGCTCTGCCAATTCAATATTTTCTTCTTCTGTACACTGAATGAACTTCCTGGATTTGTGTCGTGATCCTCATATTCAATTTTGACTCAGAGTTTGGCAAAGTTTTCGTTTTCAGGACCGCGCTTGACCTTATAGATAGCGCAGAGATTTTTTCGGTGGTTGGCGAGTAATTGTAAAAAGAAAAAGTTTTCCTTAATCGAAAGAAACCCAGCCCAGGACTGAGATAAATTAAGCACAAACAGATAATCCGATTAAGGTAATAAAGTTTAACGAAGCAAGGTTAGGTGCGAGGAGTGAGGGGAGCATTCTCGGACGTGACTCGGATTAAAATATTCATCCGCGACGGAGAGGTAGAGATAGGCAGAACTGGACGACCGCAGACGGCTATCGTTGGGACATTTTTCTTCTGTTTTGGCTGCTTTTGTTGGACTTATTATAGTTTCCTTCTTTGCATCTGATTTCGGTCTGTCTCTCTACCACGATGGTTATCTGGAACGGGAGAATAAGACGGGAATTCTTTCTCGTATTTTTCATGGGGAAGGAAAGGTAAACGAATTATTTTTATATTCAAAATAAATTTTATACTCTTTATTTTTATTTGACAAAATCATTTCCATTTCAGGAGAAGTACAATTGGCCGCTTAAATGTAGAATTCTAGCATTGGACGTGTGGAATGGAGTAATACCGCTTATAATGAATCACAAATAACTTATGTCTAACTTGCCGAATCTAACGTTGATCTGAGATTACGTTCGATTTGTCCTAAAGAGTGCACGAGATTTCCTTAGTTCAGGATTATAACCTAGTAAGTATACTGCACTAAACTAACGATGGCAAATGTACATGAAATGATGCCATACTATCTATCTGGATCGGAACTAAAACGAATTCTACAACTTAAAAAACAGAAAATGAAACATGAAATCTAGCAACTACCGGAACCCACTTGTACGAGCTCCTCATTCCGTTAGATCAAATCCTAATCCTTATCGTATATCACTAACAATGTCTTTCATATTTTCCTCTCCTTCAGATCCACACACTAAATGTACAATGCGTCATAGTTCTAATCAACCCTATAGCTGCAAAAACGAACTCTATCCTATGTATACGTAACTGTTTCACTTGAACTGGAAACGGGAAAACATGCCACTCCTTGAGTAGGACATAATCCTTACAAAAAAAAAAACTATCGTATTTCGTTCGTTTCCTTCCTTTTACGACGACCTCACGCACGCTCGTTCTCTCGCCTAGAAACTACGCTACCTACATATCGTAAAATTAAAGTCATTCCATTTCAATTACTCTCCCATTCAGTTCGATGTCTTCGTTGCTCTAGAGTAGAAAAAAAAGTATTATGCTATAAGAAATTAAAAACAAAATATATAATTCTACCAACACTTTGTGTCGATTCTTGCATCTGGTTGTTGTTTTCTTTCGCTCTAACTTATTCTAAGTACAGTGTTGTTCTAAATTATTTTTTTGTCAGGATTGTTTTCTTTTTCTTCACGATTCGAGGAGTGTGTGAGTGTCAGTGTCATTCCTGCCTTTAGTGCTTCGTACGCACGTGTAATCTTACACTGGTCGAGAGGTGTTGAATTTCCCCGGAATCCATTACGACGGAAGACATAGAGGGGGAGAAACAGATCGCGGCCATTACTAACGGCAGGAAGGATAGGTTTTCTTCGAGGGCTGACTCCGGTCGAAGTTCGGTTCGGAAGCACTTGCGACAGCAGTTGGATGGATGATGGATGGGAGTGACAAGTGGACACCTAGTTCGGGTGCTTCTGTTTCCGATGGGTCGGATCGTACGGTTTGTTGGTTTTGTGGGTTTTTTTTTTGTATGATGGAAGTGAAGACGTGTTTATTGTATGCAATATCAATTGAATCAAAACTTATTTGCATTTAAAAGATGAGGAAGTTCATGAAATTTAAAATCAATCATCTTATCGTTTTGGGTATTCAATTGTAAGGTATAATGAGTAGATCACAAGCCATTTTGATTAATTACAAATAATCAATCATGATACAACGGCTGATATCAAGCATGAATTTTAAAACATATACCTGTATATGAGAAAATAGTACTTATACTGTAGCATATGATGTCCACTTCCGAACACGTTTAGATCCTTATGAAGTGATCTGAAATAGTCTTAATTTTGTATAAATATGGTCTCAAAATAAAACTGTCTCAATAAAATTTCAACGACATTTAACGGAAAAAAATAGCACAGATCTAGATACTATTTAGCGATACAAATTTAAAGGAATCAATAAAGCAGATAGATATTAACCATGACAACAACTGAGATGAAGTTTCTGAATTAAATTGTTCATATAATTCTTATTGAGATCGAGATAACGGATCTAGATCAGTGTTGATTTCGTTAAAATGTTGTTCAATTGAATTTTCGAAATATTTAAAAAAAATCTAAGTTCGGCATATTAAGCAAGCAACATTAAGAATGTATCTAGATATTTTTCTTCTTCTGTAGAGCCAAAACACAACTGCATCCATTCAGTAGGATTATTGTTGTATGACACATATTTGATTTGGTGCAAGTCAAATATCCTGTCACAATTAAGGTGTGATGGACACTGGTTGACATAGCTCCTGATCCCAGTTAGGTTCAACTTGTTTTATGATGTCTAATACCCTACCTAGTAACCCCTTCTAGTAGCCCCTTTCCAAATATTGACATTCTTTGATTGAATAATGCTCCACAATTGCAGAGCTCTGCAGTTTCAGTTTCAAATTGGCAAAAACGACATTCTGTAGAGTGAATTCTTCCAATTTTATTTAGGTGATACCTACTCGGGCAGTGTCCAGTCAACAGACCAGTAATTACCCGAAGGTCTTTTTTACTAAGATTTAGTAAGATCCAGGCTTTTACAGCACTTGGTCTTATAAATCTCTTGGCTTGTATGCATGTATCTTAGCGTTTCAGTTTAATTCTTCCATGGACATTTCCACAATACCACAATGGCCGGGCACCCAGTATAGAGTAATATCGTTTCTACTGGCCAACTGTCTTAAAGAAAAAGTGCATTCCCACACTAGCTTAGATTTACACGTAAAAGCTTTAAGCGCATTGAGCGCTGCTTGACTATCGGAAAAAATGCAGATCTTTGCAAATCTGTACGTCCTCGTCAAACAAATATACAAACATTCAATAATGGCTGAATTTCTGCTTGAAATACCGTATGTCCCATTGGCATAGCTGTTCTGATTCCAGGGCCATAAATCCCGGCTCCAGTATTTTCTCCCATTTTCGACCCATCATCACAATGGAACCTGGACGTAGACTAGGCCCACCAGATCCCATACATAGCGGCTTGATTTGACCACTTTAAAGGGAACGTCGACCAACGCGCCCTTGGAGTCTTTGAACGGAAGGTGCTGCGTACGATCTACGGTGGAGTGCAGATGGAAGACGGAACGTGGAGGAGGCGAATGAACCACGAATTGCACCAGTTGCTGGGAGAACCTCCCATCGTACACATCGCAAAAATCGGTCGACTACGATGGGCTGGGCATGTCGTAAGAATGTCGGACGACAGCCCTGTGAAAATGGTTCTCGAAAACGAACCGACAGGTGCAAGAAGAAAAGGCGCGCAACGAGCAAGGTGGATCGATCAAGTAGAAGGCGACCTGCGGACCCTCCGCAGACAGTGAGGCTGTCGAGGTACAGCCATGGACCGATTACAATGGAAACAACTTCTGTGTACAGCAGAGGCCACACCGGCCTTAGTCTGATTGTTAAGGTAAGTAAGGGAACGTCGTAGTTTGTCTTCGTTGTCATCCAGTCTTCTATTGTTTTAAAATCTGAGTTTAGCTTGAAATTCTTAAGGATCTTTAAATGTCCTACCAGATCACCTTTCACTGCCTGCTGCTTTACAAATTGGTGTAAAGGTTACGAAGGGCATCCAAAGCAACAGATGGTGTACTTATCATAGCCCCAGTTATTGATACACAGGCAAGTCACTGTAGTTTACCTAGCTTCACTTGGGTGGTTACCTCATTATGTTTAGGCCACCATATAAGCGAAGCATAAATAAATCCAATGGACAGATTTTGGTTGATGTCCCCATGTTTTACTCACTGCTTTATTACATACCCATAGGGAATTTGTACCCTTAGTAATATCCTTGTCAAAATGGAAGTTCCAATTCAGTTTTTTATCAATAGTAACACCAAGGTATTTGACTTCTTCCGCAAATTGAACTTGAACTCCATTGAGAGTAGGCTGTTTCAAATTTAGCGTTCTCCTTTTGGTTACAGGTTCTATAACAGTTTTAGAGGGTTTACATATAAGCCCTCCTCGTACCCTAGCTCTGCTAGCCTTTTAAGAAGTTCGTCTACTACTAAAGACTGTATTCGATGAAATTTGGACACACGCAATAGTTCGTAACTTTTTAGCGTGTGGGTAAAAATTATTGAAATTTTAACTGAATGTATTTCATTGTGTTGTGTCAATTGTGTAATGAGTTTCGTGAAAATCGGTCGAGTGATTTCAGTGATGGCTTCGAATGAATAAATAGTGCGCCAACAAATGTTGGGCACTCACTTCGAAAACCCAAACGCTTCTCATCGATGGATCGGAAAACAGATCGGAATCGCACATTCAACCGTATCTCATGTGATCAAAACGTTCAAGGACCGTAAGACAACCAAGCGGAAAAATGGTAGTGGCAAAAAACGTGGCATATCAAATCCGGAGAAGGACAGGATGGTATTGAACCAATTTAAGCGTTATCCCAACATTTCGATCAGGGATGTTGCGAAAAAGGCGAAAGTTTCAGTTTGTTTTGTGCAGAAAACAATGAAACGTTCTGGATTACATGTGTACAAGGTCCAGAAGGCACCGAACCGGAGCGATAAACAGAACTCGGTGGCCAAAGCTTGTGCAAGAAAACTGTACAGGGAGTGGCTCACAAAACCGTTCTGCATTGTGATGGACGATGAGACCTACATTAAAGCCGACACCAAACAAATGCCAGGACAGGAACACTACATCGCCACCTCTAAGTTGGCCGTTCCGGAGAGTGTACGGAAGAAGAAACTGTCGAAATTCGCCAAAAAATTCCTTGTCCGGCAAGCGATCTGCGGATGTGGCAAAATGAGTCGCCCTTCATCACCTCTGGGACCGTCAACGGACAAATCTACAAGGACGAATGCCTCCAAAAACGACTTCTGCCCTTCTTGAGATCTCACGATGGCCCGACACTGTTTTGGCCGGATTTGGCATCTTGCCACTATGCCCGGCCCGTCTTAGACTGGTACAAAGATAATAATGTAGTTTTTGTACCAAAAGACGTCAACCCTCCAAACACTCCGGAACTTCGCCCAGTTGAAAATTTTTAGGCAATCATGAAGGCAAAGCTCGTTAAAACTCCAAAAGTGATAGAAAATGAACTAGAACTAAAGAAGGTGTAGTTAAAAGTAAGTAAGCAAGTCGGTCCTATCATTGCCCAAAATTTGATGAAAGGGGTCAAGGCAAAGGTGCGGGCATTTGGGTTGGGAGAAGAGGTTCAATAAACCAATGATGTCAAAACTTAACCATTTAGTAGTACTTTATTTCCAGAAAGTTTGAAAAGAATCGGGCTCAAGGAAAATTTTTGGTGACCTATTTTGTGTGTCCAAATTTCATCGAATACAGTCTTTAAGGACCACAATTAGGGCGATAGGGCTCCTCCTTGAGGACAGCCCTTAATCGATCTAATATTTAGTTGCGCACCTCCAAGGTCAGCAGAAATTTCTCGGTCTTTTAGCATCGCCATAATCCAGTCGATAATACAGTTATCCCAGGCCCCTTGCTTCCATTGCGGAGCGCATTGAGCTATAGGATGCATTGTCGAATGCTCCTTCAATATCAAGAAAAGCTACCAAAGCTATTGCTTTGCCTTGAAGCGATTTCTCGATTAACTCGATTAACTAGCGATTGTAGCGCCGTTATTGTAGATTTTCCTGATTGGTAGGCAAATTGGTTTTCAATCAAGGGAGACTCTATTAAGCTTGTTGACTTAACAAAGTCGTCCACAATTTTTTCCATTGTCTTTAATAGAACAGATCTAATAGAATTATGGAGAGTGTGAGCTGTTTAGATCTAGATCTAGATCTAATAGAATAGATCTGTTCTATCTACAGGGTGCGGCAGAAAATAATGCGAAAATGTTCAAACTTGAGTATTGGGTTAATTCGTGTAGCTAGTGACTAATTTCTGTCGAAAGTGTTTTTGTTTATGTTTACTTTCAAGTGCTGCATCCAAACATTCTATTTGTTTTATTGCAAATTCGTCAAAATGTACGCGAAAGAAGTGATCACCAGTTTGTAGCTCGCCCAGAAGAAGCCGAAAGAGATTGCCAAGGTGGTGGGGTGCCATTTGGCAACAGTTTACCGCATAAAAAAGTCTCTTCAGGATGGTCCTAAGCAGCGGAAGCCGGGAAGCGGACGTCCGCGCGTTGCACGCACGCCGAACGTGATCAAATCGGTCCGTGCAAAAATGTCTCGCAACCCGGTGCGTTCCATAAGAAAACTTGCAAAGGAAGCCAATATTTCGGAGAAATCCATGCGGAGAATCATCAAAGAAGACCTGCGTGCATCTTCCAGAGCCAGAGTGAAACGCCACTTGATTACGGACCGGGTCAAGGAACTACGAGTGACTCGTTCCAAGAGATTGCTTTCCTTGTTGAAGAAGGAAAAAATGATAATCCTGTTCTCAGACGAAAAGCTTTTCAGCATCGATGCTGTGGCGCACGGTCCGGTTCATTTCACCGCAAAAAATGGAGAACGTTCCGGAAAAAGTGAAATTCAAATTTCAAACCAAACATCCGGCTGGTGTCATGATGTTTGGCTTGGTGGCGTCCAACGGTTTGAAAATGCCGCCTGTTTTCATTGATGCTGGAGTTAAAATCAATACCGAAGTGTATATCGGTATTTTAAAGGACCAAGTGCTTCCCTGGGTGAAGGCCAACTTCTCCGAGGACCAAAACGTTGTCCTACAGCAGGATGGAGCGCCGTGTCACACGTCCAATCGAACCCAACAATGGTTGAACGATAACATGAAGTTTTGGCCGAAGGATTTGTGGCCCCCTAGCAGTCCAGATCTTAATCCGTTGGATTATTCGATTTGGGCATATGTTGAAGCACGAGCCTGCAAAACATCACACCCTAGTTTGAAAACCCCGACGTCTGAAAGGCATGCTCTGGCTTCCGGCGTTGGCTCGAGAATGTTATTAATAAAAATGGAGGACACATTGAATAAATTTGTTTAAAAGGACTTTTTGAAGATAACTGCACTCGAAAATGTTGATATTATTGCTTGAATTAGTTGAAAATGGGATTTGAAAGAAATAGAACCAATTTTAGCATTATTTTCTGCCGCACCCTGTAGATAAATATATGTAATCTATATATCTGGATAAGATAACTATGTAGATGATTCGATTCTTATAGCGTACTAGTTGTTTTACTAATTCACTCTAAAAAGGGGTTTCACTCAAGAAGCGTGCTTTTGTGAAAATATAGAATTTGATGATCTCGATCGGTGTTTATTTTATTAGAATGTAACTCCAATTGCTTTTATCAACCTGTTGATTAATTGTATCGATCATTTTGCTATAATACTATATTTCTAGTAGAAAATTAAACTGATCTAAAAGCAAATTGTGATCTAAATTAAAATAAATGACAAGAAGAAATGAATATTATTCACTTGAGCAACTTTGTTGAATGTTCTGTGCTATACAAGTGGTATCAACATGAGCAACTTTGTCAATTATTTTACAACTTTGAAAAAAAAACTAAGTAAAATATCCAAGCCAAAAATAACCAAAGGAAAAGAAAAAAGAAGCCCTTTTTACAGGGTTCAAAGTTATTACTGTCCATAACTACTTTGACTGGTAAAAAATCTAGTTACAAAGGCTTCTTGTGAAAAATTGAAGCTTATGTTAATCCAAGTTTAGTTATATTAATAAGTGAATAAGATCACCTCTCGTTTGTGATCGATTATTTTTTTGTTTCTAGATTATCAAGATTTTCAGCCTCGGGCTGGTTCATCTCCCGTCGTAGTCACTCAAACACCGCTTCTGAGCATTTTCGTAGCTTGTCCGGGGGTGAGATTCGAACTCATGACTTTGGCATTAGTGGTACGGATGTTAACCACTACGCCGGGCTCGCACCCAAATGTGATCGACTTAAAAGTCATTTGAAAAAATATCTAGATGATCTAGATCTGAAAGATCTATTCCGAGAGGTAACTATCATCAACGTGAACAACTATGTAGATGATTCGATTATTATATTGATTTTCTATTAAAAGAAAGAACTGATATTGTCTTTTATTTGAGGTTCTTGATCTCAATTTAGTGATCTGAAACAGGGTTCATTTTCTTAAAATTTGGTTTAAATCAACATGAATCTGGTTGATTTAACCGTAATGTTTTATATCATGGATACAAAAATGTGCTGCATTTCAAATTGTGTGATACACATAGATAAAAATGGCAAGCAAGTTAGTTGAATGAGTGCAGTTTTAATAAAATTTCTTCAAGGCAAAACTAAAATTTATCTCTTATTTATCTATATTGAAATAAAGTGATCTAGATTGGTGTCATCATAGCTCACATATTGCTGAATTTCAGTAAATTCTGAATAAACATAATAAAAATATATAGATTGAACTGTTTCCTTCGTCTGAACTTAACTGAACTCAAAGGAATGCATCTTCGTAAATTTACGTTCAAGGTGATGTACGCACTACCAAAATGTCATGTAAATTTCAGTGCCCTGAGACCGACACATGCAAGCGTCCTTTGGAACATAGGAATGAGTTGAAAAAGACTAGAAAATAAACTCAATCAAACACACCTTTTGTAGAGTTACGTATGTTCCAGTTTGCGGAGAAATAATTTTATATGAACTCGTTGATTGCATTTTCAATTTTTTTTTTGTCAGAGATTAATTTATCTCATGTCTCATGTAAAATTAGTAATCTAATATTTTGAAGTTTGTAGACGAGAATCAGAATTAGCCACTATTGAGGCAGATTTGCTTGTTGTTGTTAAACATCTCAGAAGCCAAACACATCTCGTGCAGAGCATTCAAATCACTTGTATTTATGCTGCACTGCATTAAAAATGTGATTTGTCTTATGCCATCAAATCTTTGTAGTTCTAGTAGTTATGTAAATCGGTGTTGATGGCAGCCATTTGTGGATTCCACCTAATAATAACTTTAATCATCAAATGTTCGTGATTGGTTGCAGTAAATGTCAAAAGGAGGAAGTTTGCAAATAAATTGTTTGTGATCTTGCAAATTCAGATTGAGTTCTAACAAAAGGTTTAGAATGTCTTGGATAGTTTTTTTTTAATTTTGCAATCATTCTATAATTTAACGATTTTCCATACCTTCAAGATGAAGCAGTGTTACATATCCTGGATTTAAATACAAACCCTGAAAATGAGTAAAAACTGAAGCTGAATCAGCCAATTTTTCGTTGAAGTTATTATTTTTGGCCAGCACTAGCTTTTATGTTACATTGCATGTTTGCTTGGAGGATTCGAGTTTTAGGTTTGTGGCTAGTATTTATCATACGTTCAAATCAAAATAAAAATTTGATCAAAATTAAAACGAGTTTGATAAAAGTTGAGTGAGCATTTTTTAAGCTAACGAAGCTTATCATTGAAATTGAAAAAATTGCTAAAAATTGAAAAAAAAAATGAACAAGCTGCTATGCAGCATGTTATTTTTGTTGGAAAATACCTTTTCACACTGAATCCTCGATAAGAAATTTGAAGAAGGCACATAGCCCTTGAAGCTGTTTTTGTGAGCTTTAATTCTTAGAAATTTGATAAATTTGAACATGGAACGCAAACATAAAGGTTTGTCTTATTTCCTTAAAGTTGATTAAAATGTGTTTCACGATCTTTCGTTACGTAGATAAAGACGAAAAATATCCTTCTTTTTATCTTTTTATTGCTTACAGACATTCCAGGGCAACACAGCTTGTTATAAAGAAACTGTTAATACTGTTAATTAACAAATACAAGAACTCAATCAAATTTATTTCATACTTTTTTAGGACGTAACATGCGCATAAAATGAAACCTAATAAACCATAAGGTAGAAGAAAATCTCTTCCCGCACAAAAATATATCACCGCCATCTTGGATTTGAACACAAGTTCTTGGCGAGATTGGTTTGTAGCTTTTTAGCTACGCCAACTCTGATTGTTGAAAAGTCTACTCTAAATAACTATGATGAGCTAATTCGCAGTGCCATCATAATCGGATACAAACAATCCGTGATTCTGTCAAAAATCCATGTTTTGCAAAGTACCTTAGTTGCTGTAATAATTTTTTAAGTATTTTCAATTTTTTACAGAACCTTTTCTCGTTCATGTTCTATAAATGTATGGAATAATACTTTTGAAAACAATGATATATGGTTTAATATATACAAGAAGCAGCGATGGAACAGTATTTTCAGCTATATCGTTCGTCTAAATAGACTGTTTTGGATTGTTTTTAAATAAAATACGGAGTTACAAGCCACTCAGAATGTGACATACTTTGCAAAGTTTTAATAATACATTTATAAAACAAGCTATCATCAGTAAACTTCGAAAACTAAATTTTTTATCACTTCATTATAGATACTTTCAGCCCTGAGCTGGTTCGTCGTTTTTGAAAAAGATGTTTTGTGTCTTACTTGGGTTACTTACAGACATTGACTCCAAATAACTTGAATATCAGGAATATATTGCATATGATTATAGACACTGTCTGAAAGTAAAGGACACCTGTATCCTAAAATGGCATGATGGCCGATTTGCAACGCTACTTCCAATTTTTCAAGGCACATATCGAAGAAACTACAAAAAATCACATGCCAAACATTAATCGAATCGGAATCAAAATATTTCATTTCTTAATTATTCGCAAGGGTACTTTTGGTGAACAAATTATTATATTTTGCTTAAACATAATTGTAGCAATGAAACCAATGTCAAATTAGGAAAATATCATCAAAAATGTGAAGCTTAATAGGATCTTCTTTGCACAACCAAGTGCTTATTCAGCTTTTAATCAGCCCGACCTGTTTGTTGTGTTAGGCTGAAAAGAATTGTATTCCAAAAAACTAGGCTGCCAGTATTTGCATTCAGTTTACAAAATTTAATCCCCATTCACAATCAACCCCCAAAACTTCATTTGTAGACCATTAATCCAAATACAAGCGTTTGTTTACCTTCATAGCTTCAAAACTCCTAAAATGTTGATAAACACAATCTTACAGGGACTGTTCAAGGAAACCAAATTAAAATCTCTCTCCCGCACTGCTGAATCACTTCATGAAATTCGAGCTTTTCTTACTTCAACCACTTGCTGACCCCCTACTGCCATTTCAGTCCTATCGTCCTGTCCACCGAGCGAAAACCACTCATCTTAATTACTTTCCAACCACTATCGGACCGGTATCAATCGACTCTGGTGCAGATCATTTTTTTCCCCGCAATCCCTCTAGGAGAACCACACAAACCAACCTACCACCCACCCGCCCACCGAAGAAAGTGCGCCGTGACGGGGAAGCCATCAATAATGTTAGCGAAAACTAGAGCGTTTCGCATTTCGCCTATCAGGAGAGGAGAAACAAGCTGAAAGCAATGGAAGGACACTTTGCTCGATTCACCTTCCCCGCCCTCTGCAGAGCTTTCACCCTAAACGTCGTTATCGTCATTGTTTTTGTTTTTTGTTTTGTACATTTGTAGAATTCATTAGCATTAATTAACCTTGTAGATTGATTGATTGATCGGATCGCTGTTGGTAGCATTTCTTTCTACTCTCCTAGCGGCGCATGATATCCGCTATACTGAAGCCCGTTTTGCGGGGTTGCGGTGCCTGTCGACCGGGTGGGGCTTGGGGAGGGGCAGCTGGAGATTGTTGTGACTGCCGGACGGAGACCGACGGCGGTTGATTCGAACTGGATGGCTGTGATGAGGAGGAGGATGGATTTGGTGAGGATTGTGCTATGGGAGGTGGGAGATTCGAGAGATTGACGAGATTCATTGGATGTTGGGATGGAGGGGGTAGAGGGAGTTGCAGAGGATGGGTAGGTGAGTTGACATGTGGAGACAGGAGGGACGGAGAGGAGGGTACGGATGGTGAAATCATTGGAACAGACTCGTGCGGTGAGTCGGATGGAGTTTTATGGGGGTCGTCTGAGGGTTTCATCAAAGGTCTTTGATTGATCATGGCAGATGGAAGATGGGAAGACAACAGGGGACGGCCCATGATGGGATAAGGTTCTCCATCGGGACCCATAGCACGTTTTCGCAAAGGAATATGCCCGAAAAATGGTCCTCCGGGTTCCATGAGACCACTGGTAATTGTTGCGGATGCTCGTCCTATTAATCCCACTTTGTGATGAAGGTCTCTGCGGACGTGGAGCATTGGGATGAACATGTCATGTGGATGTTGTTGAGAGATAGGTCCGGGTCCACTGGTTGTCAAATCTTCACCATTGGGGCTCTGTAGAGCCTGAGAGTGTTGGGAAGACTGGGATGAGCAGGAAGATCTACTTCCATAGTCATACTGCGGACGCATTGTGTAAGGACTTCTGGACCCCGTAGGTCTCTCGTGATGGCACTGGACTACTGGTGTTGGATCAGGTTCATGACCCGCAACGCTGATCGTTTCATCTTCTTCATTTTCTTCCTCATTTTCTTCGCGATAGTCATCATCGTCCAGTTCGGCAGAAACTGGCATATCCAGCGGAGGCGACGGTGATCTATTCCGTCCGGCAGGGGAATGTACCGGTGAGTCTACCTCCAGCACCGATTCATCTTCGTCTCCACTGAGATTATTTTCGTCGTCTCCAACGTCCAGCGACTCCGACGGTACATCGCCAACCGTATGCGTAAGTGCATGACGCCTCAGGTCGCAGTTTCTTCGGAATACCTTTCCACAGGAGTTGCACTCGTACGGTTTGTGGTCCGTATGAGTTAGCAGATGTGTTTTCAGGTTCGAGCGCTGATTGAAGCTTCGATTGCATACCGGACATTTATGCGGCGATTCCTCCATGTGTAGAATCTTGTGCACAGCCAACGTTCGCGACTGGCAGAAACCCTTTCCACACTCGGTGCATTTGAATGGCTTTTCCTTGGAGTGAATGTATCTGAAAAGAGGGGAAACAGAGAAAACAAAAATCGTTGTAAGATATATCGAATTACTTGTCGTTATTTTTCTTCATTCCAGGTTCGACGGTAAGTGCCTGGAAGCGAGCAAACGTCCCGTGTAATGAAATCAGTTCAGTTCCCCGCTCCGTTGCTTTCCGAGCTACCAACAACACAACTTGCCAGCTTTCAACATGCAAAATATTTTGTTCCAATTATCGAAGGTTCTTGGGAGCTTTCCTGGCAACAACTTTTACTTCCACTAACCGAAGCTTGGCCAGGTGCGTACCTAGGTCGGGACTACGATTGCGCAAAACAAGAATTTATACAATACTGAAAACATATCTTTGCTCGGGTTTCAAGTTCCCTCCGCCATGCACACCACTGCAACCAGACCACGCTCGTAAAACTAACTTCAACCACAGAAGAACGTTTATCTTTGCCTCACCTTCCCGCCGCCATCATCCAAACATACATAAGTGTAGAGGTTGTTTATTTTGCTGCACTAACCCTGACCCTTTCCCTCTCATCCATCGTCTATCGTCATCATCATTGTGGTCGCAGCACTTCTCCTTAGGAAGCGAATCCAGATAGGTACCTATTATGCGAATGGACCGACAGACCGACCGATAGAGACTCATGCCTTGGAGCAATGTTGCTGAAGAAGAAAACTCCTGCAAGTTGGATACATATCGCTTTCCTTTGTTTGGTTTTGAATTGGCCCAAACGACAGCGGAATCGGTGGATTTCTGCGAACATGGCAATTTTCGATGCGAAATATGATTGATTCCAGATAAATATGGCGGTTCGTCGCTTGCTGATTGTTGGTGTCACTGAGGCGAATTTCCTCGAAATGTAGTTTTTTTTTTATTATAATGTGCTACTATCAACCAACGCTAGCGTTTATCAAATGGTCAGACAAACATGGGTAATCGAACAAAAAAAAGCTATGTTATTTTCGTTTGACACGAGTGCTCTTCAACTTACACAATTTTCTCGTAACCGGGAGCTGTTGGAATTGATTACGCAATTTTCAACCAGCTTGATAGCTCAAAACGCTTGACTGACCTACATCTTTCGACTTCTGCGTCAGCATCCTTCCTATCTTAATGGCCCCTGTTGACTGGGTATTAAAAACAGATAAATCTTCGAATTATCATACGAAATTGAATATTCGTAAAAAAAAGCTGGCCTGGGACGACACACCTGTTTTGTATCGATGAGTTTTCCCTTTCGTCCAACCCACCGACAACCCCTACGACGACGACGACGACGACAACGAAAAGGTGCACAGTTATGCAAATGGGTGATGTATTTCGCGCTTCGCCGCGCAATCCCACACTGTGTTTCATATTTTTTTTGTTTCCACTTTACAAGCAGCAGCATCGAAACAAAAAGCGACAGGAAACAAACTATTAATGTTATTTGCATTAATTAGCTACCGCGCGACGGCAGCCAGTATGGGACGGTTTTGGGAAATGATATTTCAGCTTCACTGCATCGAGCGTATTCATCTCCCGACGCAGCAGATTTCAACACGTCGGGTAATTGAATTAGAAATGCAAATTCAACTATTTGGTTGGAAACTATTTTGCATCGATTTTGCTTTGCATGTTCGGAGGCAGCTTGGAGAGTGAAACGATTCGCTTCTTCTAACAACTTTCAAGGGAAGGCACACACACACTTGCCTCGAATGGAGTCTGGAATGGTCAAACTGCATCGTGAAAAAAAAAGCGGCCCGACTAATGACTATCGACGAAAAAACCGCTCTGAGGAACTCGACCAGAAGAGCGAGTATAATATCCAGTTTCGTTGCAGTCAAACATTAATCATTCTTAGGAGGGACGGTGAGATTTGATTCGTCCCTCACACTCGCACTCGCCTTGCACGCGATGAAGGGGGGGATTTTTCTGGTTCCGGGAATTCACATAGATTATGGTTTTTGGCACGTTGGTGAGAATTTGGCACCACTCTCGAGGCCCAGTGATAGTGCCGCTGAGTGGGAATTATTGATTTGAGAGTTCTTGGAATGAGGATCTGTTGATGATGTGTGAGGGTAAAGTCTGTCGATGGTGGGTATATTTTTTAGGAAAAGCGCAAAACCTGTGCAAATGAAAATCGAAATTAGCCTGCAGCAACGCTTTCGTGACACGTCTGAAAGCGTTTCTTACGATTTAAGTAAGGCTGATTTCGATGGAATGAACGATTTATTTACACATGTCGATTGGGACGAATTTCTTCAAGACTTAGACACTAACCTCGCTGCAACAACGATATCATGCATCCTATCGTACGCTATCGACCAGTTCGTTCCCGTCAGGTTCAGTCGTGACTCACTTAAGCCAGCCTGGTCTAATGACAATCTCGAACGTCTCAAAAGAATGAAGCAAGATGCTCTCCGGCGACACAGCAAGTAGCGTACTGACTCTACGAGAGCGAGATATATGAAGTTGAACACCAAGTAGAAGCAACTCAATAATCATTTGTTCGATGCCTTTCAAGATCGTCTACAAAGCCGCCTAAAAATCAAACCAAACAGTTTTTGGCACTACGTGAATGAACAATAAACGGAATCCGGACTACACTCTACGCCCAAGTAACAATTCAAATGCAAATTGGGTTTATTCATGTTTTATGGTAGTTTTATCAAAGCATTATGGAGTTCATATGGTTTTATCAGGGCATTACCCAAGTTAAGGTGGTTTTAATTGATCAACAGTTCTTAAGAGTGATTCAAGAACACTTGAAGAAACCTCCATAAAACTACATCATTTATAAGTGTAATTCACCTTATAAGTAATTTTATTAGATACTTGATCCCTCTCTCAAGACATCGTTTCGCAACTTTCATAAAACCTGATAATAGTTTTGAAACAGTTTTATGAGACTCTTCTTTAAGAAGAATGTATCTTAGAAATGCTGCCATAAAATGCTCTTAGAACCATTTGGTTTTAAGTAAGAGCACATACTCTTGAGAAAGAACATTATGTGAAAAATGAACAAACTGTCACAATGGACGCCCATAGGTGATTTGGAAGAAATTAATAAACTAGTGGATCGTTCAAGCGGAAATTCAATAAAAACCTACGATGGTGCACTACGATATTAAAATGTTATGTTAATGTTAAAGTCTCCCGAGTTTATTCAAGGGTAACTCATCTTTTTCAAGAATAGAACAAATGAAGTTGAACTTATCGCGCTCCTCAAAAAATCATGGTAGTCTTGTGCAAGAAATATTAGTTTTATTTGCGCTTCATGGTAGTCTCAGATAAAACTATTGAAAAAATGGCGAGCGTGGCAACAAAACTCTCGTTTTTGCAATGCTACGAACAATTTCTACGTTTACGAGCTTTTCGCACAATGTTACGGAGATGCTGTAACTCAGTTGTCCCCCACGGTTGCTTAAACGAATAAGGCCTACTTCCTCGACGTGGAACATATTCCTCCATAATGTCATACAATTTCTCATAAAACATACGTACCGTTTCATTCGTATCTTTTGCACGCAACATTTCAATCCAATCGACATCCATGAGATCCGTTATTCAGTTCCGAAAAGTGGCAACGACATCAATGATGTTCGAGTCACTAGCTAGTGACGCGGGAGGCATTCACGTCACAGCGAAGAACGAATGGCTTGTGATCGTTGTCGATTCGGAGAAGGGATGACGGAGGTTCGATAAGTTCAACATCGTTTGGTTCGTTAAGCATTCGAGTTTAGCAGGCTGTTGAGCTGATGTAGTCCGGAGGCAACCATCGATTCAACCAAAGCGATTTCCTGTTCAATCGATGCGTTGGACGGCAGCAACCTGTTGATCTCCTCATCGTAGGACCATACCAAGTTAGGTTGTAATCTCCAACGATGACAATATTATCAGAATCCCAAGCACTTTCACAGATTTGCTGGACTGCTGCGGAATGCGCTGAGTACAATTCCGGAGACGAGTTCGATCGAAGATAGATTCCACACACAAAGATCGTCGTCTTGTCTAGTGTGATACGCACAGCGATTTGATCAAGACTACCACAGTCAACAAGGTCTACCGACCTACATCGACCTACACCGCCGACCTACATCGACCTACAGTTGAGGTTTTCTTTAACCGCGATTCCCTCACTGACGATTGCTAGAAGCTGCACTGCAATCACACCGGAATATCGAGTAGCTGGCAGCAAACTCTGAGTTAGCGATATCCGAATGAAGCCACGTGTCAGTGAGTATAATAACTTCGTATTTACAGGCAGAAAGCTTCAGAAAGAGCTCTTTAGCTTTAGTACGGATGCCTCTCACATTTTGATAATATAGCGTTACATATTGCAGGTCGGTTTCATTCGGGAATTCGGGAGCAGTTTCGTTTATCGATTCGTCTCTGCGTTGGTCGAAATATTCGGGATGTTGGATCCTGTCTCGGGTATTGTTAGGACGGCTGGCTTCCAAAAAACCTTTCTCGGGATTCTCCTTTCCTCAAACTCTCTAAACGAAATCTCACTGAGCCAAGTGGAATCCTGCAAAGCCTTCTCCTTCAGTTGTACAGGCATCCCCATCCTGTATGACATAAAGTTCAAAAAACGCATATCCTTTCCTCTCGGAACTAACTTCACGATTTTCAAATCATTGGAACCTAACCGTTGTGATACTAACTCTGTAACACAGTCATCAGGAGTTTCAACGGATATGTCGGACAGATACAACTAAAACATGCTGTCTACTGTGGCGCAAGTAATTGCAGATTGCCCTGAACAGTCTGTTCCACGACAGAGTTGCGATGTCCTTTTCGGATCCAGTTCAAATTTCTCGTCGTTCTCACGTTTTCTCTTAGAGGGCCCGAAAAACGTGACGCTTGGAACAGAAACTGGAGTTTTCGGTACAGCCTCGACCAGTTCCTTTAAGTTCGTGCGAATTTCAAGCCGTATTTCATCCAACATGATGCTGCGGATCTCATGCTTCAGTTCCTCAAAGTTTTGAGGTATGGCGGCCTTCGTTGAAACCATGACATTCCTGAATCGCGCACTGTCCATCATTTTACACATACAGAACAGATTAGTGTGGCTTTAAACCTTTGCACATGTGGTACTATCCATTTGCGAGCACTTAAGACGAAACTAACCCGAGCAGAATCCACAGCACTTTACTACAGCCCGCTCGGCGAGCTCGTTTGCGGAATGTTGAATAGTATAGGGCCTAAGAGGCAACCCTGGGGAACGCCAGGGTCATCGTTGACCGTATCTGAGTGGGAAATATTCAAGAAAACCTGAAACGATCTGTCCGAAAGGTAATTTTTTATTTTCTTAACTAGGTAGATCGGAAAGTTGTATCGATGTAGCTAAGACGTCCGACCAACGTGTCAGACATAAGTGAACGCCTATTCGATGTTGAATAATATCATGGTGGATGTCTTTTCAGGTGCACTGTATGGACTCCATAATTTGTTCCGGCATATAAAGGTCATCATCAAACTTATAGGTTGCTGGACTACTAAAGCTATGTCCATTTAGAATCCGGAATAATAAAATCATCTGTATCTCGGTAACGGATTGACGTAAAAATAATACATCAATACAAAAACTTTGTAATATTGTTCAATACATCAATACAAACTTAAACCATTCAAACCCCCAAAAAAAAAACAATAATAAAAGGTAATTCACTGTATTTTAAGGAAAAAAATATCATACAAATCATTTCTCTTCGTTTCTAATGAAAATTCGCACTTTCTTCTTTATTCCTCCCATCAAACGCTGCACACCTCCGGAGTCAACTTCCTTGGCACATTTGTTCCACATTTTGGTCATCTGAGTCACGTCCTGAGCCGTTTTTCCACTTTTCTTAAGCTTCCGCTTCATTATTGCCCAAAATCTCTCGATGGGCCGGAACTGCGGGCAGTTGGGTGGTTTTATGTTTTTATCGATGAAATCTACGTTATTATCGCGGTACCACTGGATGACCCCGGCTGTAGTGGCAACTCGCCAAATCTGGCCAAAACTTCACGGGACCTTTATGGGCTTTCATGAAAGGTAGTACGCGGTTTTTGAGGCATTCTTCCTTGTACAGCGTCGAGTCCATCGTCTTATTCGTCACGAACACTTTGGTCTTTGCTCCGCAGCTGCATATCCCTTGCTAAATCATCACTTTTTTGGCAAATTTGTCCATAAAAGCAAACTTAAACTTCACAAGAACACCTCCTCGTGCCGTCGCCATGTAGAATTTTTGGTCAGGAAGCTGTCCGAAATCTATTTTGATGTAGGTTTCATCGTCAATGAGCAGGCATCCTTGGTACTTCGTCAAAACCTGCTGGTACAATTTCCGAGCTCGAGTTTCGGTGACGAAACTTTGCTTCAACGTTCTGTTTGGTTGCTTGCTGGCTCGATAAGAACGATATCCTGCTCGTAAACGAATTCTTCGAACGGTACTGCGAGCAGCAGCATATTTTTGTGCGATTTCATTATCTGATAGTCCAGGGTTTGCTCTGACGGTTCTCAACACCTTCTGGTTCAGCTTGCGGTTATATGTTCCACTACGACGCTTACCTTGAGGCACTCGATCCACGCTCTTTCGCTCCCTGAAACGTTTGAGCACATCATGCACGGTTGATTTGGTGGTTTTCAACGTTTTTGCCATTTTTTATTGCGGACCACGTTGAATTACCAACGTGGGTTTGCAGAATTTTTTCTCTCCTCTCGGATTCCATCTGGAATAACTTTTGACTCACTGCACGAAACACCGTGAAATTTATACCACAGAAAGTGGGCGCCTAGGGTAACAAACCGCTGAAAAAGAATTCTTGCAGCAGTCACTTTCCGTGCCACTGCAACACAATAAGTGATTCCGGATTCTAACTGGACAGAACTTTAGCTACGGAATTTTCAAAAACTGAAGGAGTAGCTGCACGAAGATGCTGGGTTGACAGATTTACTGCTGATGGGTGAGTGGGTGAGAGGTGTAAAGTTTGGCCCATTGTACCGAAGCTGCGAAAAATGCTCCTTCGTCACTGGGATAGGAGGTCGTCGATAGACTCTCTTGTTCCATTTGGTGGTCGAGAGTTTGTGGTTATCAATAAATTCCGCTCGTTTCGGGCACTTGATATCAATATCTTCATTCATCTGGGTTCACGAAGTAGTTTCATTAGCCTTTGTGCATTTCCAATAAATCGGTTTCAAGTGGCACTTCCTGGTGCGGTGACCGAAAGAAAGGTCATTTTTTGGCGGACGGTAACGCTCCCAATGAACAACAATGTTGAAGTCAGCCTTGATTTTTCGGAGATTATCCAGCAAGATGGAGTCCTTTATCAGGTTAACAAAGTAGAGCTTGTCTTGATTGTTAACTGGTACTTTACGTCAGGTTATAATCAGCTACAGGTTTACCGATATAGACTGTGCCAATTTCCTCCGACGTGCATTTCGGAAGACCTTGGGTGGCCACTTTCAGTGGCTTACTGCCTGAAGCATCGTGGTTGCAGGACCAGAACTTTTCCGATCCCAGAATCTTGATTATCTCTTGTAAGTTGTTCTCGGTGGAGCATATATTTTGTGTTCCCTTGCTGCACAACTTAAAAAGCGAATGGATTTGAACCCCGGCAAGCTCATTTCTGAGTGCTTGTGATTGTGGTAAAATACGGGAGAAATCACACTTTTTTTTTGCACGTGCTGTATAGGCAACGTGTTTTAGAGAATAAAGTTACATACCATTTTTCCTTCCAGAATTTAATAGGAGAGGCTACATTTATGTACGGAAACTCTTGTAAGATAAGCAGATATTTCAAGGGAATGCATGATTTAGGCAACGTAATTTGCAGGTTTCAAGCCTCTGCATTTAAGCGCATTCTCAAACATTGAAGTTGATGTTCAGTGGACAGAAAATATTTTCATTTGTTTCGCTCGTTTTGAAATTCAATCTTTCTTGAAAACAATTGATTGTAGTTAACAAATGCAATAAACCTCAGTGATCACAGACAGAAAGGCAATTCAATAATTGCACTCTAAATGCCCTATGTTCAAAGCAAGTTAACAACATATGAATCTTAGCTTAGGGTTAGTAGAAAATCAGTTTTAATTACACAATGCTTCATAAAAAAAATAAAGAAACCTACATTGTACTAATCCTTTCATAAACCTCCGATAGATGTGCGGCAAAAGTGAAATATTGACTCCAATCGTGACAGACTAACGGTGCCGACTGGCTCGTAACGTCGTCCTACTCAAAGAAGTCGAAATCGATCATTCAAATGGAAACGAGTTTTCCCTTTTCCGTGCCAACTATCCAGTTTGATCCCCCCCCCCCCCCCCGCCATTTAGCATCACAAAAAAAAGTCGCTTGTAATGGATGTAGCCAAGTAGCGAAATGAGTAGCTGGATATTAATGCAGTTTTTCGCCTTCCTCCCCGTCGGGGGACCTCGACACCTTGGAATTCTGGTTGACGACGGAGCCCGATGTTGCTGCTTTTAATGACTGTGACAAACCCACGTCCCCGCCATACCCTTTTCATGGCGCACGAAGAGCGTGCGAATGTCACGGAAACAAGACAATTTCACGGGGTGTCAGGCCATGTCGTCGTCGTCGTCGTCGCTTCCCCGCGCCTCAACCTCCGTAGCACTTCTTTTTTTATCTTTTAATATATTATGAAAATTATTTATCATCCCAAACGAAAGCTTCCTAAGTGTGCTGGAACCTGTTCGTGTGCACGTTGGTTGGCGCAACCAGCCGATCGGTGATGGGAGGGCATGAGGAGAACAACTCTCGAAAACAAGATGGATAGCATCCAATGCAAAGCTTTCGCATTTTATCCTCCCCGGCTTGGCTGGCTGATTGAGATTGGGATCTGGAGGGCGATCTTGTCCCACGGTTGTCGCGAGCGGGCGAACGTCACGAACGAACGAATCATCACGCTACCGTTTGGGCCATGTCATGCATTTCGTTTCATGATGACCCCCATGATCCCTCTCCTTCCGTACCAATTGAATGGGATTGAGGCAACAGCTGTCCGCGAAAGATGAAGAATTACCGGCTTTGACGCGCTATACAATAATGCAAATGGTTATCGTCACGATAAATACAACGACGACGGAAGGATGCAAGTGGGATGGAGTGGGATTATTGGGAGGAAAACTTGTTCTCAGAAGCTGCTGCCGGTTTGCGAAAAGCGATTACGGTTAAATTTAATAAATGGTTGGGAATTGCTCGAGCGGTAATTAGATTCAATTGCGGGGTTATAAGATACAACCTGGTATCGGGAAATCATTAGTGGCGAGCTTCTGCATCTTGCAAAATTTATCGCTTTGGAAGTCATTTGGAGCTATTCAATTTCGGATACTTTTCTTTAGACCATAATTCCACAACCGACAAACAAACTGTCAACTTTGAACTCCCTGCTTTCTTTGAACCATCTCCATTAGGCATCCTCAAACGGTCCTGTTGGAATAAACTTGCTTAATTTATGCTAATTGCAAAATAGCCATCAACGGTCCGTTTGCACACGTTGGCTCTATATCAGGAAAACTGTTACCTTTTCAGCGACGACGACGTTTTTTGCCGAGAAGAAAAATCCAAAATGACACACCGAATGCGACTTCCCCATGCGATAAAAAGTTAATAACTCTCCCATGGAACTTTGTTTAAATATCGTTGACTTGAATTACTCAATTATGCTAATTAGTTTCCGAAAGCGTTATGCAAAGCGTACTCGGATTGCGAAACCTGCCACACAAAGTTGCAATCCTGAGCGAGCAGTGCACGGTTGCACAAGTTGTTCAGTTTGCACTCAACCAAACTGACGGAGCCCACCTGAGATGGGATGAGAAGCGAAGAAGAGTTCGTCAAGTCAACAGTGTGTTACTAAGAGAACTCGTTCGGATAAGTTTTCCGCGATGATTGCTACTGAGCAGCTAACCGAACCCAATCATGGAAGAGAGGAGAACGCGAAGAAAAATGTATTGTTGAAAAATTGGAGTTTGCTGGCAGGGTGAACTTTCTTCTGTTGGATTTGATGCGAGAAAGCTGTTGGGAGATATTAACTTGGAGTAACTCTTCATGGTTTGGCCGGAGTTGTCTTCATGCTACTCAACACACATCATTCCAAGCAGCCTTCTAGTTTTATGTAGACTAGTCGGTAAAGGTACGATACTGCTAAGCCGGAAGCGGCGGGTTCGATTTCCGATTCGTTCGAGGGCATTCTCGGGTTGGAACTTTTCTTGACTTCCCTGAGCATAGAGTATCGTTGTGCTAGCCTCACTATAAACAACTTCATGAACTGGTGGTGGCATCGAAAACTCTCAATTAATAACTGTGGAAGTGCAATTAGAAAAATACGCAAAGAGCAAGGAATAAGTTCCTTGTGAATATAAAAAGCTATTGAATTACAACGAAAGCAGAAAAAGCCAACTAGTGTTGAACCGTTTTTGAAAACTCCGTGGAGCATCGTTCGCATGTTCACTGAACAGGTGGTTAGTTATAACTTATCGGTAATTGTATTCAATTCCTTAATTCAACCCTTAGATGCTGATGAGTATTGTGTGAATTCGGACTATTTAACTAAATTAAACCGACACTAAGTGAATTATTACTGAATTAAAATTAACCTATTTAATTATCTAATTCTTAGAGCTAAATAAATGTTAATGTGATAACTTAAGTCGAATTCCTAAAATTAATTGAATCTAATCCAAACGAAAAAACAGTATCACCCTTATGTAGTGATAAGAGCAAATAGGTGGAGAGAATTTGAATTGCGCTCATCCGCAATATCACGGTCCACTTGTAGTGGTCCATTGTAGATACTGTACCTAGAAGATTGTAAATAGTGAGTTAGTGCAGAATAAACCTTCTACGGAGAAAGATTACGCCTCGTTGTCCGGTTAAATTCAATCAAACTCCTTGCAATTTTATTCACGAGTTTCGTGTAAATCCGAAAGTATTCCCGGTGAAGTTTTTGTTACTGAAGGTGGTTCGGTGGTCAATCATCAGCGTGGAGAAGTTCCCTAAATTTCGTCAACTGTGCAGTGTAGGGCGAGAAAGTTAGTCGAGTGGAATTTTCAAAATTGTCCGAGCAAGGTGACGAAAAACGGCAAGCCGACGTTGTCCTCTCTGGTGCACTCAGCGAAGTAATCTTCTGGGCCGTCTACATCACAGACGGTGGAAAATCCTTCGAAAGGGAACGGGTAAGCCCCATCAGATGCTCTTAAAACAAAAAAATTAATTAATATTAACCCCCCAACAACCAAAAAATATCGCAAACGACCCAACAAAACAAAAAAAAATATATACTATTAAAAATAAAAAAAAAAAATATAGAAAGGGAGATACAAAAAAAATAAGATAAAGAAAAAACGAATGAAAATCAATGAAATAATTTATTAAAAAAAAAAAAAAAAATATTTTTTTTAAATTCAATTAATAAAAAAAAAAAAAAAAAAAATCAGTTAGGCTTCCGCTTTTCCACCCCCGACCTACCGGCCCGTCCCCCCGCCCCCCCCCCCCACCCTTTTTACAACCACCCCCCCCCCCCCCCTCCCCCCCGAAAGCCAGTTTGCCTTCAACTACTGCCCCTCCTTACCAGTTTTTTTGGTCTTCTTTAGGTTCCGCTTGACAATAGCCCAGTATTTCTCAATTGGGCGGAGCTCTGGCGTGTTGGGAGGGTTCTTGTCCTTGGGAACCACCTGCACGTTGTTGGCGGCGTACCACTCCATGGCCTTTTTACCGTAATGGCAAGATGCCAAATCCGGCCAAAACAGTACGGAACAACCGTGTTTCTTCAGGAAAGGCAGCAGACGTTTATTCAAACACTCTTTCACGTAAATTTCTTGGTTGACAGTCCCGGAAGCTATGAAAATGCTGCTTTTCAAGCCACAGGTACAGATGGCTTGCCAAACCAGATATTTCTTTGCAAACTTTGACAGTTTCGTGTGCTTGAAAATATCTGCTACCTTTCCCCTTCCTTTTGCCGTATAAAACTCCTGTCCCGGAAGCTGCTTGTAGTCGGCTTTGACGTAGGTTTCGTCGTCCATTACCACGCAGTCAAACTTCGTCAGCATCGTCGTGTACAGCCTCCGGGATCGCGCTTTGGCCGTCGTATTTTGTTTATCATCGCGATTTGGAGTCACTACCTTCTTGTAAGTCGATAGTCCGGCTCGTTTTTTGGCTCGATGCACGGTTGTAGACGATACATCCAGCTTATTTGCGGCATCTCGGAGAGATAGGTTAGGGTTTCGCTTGAAACTACCGGCAACTCTCTTTGTCGTCTCAGCGGCTTCCGGTTTTCGATTTCCCCCCGATACAGACTTCCTGGCTGTCGACAAACGTTCCCCAAACACTTTAATTACATTTGTAACGGTTGATTTGGCAACTTTTAGCGATTTTGCCAACTTTGCGTGCGAGTAGCTCGGATTTTCGCGATGCGCGAGCAAAATTTTGATACGCTGCTCTTCTTGCTTGGACGGCATTTTGACAACTGAAGAGTGAATTCCAAAATCAAAATAAGTCCAACATTCTACACACACACCTTCAAAATGAGGGGTGTTCAGGTTTTTTAAATGCAAAATTGAAAGAAATACGTCAAGTTGATATTGACCAAATTTTGACCGTATCGCCCTTTAGTCTTCGTCACTGGCCCTCGCACCCTAGCTAGAAAACACCTTTAAATGTGAACAACTTATTTATTAGTGTGTGAAAATAACTACCCTCTGACGAGTATCGTTTATCCATTATCGGGTAAAAAATCATACTCAAGAATTTGAATGCATCTTTTAGTAATTTCTGAGTTTGTTTGAGGTTGCAAAGGAGCAAATTTTATTCGGGACTTTGATTGGAGCTTGCGTTTTGTTTATGCTAGTCTTGCTTAGCTTCCTTAGATAATTTTAACCTTCTTAAAATATTGGGGTCAATTTTTACCCATGGCGTAACTTCAATATACTTTTTTTTTATTTTTAGACCAATCGAGATGACATTTTCTGACTTCGAATATATCACGAATTTTTCATTTTTGCAAAAACACATTTTTTTAAACGAGTTTAAAGTGGTTGTACAAAAAAAGTTACACATAAGACATTCGGGTCAATATTGACCCGGACTTCAACCCTTGTAGAATTTCGAAATTCTAACTTAGAGTTAATGTTTATGCACCATTTCAAGGATCTAGTCTCATAGATGCATTGGATCAGAAAAAAAAACTGATTCCGGTAACATTGTCCCCGGGAATCTGCTACAAAAGGAAAGAAGTTTTAGTTCGGCTGTGTTAACAGAAATGCATATAAAACATTCCAGTCTCATTGTAGAGAATTGACGTCTTGAGCAAAGTTTCTCAATGCGGAACGAATCGTCTTTTGATATTATCATATTAGTTCCAAATCGTGCTTTAGAGTTCGCGCTGTAGTCTTTCTTTGCCAAATGAAGCTCTAGAGAGTTGCCGTCTTCGGCAAAGTTGTTTGGAATATAAAATGGACTCATTTTACATTATCAGGTAAGTTCCAGAATTTTCCGCAGATATGGCGCTGTAGTCTATCTTCGTCAAATGAAGCTCTAGAGATTTGCCGTCGTTGGTAAAGTTAGTGAGAATGTTAAATGTAGTCACTAGACATTATCAGATAAGTTCAAAATTGCGCCACAAAACTGACGCTGCAGTGTATCTTTTCCAAATGAGGCTTTAGAGAGTTGCCGTTTTCAGCAAAGTTGTAGAGAATGTAAAATGAAGACATTTGAAATATCACATAAGTTACAGATCGTACCACAAAGGTGCCACTGCAGCCTATCTTTAACAATCCGCCATCCCTTATGGAGGATCTGGAACTCACTCTCATCTCTCAAGACGACAAATGACATACTGAGAAACTTTGCCGAAAACGACAACTCTCTAGAGCTTCATTTGGCAAAGATAGACAGCAGCGCCATCTCTTCGGCAAGATCTGGAACGTATCTGATAATAACAAAAGACGACAAATGACATGCTTAGGGGCTATTCATAAACCACGTAGACTTTTGTGGGCGAGGGGGGGGGGGGAGGTTTTGCCAAAGTCTACGCTCCATACAAAATTTAAAAAAAATGTATGCAGAAAAGTCTACGCGGTGTGTGTGTGTGAGGGGGGGGGTCTGAAATTTTCAAAAATGAGTCAACGTGGTTTATGAACAGGCCCTTAGTTTTTTATGTTTTTTATGCAATTCTGTTTACACATAGAAATCAAAACTTCCTTCGCTTTGTAGCAGATTCCCGGTGGCCAATGTTACTGGAACCAGGTTTTTTTTACTACCAATGCATTTTTAAGACCAAACCTTTCAAAAGGGGTATTAAAATTGTGTCTTGGTTGAAATTTCATAATTGTAGAAAGGGTTGAAATCCGGGTCAACATTGACCCTAATGTCTTATGAGTCAGTTTTTTTAATACCCGAGTAAGATTAATAGAGATTCTGATTGAATGGTTCTCAGAGCTTTTCAGGAAATCTCACTCATAGTTTTGAGGAGATACTGTTTTTTTTCTTAATGTGATTCTGATTCTGATTCAAGATTCTGAGAAAATTCTGCATATGTTTCATTCAAATTTGGAGAGTTTTAAGACAATCTTGCTTGATCTTACGAATGAATCTTTTTCAAAGTACTACACCAAAAATTTTCTGCTTTGCTATTTTGTTGTTGTAACCTTCTTGTAAACATTTTTTGCGCATCTTGCAAAAATATTTCTTAGAATACTATGCAAACCCTGCTTGGGATTCTGAGTTCATTTGATCCAGAATCTTTTTTTTGCTGGTTGAATTTAGTTGGATTATATTGAATCATGCCAGGGGTGTCTGGTCTGTATGTTCAACTTGTTCATTGAACAGGAAGTCAGATGCTTCACAAAAATTCAGAATTCCTTTATAAAATAAGAATTCATCATCTTAGACATGCGAAAAAGTAATAATTTTTTGATAACTATCCTTTACATATATTCATTGCTGAACTAGGCCAAATGAACACGAAATGTTTGATTCTATGCAAATTTGCTTAAATATGACAAATAATAATCTTGCCCTTCTGATCATGGAAAATCTTGTTGGTTACTTTTATAGAATTGAAAAAGGGCAAGGGGTGAAACCTATGAAACATAATTTGAATTTGATTACTGTCATAAACAGAAAATGTTTATGCTTTAGAAGAAGAGTTTAGTTTTTTTTTATTTAAGTTCCTTGATTATAGAGATTTTCAGCCCTGGGCTGGTTCATCTCCAGTCGTGGTCACTCAAATACATTTTGGGTATTTTCGTTACTTGTCCGGGGGTGAGATTCGAACTCGTGATTTTGGCCAGAGAGGTATGGATGCTGTTTGCTGAATTTTGAGCACATTTTTCTCGGATGTCAAACTAAATCAATTCGTTCTTAGCATATTCTACTTTTCATGGTTAGTGAATCCTGCTTAGGTGATTTGGAGGAATAATTATTTTCGTGAAGTGCCCCGAGTTAAAATATGGACGAAGCGCCACTGAGTATTCGATTACGTAAGCTAGTACAATTACCAGCAGCTAGTGTTGCCAGCAGATCTAGTTACCACCCAGCCCATACTCACAAACGAAGCCGGTTTCTCACGTTTTCATCTGGGGTTCAGGTGAAGTTCAACCAGCATTGAAAGCTGATACTTGTGTATGTTTATCTTGTGGTCCATTCAATTCCGTTTAAAGTCTAGCAGGAAGATAAAAAAAGTCAGGAAATCGCAGTAACTGTTGATCAAAATGTTTGCTTTAATAAGAAGGGTCTCACCAAGTTCTGCTGTCCAATGTATGGGAGAATACCAAAATAACAATCATAATGTGTCCAATGTAGTTTAATTGTTTGAAAAAATGGCTCACCTTTATAAATTTCAAAAGTAAACGGACAGTTTATGAGCTGGGAACTTGCTCCTCGAAATTTTCACCACGAAAGCCATGAACAGCAATTGAAGATAAAATTTGGAACCCCAAAAATTGGAGCAAAACATGAAAATTTGACCGCAGGAAAAACCATGCTCCACTCCTCATCATTCCCTTTAAAATGTTACGCTTTTGAGATTACGATGCATAACTAGTAATAGGTCTACTTTAAAGTTATTCTACGGTATTATTCAAAACCAATATGTCTAATAAGTACCGTAAAACGGGGTAACATTGATAATTTTTTTTTTCGAAATATATTATTACATAAAGATTTCATTCGTAAACCAGCTTTGCATGTTTTATATTTATGAAACAAGAATGTCGTTAGTCTCAGTTCATTTCCATGAATTTTTTCATGTTGATTGTTTGGTTGGATATGGGAAAAAATTGATTTGCACCTTAAATTCCATACAAGAGGTTTTGTAGGATTTTTTTTTTATTATTAATTTGCGGTGCTCTGAATCGGAATAACTATAAGGGCAACACTGCTTCGGTCAACAGGCTACTGTCAGTTTACTCCTGTCAAGATTTGAACAAGCTGCGTCAATTAGTTTGTGTTTGGAAGCCATTGATAGTAGAGAAGAATATGATCAAACTGAATTTCCTGTCCTCATTAAGCATTATTTTATTTTGCGGAGAAAAAACCATCACTCAAAACAAAATGTATCTTAATAAATACTATAGGAACTCTGAGCTATCAATTTCAATGATTAAGAAGAGGTTTACTCAAATTTATTGTGGCCGTATAAGTTGCCAATGAATGCTGAACAAGCTGCGGAAGATGTCGAACTTTCAGGACGTCCAGTTGAGGTCTCTACCGGATTGCTTAAAGTCACGATATGATGTCAGCCGATCGGAGAAAAAGTATGAAAGTGAGATTGTGAGAATAGTATTAAAGTGAGAGATGTTGAGAAAACCTTAGGCATCTCACATGGCTCAGTGGTTTCAATTTTGAATGATCACTTGGGTGTTAGAAAGCTTTCCGCAAAATGCCGCTTTTGCTCACAATCGACCACAAACGCAACTGTGCGACAACTTTGCAGGAGTGTCTGGCGTTGTTGAACCGCAATATGGACGAGTTTGTATAACCTTGAACGAAACGTGGATTCACCACAATATACCCGAGACTAAATAACAGTCAAAACAGTGGGTTTCTCAGGGTGAATTGTCGCCAAGGAAGGCCAAGGTGAGTGATAACCGTTTTTTTTTTAGATGTACATTGACAACCTACAAAAGGGCAAAACAATCAATGGCGAATATTATGCCAACTTATTGGCTTAAATCAGTGAGGATTTGAAATAAAAAGGAACGCATTTGGCCAAGATGAAAGTTGTTGACGTAGACTACGTCTTACGGCAAGGGTAGGGTTTCAATTGAACATCTAAAAATAAGCGACCGTCATGAAATATCGTTACAAATTAAACGCTAATAACTTAATAAATGCTTATTAGATTTTCGAGATGTTTACATCAATCGGTTGGTTCCCGCGTATCAATTAAATTTACAAACATCATCCGTTAACAATCTTAAGTTATTGAAAATTACCAAAATATAAGGTGATGTCTTACAATGCCCATTTTTCAGAGTAAATTTACTAAATGCACTGTACTTTACTATCACAGATTTCAAATTTAAGCAAGGGAGGGCTCATATGCAGCAGTGAACGATGTAAAACGGGTACACCTTCGCAATTCTACTCATTAGTGTCGCAGTACTGGAGCTGAGCAGCACATGGAGCGATCAAAAAACAGGCAGCTGGCAATGGTATGAACTCTGGAGGCAACCCCGATGGCATGAAACTTGTAGTGCGGCGCGGAAAGGCGCCAACGTTGCAGGTGGTGGAATATGCCACCAGTGGTGAGCTAGTTGATTGCTCTGAGACTGTTGCTAGCAAGCCCTTGGCTAGGCAACCGTTGCTAGGCAGCCATAGTATATGCAGTGGTGTGCTAAACAGTCGGTTGCCCAAGCCGGCGATCATTTTTCGAGTACTTTTTCAAACAGACGTATCTGATTTTGTAAACAAGGACGGGAAGTAAGATTCAAACGTAAATTTTTCAAAACTCACGGAAAGTAGCATCACCATCATGTTAGGGAAATGTTATTTCTTGCGATGGTGGCCTTAGTATGCATGAAAGTGCTAAGGGTTTCAAGAATTTAACGTTTGAATCTTTCTTCCCCTCTTTGTTTACAAAATCAGAATCGTCTGTTTGAAAAAGTACTCGAGATTTGTAGCCAGCCGGTGGGCGCCATCACGAGGAGCAAAATAATGTGCTTGAGTGTGTGTGATATGCTTGGTAGCCATCTTTATCTGAAGCGCAACATGTACGGCAAATCTGCTTCGTGAAAAGACCGAGAAGGACTAATTCAAAAATTTAAGCACCGGACGCTTATAACTCCAACTATAACTTGTTTTTGAGATTTTTGCTCTGATAAATTTGAGGTTTTTACGATTGCCATTTGAGTAAATACAAGTATTTAAAAATTTACAAACAAAAGATGAATATATTTCGCGTACAATCCTTCAATCGGTATTGGAAAATTTTAAAGAATGTTGCGTTCCAGCAAGTATCAAGAGATTCCCTACGTTCTAATTTCCTAATTGCGAAAGCAATAAGCTTGAAACGCTAAGAAAGAATAAAAAGAAGACTAACATACTTACTCACTTATGCTAACCCAACTTCCGATTAGAACTGTACTTGAGTTGCAACATAGTTTGAAAAAAACATTTAATTTTCTGCATTATCTAATGCGTATAAAAGGAATGCTAGATTTGACACGAATTCATGGAATATTTGATTTAAATGTAAACTTGATATCACCGAAATCAGGTCTGTTGTATGAAAGAGTGCAAACAATTTCTTTTTTACGCTTGTTTTGGCTTTCAATTGAACAACGGAGAATTTTACACGTCTGCTAAAATTCATTATTATTTTTTCTGTGAATGTTCCGCTACGAAACTAACTAAACTAATCAAACGGTTTAACGTAGTCTACGTCAACCGATCGTGTGTTAAACACAAACCCACTAATTTTTTTCACCAGGACAGTACATTTGCAGTTTCCACGGCAAAATCTATGAATCGAAATCACGGATTACTCCCTCATTCTCCCTATTCTCCGGATTTGGCCCAAAAAGACAATTTCTTGTTCTCAATGGCTCGGCGGAAAGAGATTGACTCCAACGATGAAATCATCTTACAAACTAATACCTATTTCGATGACCATGACTAATCTTATTTTTCGGAAGGGATAAAAAATTTGGTGAAACGTAGGACAAAGTGTAGAAAACTGAAAGGAGACTGTGGTGAAAACTAAACTATTGTTTTATCCAAAAAACCTGTGTTTCATTCGAAAAGTCACAAACTTATTGACCCGCCCTCGTATTATGCTAAAATTCCCATATAAAGTACAATGTCTACCGAAAATATGAAAAACATTTGATCAAATTTATGGTTACGTCTAAATTTAAGCACATTAAACAATGGCATGAGAAAATGTTACCGTCATTATTATTCCTGGGAGTTCAATCAGACAAAACAAAACTCGCTCCGAAGTTAATGACGTGAGTCAGTGCAACTTCATGAACGTTTGTATAAATGTTCGTTGTGAGGGGTACTGAATGAATTAGAAATAAATTTATAATTTTTGAAACAAAATTTACTTTTTTTGCTATCAGAAACGTTAAATCATTCAATGGATGATCAAATGCTATTGAAATTATTGTTGACCTCGTGTGAAAACATTAATTTCTACGCATCAACTCTAAACCCAACACAAACAATCAATACATCAATGTGAGCTATTTTAAACTTTTTGGATCACTCTAACATCCTACGAACTTAGAGCAAAAAGTTATATTTTACACTGCACTCAGTGTATATTGAACACTTCAAACAAGTTGAACTTTTGGTCACGAGGCGCCTCCTTGAAAACTCCTATCCTGCACTCCAGTTTTAATTAGCTCCAAAATCAATCAAAGCAATCCAAACAAACATCATTGCCATGAAGTCATTATCATTTTGAAAACAAAACAAATTCACTAAAGCTTCATTTTTTCAATGCATCCCACCACAAACGATAGGATTTACCTCGCTTTTCTGGCGTTCGGAGAAAACATCATAAAATCGCCCAACCCCTCCAACACGCGACGCAATCGGCTCTGCAGCTCTGCAGCATCAGTACTCCTGTGAACTTCCCCGTTTGCGGTCAAGGCAAACCTCGGGTAAATATAGGTTGTAAAATTCATAATTATCGAGATTGGTTTTCAACTTCCAGCGACATTCTTTTTTTTTCGCTTGTGGTCCAAAACGATGACGTTCCTGGAAAAAGGGATCACTCTTCGAAGAGTGCCATTGGATCGATCCGAGCAAAAAGAGTTTGAAATAATTACGCTCAACCGAACGGTACTCAAGAAGATGGGGATGCGAATGGCCGCATTGTCGTCATAATGAATAATTTCATGCTCCTATATGTAATCATTAATAATCTGTGTGGCTCCGCTCCGGATTGAACCTTCAGCCGAAAAAAAAACACGCATTCTTGTTTCACGCATATTTTACCCGCTTGATTGGTTCGACCTCCCTCTCAGTGTATTACACTCAACACTCTCAGTACCGTCGTATCTCGAAGCTTTCATCGTTCCAGCAGATTTGGTGCAAGCCCCACTTGCCACCCACCACATCCAGGCAGCATCATCATCATCGTCGCCGCCGCCGTCGCCACCACCATGGGCCTCAACTGGAGGCTTGTCCGTTTTTCAGGTCTGGTCAGTGATTAATTTTAATTTTAGATAAAATCTCCCATCTTCCAAAACCAGCCAACCATTGGAATCCCACATGAGGTAAAGTTGGGACGAAACGCATACGATAAAGGCTCGGTTGTAGTTGCTGCACACAAAAGGAGCAGAGTAATTCTCGGTAATTTCTCTTCCCCGATGGTACGCTTGATCTAGTTACCTTCGCGGGCATGTGCTGGTTAGGCTGGTGCGCACAAAATATGTGTTTGCTTTTCGTGAAAACTGCCTGATCCAGCCTAAATCGCTCAGGCGATGCCATTTTTCAGCTGAAAGCTACAGCACGTATTTCCTCAATGTGATCGAGTTTTTGAAGTTTAAAGTTGAGCATGGCGGAAAAAAGTTCAACCACAAACGCTCGCGCTCTCTGTACCCTCATTAGGATTCAATTATCGATTCTCAACAGTTCACACCTCACCAGCCGCGGTGCAGCCCGTATAGAGTAGGAACAGCGCACTGGAGATGATACTTCCTTGCCTACAAAAGCATTTTTCTACTCGTAGAAAATGAGTTTTTGATTAGTTGCTATTGTATGAAATTCGGGGCTCTTCAAACGGCGGCCCTCAAATGAACCGTGTCCCAGCGTGGCAAATCATCACCGTGGCGGCAATGGCGACTGGCACAAATGAAGCTTGAATGTTTGGGGAATTAGCGTCAGCCCGTTTCCAATCGAGACGATGTGGATTTCTTCTAATCATACACACGAGGAAAGAAAGTTCCGGTAGGTAGTGACTGTTCATGAAATCCAATGCTGCCACAAACTGTCAGTGATTATGATGGAGGTAAGCCTCCAGTCCACAGAAATTCATCTCTTTCGACATCAAGGGATCAGCGTTTCATTTCAGATGAAACCTGAATCCAGTTGGCTACCGACCGATGGATGTGCTGATTGGCATTCACCAGAACCGATATGGCGCTGCTGCTGATGCTGATGGCGATTATCGCTAAGCCGGTTGCGCTCAGCAAAAACTACAACTTGAAACTATACGTTGCAACTGATACCGAAAACAATTTCCATTTGCTTCTGGTGTTGAGCTATGTAAATACGGACAGAACCGGAATGGGGATATTACAAACATTCATATATGGAGAACGGACGACGAAACTCATCCACCGCGAAGCGTTCACTTTACAATAAATTATTATTTTATCTGCGAAGCCTGTCACTGGAGATGGGGTTTGAATTTCCCTGGAAGAAAAAAACGACAACGATTGACCGACCAGTCGGACCAGCCGGTGACGCGTCAGCAGTGTGGTAGTTGGTAACTGTCAGTGCTACCCACACGCGGACTGTTCAATGGTTTATGTTCTGTTCGTACATCGAACGAGCACCGGGGACTTCATATTTGCAGTAACTCGGATCCGGAGTCGAGCGGAGGCAACCGTAGTAAAATTACTTGGCGATAAAACCGTCAGCTCTCGTCGTCTGACTCTGGACTGAAGTGTGATTTATAGCCGCAGGGGGAGTTTGTCGCGCCATGTCGCGATGGCGTTTGACGGCGAGGTGTTGAGGTTATTGGATTTTATTTTTTAGTATAGTCAAGGTTCATAATGTACGGATACTGAGAGTCAAGAGTTATTTGCAAATATTCGTGCAGCCTTTGAACCAGTTTAGGAAAAATGATGCTGAATGATGATAATGAAATTAGAAAATATGGAGTACAGTGTCTTTTTGAAGACGCGCCGAAGAGTGATCGGAAGTCCGGTCCTTTGAGACCTGCTATTGACAAGAACGGGGATGCTTACAAGCAAAAACCTCGACGTCGACTACAAATTAGGCAGCGTCAGTGGGAAACTATATGGTTCAATTTTGTGCTGAGAAATTCTTAAATTTAGGGTTCATAATTATAGACGATTAAACGCATGGGAAATTGGACTGTAAAACACTTCCCGGAGCACAATACTTTGCTGCTACGAAAATATGTAAAACCAGAGAATGACATTGAAATAAATAAAAAGGATTTGCCAAAAGTGGTAACAAAGGTGGGAAGTGCAACTGTGCATAAGCTTATGGGTAACATTCGAGGAAAAGTGAGAAGTCTTGATTATGATTCAAAATTATGTAAAATACAAAAAAAATTAATGTAATATACAAAAGATATAAAATGGGTGCATTGCCACCAAACGGTGCCTTGAAGCTGATAGGAGCGGCGAGGAATCAGCGATGGATTGGCAGCTGGTGGAGCACTGCCCAAGTAACATTACCAAAACCATCCAGCTATATTAAGTTTTATTAAAGTTTTACGAAAGCCACTAAAATCAATTTGGTTTTGTTATGGCACCAAGGGATGCCAATAGGTTTCATATTTTAGTCTGGTTTATGAGAACCTACACAGCTTGTTTACAACGAACTTAAAACTGTTTTGAAATGCCATTTCGGGACTCATTCATATTATCTAATTATGGTCAGTTGGAAAAGCATTTTAAAACCATTTTGCCTCCAGTAAATGCAGCGGCAGATTAGCGTTTAGGGAAGTCAAAGAGTTTTATAGTAATCATTGCGAAGATAAATTGGCTTTTTAGTGAAACTGTGATTTTTTCCAATCGCCATATTTAGGAAATAATTGAAATGTGGAAAAATAAATGCACGAAATTTTAAATGTAATGCAAATGAAGTGTAGATCGGAGACTACTTCCGGCATTTTTTTTTTTTGAAATAATCTTATTGATTTACATCAATTTTCAGGAAATTCATGAATAATTTATCGAATATATTTGTTTTAGTTTTGTTTTTGTTGTTGTACACGCGCATAATTTCCGAGGCGCATTAATATTCGACTATCAATCGTGCCAATATTCACCATCAAATTAAATGGGCATATAATTTGCAGAACAATATGCTGTAAAAAACTATTTTTTTCTTTTGGATATTTTGCAGTGAAACAAAATTTCCCGCAACACACTCTTTTATGAGATATTATTTACTGCAAAATGAATCAGAGGAGCAAAAAATCAAACAAAGAAGAACAACAAAAACCAACTACAATATCACAGTTAAATTTGACAACTGTGGCCATTTGGCCGTATGCTGGCTTCCATGGCAGCCAATTGGTTTTATGAAGGTTCTTAAGTGGTCATAACATCTTACACTAGAACGTTTTCAAAATACGATGAAGTTATCTCAAAGAATGCAAAAATTGATCTCCGACCTACAGTTCATTTGCATAACATTTAAAATTTCATGCATTTTTTCACATTTCAATTATTTCTTATATTTCAATATAGCGATTAGAAAAAAATCACTGTTTTGTCAAAAAGCCAATTTATCTTTGCAATGACTGCTATAAAACTATTTGGCCATTTGATGACTTCCCTCAATGCCAATTTGCCGATTGATGCATTTACTGGAGGTAAAAATGGTTTTAAAATGCTCCTTCAACTGACCATAACAAGATAATATGAATGAATCGTTAAACGGCATTCCAAAGCAGCATTTTACGAGTTCTTAAAGTCGAAATAAAACGAAAAAAAATGAAAAAAAAGGTTAAACTTAAAAAAACCCAAAAAAAAAAAACCCGCCCAAAAAACCAATGATTTTTATGCTTTAATAAAACGTAATAAAATTTATAAAATTAATTACTTATACAAAAATTGCATATCAATTTTGCTCGCTATATGGCTGATTTAGAGCAAATAATTTGTACTCTTTTGGTGCTTTCTTCAGTTTTATGTCGCCCGTATCTTTGATAATTAATAAATATATAGGGTATGTGTCCCTTGACTCAGCCTAATATGCAACAATCGATTACATTTTTTACTATAACTCGTAAAGTATTTGAGCTGGAAGCGATATTTAACTAGTTATAAACTTGCTTAAATATGTTCAATATGCCATTTGGTAGTATGCATCACGAAAAGTTACACAACTCATTTTATTAAGTCAGAAACTTTCGAAGGATATGGATGTAATGTCGGTCTATAAGCGCCAAATTGGGTCTATTCATGGATGCAAGTTCGTCCCATTCGACAGATTTGTTATTAAATGTTGTCTTCGTACGATTTTTTTTTCTGATTTTCTGATTGAATGCTTTCTAGCTGTATTCGCTCTACCCAACAAACAATTTCATAAATCAAACTATACTAAAACTGCTAAGACACACTTAAGTGATTTTCACATATAATTAAGCGACCATTTGATAATCAAAACATTATAATTCACTCTACACAGATTTTGTTCCTTTAGTTTGTGTTAAGATGACCCATATGGAAAACTTACAATCGAAACGCAGACATTTTTATTGTAAATTTTACCAATAACAACATTTTTACTACGCTTTCCATATAACAGGCCATAGTTGGGAACGTGGAAAAAAATATGTTCCTAACATTGGGTCTATGGTTTTCTTGTTAAATCATTGTTATTTTACCTATGTGACCTGTTAGTTTATAACGTGTTAGTATTTTCTGAACATCTTGGCTGTATTATTCGGTTTATAGGTTCAATTTCTGCAAATTAAGACCATTCGAAAATCGTGTAGATAATCTGTTCAGCTTAACCAGTAAAGTCATATTGTTTAAAAAGTTGAGGAAATCGAAAATTACGCGGAAGTGAGCAACTATTAATCGATTAATAATGTCTCAACTGCTTTGAAATAAATCGGTCATTCTGATAGGAATATAATTTTGTTGATTATCGATGAATTAATGACATATTTGGTACATAGGCCGAATGAAGGAGCTAGGCTGACATAAAAAAAGAAAACAAAAAAATTTGAGTTTAAAAATTTTAAAAAAAATACCCACTTCTACAGCACACCCCTAATCCACGTATTTTTTTGTTGCTTAAACAATTTTTTTTTAGAATCTTACATAAAAAGCTGTTTCTTATTCATTTATTTATTTATTTATTTATTTATTTATTTATTTTTATAATTCCAACTGATTAAACTTCTGATTGAAATGTAATGGGGAAAAGCCATGTGGCGTAAAAAACCCCTATCTCTAAACCATACACTACATTAATCAACAAAAATAGAAGGAATACAAAGCAAGTAAACAGAATTACATCTAGTACACACACAAAACTTGTCAGTAAAATTAAAAATAATCTTTCGTGATGGAATCAATCGTTTGGTATCCAGTATGTAGTATTTGTCAGCATTTCCGAACCAGCGGCTTTCCATCCAACTACGCTGAATCCGGTGACGGAAGGTCTCAGTGGAACAGTTGAAGTCAAATAGAGCGTAGAGTTCATTGAAGCGCGTTGACATGAATTGAATTGGATCGTGTTGGCCGTAGTTTGCAGCACGGGCTCCGAGCTTCGGAAAATTTCTTGTTCGCAGAAATCGTTCAGGAGCGTAGATTAGATAGTTCTGCCAGAATTCCTGGAGAGTCGATTTCACCTAGCAGCACTTTTGCCGCAAAGACTGTTTGCATGACTGTGCGCCTGTGTTTCAACGTTTCAATTCCCAAGAGCGAGCAACGATCCTGATACGATGGAAGGTTGACAGGATCATTCCACGGCAGATGACGGAGAGCATAACGAACAAATTTTCTTTGAACAGCTTCAATCCTCTCAATCCAGATTATTTGATACGGGCACCACACCAAGGCAACAAATTTCAGGATAGAACGCACTCGAGAGCAGTACAATGCTTTCAGACAGGTGGGATCACGAAACTCGTCGGATATCTTAAATATGAAACCGAGCTGTCTGTTGGCTTTGGTAATCATATCTGTGTAGTGTTGTCTAAATGTCAAACCAGAGTCAAACGTGATTCCAAGGTCACGAACAGTATCAACTTTTAGCAGAGGCTGGTTGTTTATTTTGTAATCAAATTGCAATTGAGTTCAATTTTCGATGGAATGTGATATTGAAGCATTTGTTAACACTCAGTGTGAAGAAATTCCTGGAACACCACTCATCAAAGCTATTGATCAAATGCTGTAGTCGTAAGCAATCAGCGAAACATCGCACAACCACATAAATTTTCACATCGTCAGCATAGAACGACCTGCAGTTAGGTGGAAGTATCAGTCCAACCTCGTTGATGAAAATGGAGAACAGCAGTGGTCCCAAGTTGCTGCCTTGAGGTACGCCCGACATATTCGCAAAGCAGTTCGATTGAGCTGAGCCGATCTTCACACAGAGTACCCTGTCCGTTAGGTACGATTTAAACCAACGAACTAAGTTATTTGACACGCCAAGTTTGTCTAACTTTGCCAAAAGTATAGCATGGTCGACCCGGTCAAAAGCAGCCTTGAGATCCTTGTAAACAACGTCGACCTGAGATCCAGCTTCCATATTCCGGAGACACGAGGAAATGAAAGGTGCGAGATTGGTTGAGATCGATCTTCTGGGGTGAAATCCATGTTGTTCAGGAGAGATGTAGTGTCTGCAACTAGCAAACAACAAGTCGTTGACAATGATCTCGAAGACTTTTGAGCAGGCACAGAGCGATGTGATTCCTCGATAATTTTCGACATTTTGTTTGTCTCCGTTCTTGAAAATCGGGAACATGAACGAAGATTTCCAACGTGTTCGATTTTTTCCCTGGCGTAACGAGATATTAAAAAGCTTCAAAAGAGGAATCGTAAGCACTGCGGAGCAACTCTTTAGTACGCATGAAGGAATTCCGTCAGGGTCAGCGACGTTTGAAAGTTTCAGCTTCTGGATTTCGGATTCAACGAGGTCCGATGTAATCGCAGGAATATTGAAGTCGAACGCGTCTCTGGGAGTATCTCTGAGTACTTCGCTGACTTGCTCCAATGTTGGCATGGTGTCATTGAATACACTTTTGAAGTGCTCAGAAAGGAGATCGCATTTGTCCACTGGTGTGCTGGCGATTCTGTCGCCAAGATGAATTTCAACCGGTAGCCCATTTACATTCCTTTTTGTGTTCACAAATGACCAGAACAACTTTGGGTTGCGCCGAAGGTTAGATTGGATTCGTTTTGAATAATTCTTTTAGAGAAGACGATTGTAAATTCGGTATTGGGTACTAGCTGCAGAGAAAATTCGCTTGGTGAATTGATTTAGAGTTTTGCAGTACATACGAAGAGCCTTCGACCTCACACGTTTCAGGTACCGCAAATGAGCGTTATACCAAGGAGGTTTACGAGCACGTCTCCTCAGAGGAACAAAATCTGATGTAGCCCGGGACATAACTTCGTCAAAAAAGTGTACCGCTTCATCGATAGTGGAGCACGAGTCAAGGAACTGCCAATTTACTTGGGACAGATATTGGCTCATTGCGGCGAAATCAGTTCTTCGGAAGTTCAGACCATGTGGATCAACGATGTTATCGAAGGTAATAGGTACTGATAGATTGATAATAATCTCCAGCGCAGGATGATCGGCGTCGAGGTTAATTAAAGGTTCGGAGGCTTCGACAACAATACATTCCATTATGGTAGCTTCATTTACTAATAAACCTTTAACTTTCTCAAAGATCATTTATCTTTTGTTCTGGAAATTAAATATGTTAAATACTTGATTAATATGACCCACCTCTCCCTCCCCTTTTTTTTTTTTCCCCCGCCCCCCCCCCCACCCCCCCCCCCCCCCCCCTCCCCACTCCACATGCCTTCCGCCCCCCCCACCGTAAAGAACTCTCGGGTACTTTTTCAAACAGACGTATGTCATTTTGTAAACAAAGAGGGGAAGTAAGATTCAAACGTAAATTTCTCGAAACCCTTAGCACTTTCATGCAAACTTGGGCCACCAACACAAGGAATAACATTGCTTTACATGATTGTGATGCTACTTTATGTGAGGGTACTGAGAATTTCGAGAAATTTACTTTTGAATCTTACTTCCCCTCTTTGTTTACAAAATGACATACGTCTGATTGAAAAAGTTTCCGAGAACTATCTCAAGCGTCATCCTTCAGCATCAGTCCAAGATGTGGCGAGAAAGCTAAGTACTTCGGTGACTAACGTTATGCGTGCCAAGGATAGAATGGGCCTGCAGACCCGTCGGAAGCAAAAGCAGCCAAAACGAAGCACCAAACAGGCTGAATCTGTGAAACCGAGGGCTCGAAAGTTGTACGACAAACTGCTGGCCAAAAAATCGGACTGTGTTACCATGCACGATGAAACCTACAGAAAAAATTCGATTGTAAAACTCTGCCACAGTTTTATACCTCGCAGAAGGAAAGTGTTCCTGGATCAGTGAAAGCCAATTACACCGAAAAATTCGACAAGAGGGTAATGGTATGGCAGGCCATATGCGGATGTGGAAAAATATCTCGTCCATTCATTACGACAGGCACAATGAATGGTTAAATCTACGTGGAGGAGTGTCTGCCAAAGCACATTAAGCACCTTAGACGCTTCTAAAAGAGCTGGTCCTGACGGATTACCGCCAGTATTTTTGAAAACATCATAAAAGGAATTAGTGAACCCATTGTATTGGTTGTTTAATTCATTTCTAAAAACTGGCATATTTCCCTTCATTTGGAAGGAATCGAGCTTGGTTCCGATCTTCAAAAGCGGTAAAAAATAAGATGTTAAAAACTATTGTGGGATTGTAATATTATCTTGTATTTCCAAACCACTGACTTTAGCAAAGCATTTGATAGAGTCGATATTCCTTTGTTGCTCTACAAATTGTCTAAGATAGGTTTCAATCAAAATTTATCAAAGTGGGTTCAGTCATACTTGCGTGAAAGAGCACAACGAGTAAGATTTGAAGGAAATCTATCATTGGTTGTGAATGTTACATCGGGAGTACCGCAGGGATCCCATCTGGGTCCTTTACTATTTATTTTGTTTGTCAATTATATTGAATATATTTTACGCCATTTAAATGTTTTAATACATGCAGACGACATAAAACTTTTCATGGAAATACGTGAATCATCTGAAATTGAAGTCTTCCAAAGAGAAGTTTATAATTTCCATATTTGGTGAACAAAATGCTTGCTAGAGATTAACGTAAAAAAGTGCATCTCAGTCTCATTCACTAAAAAGCGCAATGTAAGGCAAGACACCATCACTATAGGTCAACAAACTGTTGAAAGATGCAATCAAGTTGGATATTTGGGAGTCATTCTTGATTCCGAGCTCACTTTTGTCGAACACTATAACAATATAATTTACAAGGCAAGTAAAATGTTCGGGTTCATCAAAAGGTTTAGTTTTCATTTCAATGATTCCTATACAATTAATACGTTGTATGTAACATATGTTAGGCCCCTTCTTGAGTACTGCAGCGTGGTTTGAGATCCATATCAGAATACACATAAGAAAAACCAAAAAAAAAAAAATTTTTATAATCTTCTCTAAATAAAGGGGGAAAATTTTTTTGGTTTCCTTTTTATAAATTTTTAAATAAAAAAAGAGGGTATTAAAAAAGAGAGGAGGTTGCAATAAAATCATTTATAAAAGTTTTATTGGGCAAAAAAAAAAAACCCCCAACATTTTTAAAGAAACCCAACTTCCACCCCCCCCCCCCTCTAAAAACAAGAATTTATCCCACAAAAAAACAAAAAAAAACACAACCCCCAAAAAGGCCCAAAAAAAAAAATATTTTTTTCTATCCCCACACCAACAAAAAAAAAAAAACAAAAAAAAAATTTTTCTCACAAAATCTATAAAAAAAAAATTAAAACAAGAATGTAAAATCGGTCTTCTTCTTCTTTAGCATTTCAAGCTTATTGTTTTCACAATTAGCTTATTGCTTGCTCTTAACTTAGTGTTCTAAATGCACTTCCACAGTTATTAATTAAGAGCTTTCGATGCCAAGTACCATGTTTGCATTAGTATGATTATGTGGCAAGTACAATCATACGCTATGCCCAGGGAGTCGAGAAATTTTCCTTAACGAGAAATGCCTAGACCAGACCGGGAATCGAACTCAGCCACCTCCAGCATGGTGTTGCTTTGTAGCTGCGCCTTTAACGACTGAGCTAAGGGAGGACCCCCATAACCACAAACAACAAAAAAAAAAAAAAAAAAAAGAAAAATATCATCACCCACCCACACACCCCACCACTCTACCTTCTTATTTTTTTATCCTTCTTAATACACCCCGAAAAATATTTTTTCCAAAAAGGATCCACTCCCCCACAGATCGCCCCCCACACCTTTACTTTTACGAGGCGAAGCGACCACCGATTTGAAAAATTTAAGAAAGACTGGCCAAAAGTGGTGAAAATGGTATGAGAAGGAATGTGCAGGAGCTTATGAGTCGTGTTAAGGGAAAAGTTAGAGAACTCGCCTACCCTACGCTGTAACCCACCTGCCTGTCGAGCTTCCCGAATGTAAATGGGTGGCTTAAGCGCCACTCCTAAAAGGAGACCACCCACCAGATTGCAGGTTTGCCCGGCCTGAGACCATTCAGGGGAATGGGGTTAATATTCCCATACTCGGGAAGGAAGCTGACTGGCAGCGTCTAAATCGGCCGTTGTACTTCTCGGTAGAGGCTGAAGGCCGACAATACCAACAATGTCTCAACCAAAAATTACGACACCTTGTTAGAGCCAACGGTTACGAGGGGGAGAGGGGATCTATTATCACAGGTCCAGCGAGAAGGTCCAAACGAAGTGAACTGCTTCCGATTCGAGAGTGGTCATAGGTCGATTTAGGGCCGACTTACCCAGTACAAAACTCAAAATTAAGACACGAACGCGAACTACATGAAAACCCCTCACAAGACTCTAACTATTATACCATGACACAAACTCATTTGGCAACTACAGATAACTTTCAGGACATGCTATAAAGCTCACCATTCACTTTTCGACAACACGGATGGTATATTTCGGATGTCCTCTTTCTTTACATATTTCCCTGTCTATTTCCTTTACCTTGCCTTACTCTCCTCCCCCTTTCTATCTAGCGTTTTCTTCTCCGGTCTTCTTTTGTGCTTCGGTGTTTAAAACAGTACTTCAATTTTCTTCGGTGAGACTTGAATGGCAATTTGTGCCGTTTGTCTCGTGCGCACGGACATAAAGGGTGATACGGTCAAAATTTGGTCAAGGGAAAACGCGTGTAAATCGGTGAAATCGTTTATTTAAAAAATCAAATTAAATTTCTTTTCCAAGTTCAATTAGTATAAAATTCAGGAAAAATATTCAGTTAGGCTTCCGCTTTTCCAAATCCGAATTGCCGGGCCTTACGCTTGACCCCTGCCATCAGATTTTGTACAGCCACCTTGTCCACCTTCTTCGCCGCAGAAAGCCAGTTTGCCTTGAACTGCTGCTCGTCCTTAGCAGTTTTTTTGGTCTTCTTTAGGTTCCGCTTGACAATAGCCCAGTATTTCTCAATTGGGCGGAGCTCTGGCGTGTTGGGAGGGTTCTTGTCCTTAGGAACCACCTGCACGTTGTTGGCGGCGTACCCCTCCATGGCCTTTTTACCGTAATGGCAAGATGCCAAATCCGGCCAAAACAGTACGGAACAACCGTGTTTCTTCAGGAAAGGCAGCAGACGTTTATTCAAACACTCTTTCACGTAAATTTCTTGGTTGACAGTCCCGGAAGCTATGAAAATGCTGCTTTTCAAGCCACAGGTACAGATGGCTTGCCAAACCAGATATTTCTTTGCGAACTTTGACAGTTTCGTGTGCTTGAAAATATTTGCTACCTTTCCCCTTCCTTTGGCCGTATAAAACTCCTGTCCCGGAAGCTGCTTGTAGTCGGCTTTGACGTAGGTTTCGTCGTCCATTACCACGCAGTCAAACTTCGTCAGCATCGTCGTGTACAGCCTCCGGGATCGCGCTTTGGCCGTCGTATTTTGTTTATCATCGCGATTTGGAGTCACTACCTTCTTGTAAGTCGATAGTCCGGCTCGTTTTTTGGCTCGATGCACGGTTGTAGACGATACACCCAGCTTATTTGCGGCATCTCGGAGAGATAGGTAAGGGTTTCGCTTGAAACTACCGGCAACTCTCTTTGTCGTCTCAGCGGCTTCCGGTTTTCGATTTCCCCCCGATCCAGACTTCCTGGCTGTCGACAAACGTTCCCCAAACACTTTAATTACATTTGTAACGGTTGATTTGGCAACTTTTAGCGATTTTGCCAACTTTGCGTGCAAGTAGCTCGGATTTTCGCGATGCGCGAGCAAAATTTTGATACGCTGCTCTTCTTGCTTGGACGGCATTTTGACAACTGAAGAGTGAATTCCAAAATCAAAATAGGAGCAACATTCTACACACACACACCTTCAAAATGAGGGGTGTTCAGGTTTTTTAAATGCAAAATTGAAAGAAATACGTCAAGTTGATATTGACCAAATTTTGACCGTATCGCCCTTTATACAACGGTTAGCATGCTTTCCTGGTACTTACGGTTCACTACCTATGGTTTACGTGTGGGTGAATGGGGAACCAGACGGTGGTACCGAAGCTGCTATGCACTACTTCGGTACCGAAACGATCGCTGGTGCGAACTCGGGGTTGCTGAATGGGTTCCTCCACCGGAAACGTGGGCTTGTGCAAGAACGTGGCACTTACGTTCAGCGTCCTCCGAACAATATTGCTCGATGACGCGGTGCGATGGATGGCTTGCCAGTCCAGGGAGCATTGAGATGTCGCTCGCGTCGCTCTTCCGGACACGTGTGCCTCGGGAATCCTTCGAAGTCGCAGAGTGTGGTCAAGAGCGATCTCTGACTGGAATCGGTGTGCCGGCACAGCCTTTTGCAGCCACGAATCCTGTCAAAACCTACCGTACACGTTTCACAATGATATAATTTATTACACAAAAAATGCTTTCTCACCTCGAATCTCCGTACAACACACAAACAACGTTTTCCGTCTAACGATTATTTTTGCTACAATCACCGTAACTAAAGGAAAAGGAATTCTCTAATTAAAGCACATGTTTGGAATCACCATGTAGTTTAGTTACCTAATACAACACACCAAGACGCGCAAAAAGACCGACCACAATACGAATCGAAGTGAACGATCAAAGCTAAGGTATTCCCTCAGATACCCACTGTTTTGTGACCATTGGCTCTGAGATCGCGAATTGGGACGAAGTACAAATTCGCGATCAACGCATTGTTTTAATATCTACCCGAAACATTAATTGGTATGACGGCCTCTCTTTCGAACGGCCGAACTAAACGCCCCGTAAGTTTCAGGCAAATCCGAACTGGAAGGGTCAATGTATCCTGAATGAGGGCCAATGCCTCGAGTGGCCATCGCAATTTTGTGCATCTCCACGCTTTGGTGGGTTGGCTATATCTTCGCTTGTACGCAAGAACAGACATGTGGTATGCAATCATGGCAATGTATGCCAACTTCTATCAATGAAACGAGTGACTTTATGCGGTGAACAACTTTCAAACAAAATGATAAAAATAAAATACCAACATGCGGGTTAACTGCTTGCAGAGTTTGGGTCTTTGAAATTGCTGTTTTAATTTAACTACCAGCGTACTTGTTACAACGCAAAATCAAGCAAATTGAAATGAAGATAGAAAGAAAACATTGTTATTTACTATGTTTGAGAATAAAATAATCAAAAATCACAGTATGGTCTTTTTTATTTGAGAAATAAAGTGTATTTATATTTTTCGGAACAGTCTATAAGTGGCCGATCCCATTAGGCTGAATTTCGAAAGTTAGGACGATTACTAGGAAGAAGGCCAAGAGGCAGGATACACCAGAAGGTCGAGTCCCAAATTTCCGAAATGCCAAAAAGGCAAAATGGCCGAAAAGACAGGACGGAATTCCATTTGACATTTGGCCTTCCGGGGTTTCCGCCTTATGATTCAGCGTCAGATCAAAAGAAAGAACCACCCTAGTATTCATTTTGATCAACAGAGAGGGCCTAGCTATTAAAAACAACTTTGTGCAAAACCACTTTTTCTAAAATTGCTCGAACTTTTGCTCGAATTTTTCTCTTCGTCCGAATTCTCATTCTGGTAGTTCTCAGTGTTGGTTGGTTTAAACCTTTAGGTTGCTGTAGGTAAATTATATTATTGGACATTCAAGCAATGGCAACATAGCTATTTTATGATTCATTAGCGAAGATGAAGTTGTGGTTTTATTTGTGGCAATTACAAAATGAGCTTCATAACAACGTAATGATATTCCAAAAGAGCTTCATCATTTCCAACAGAATTCAAAAGCGGTTAAAACACATTCTTATGGAAAGGTTTTTTTTTGTGAAAAAACTGTTTTCAAATTATTATGAAATAATGTCGGCTGTTTAGACCACAAGAGAATCTAAAAGTTCAATGAAAAAACTAAATTCATTTTCAATAAACAGGTTAATCATCCGGGCGAGATGCTAATACTTCAGATGTGTTGCAAATCCTTCGGTGGATTCTGAGCTTACACTATAAGTAACACCCCGTTCGCACTACAACCTATATTACGTGATATAGAGTATCTTGATATCAGCATCTATACATGTAGTTTTCACTGGAAATAACTTGCATGGCATTTGATGTCATATTACGTAATATAGGTTGTAGTGCGAACACGGGGTATAAGACAATATTGCTTGATGTTGTGAACAAATCTATCATAGGGTGCTTCTCTAGATTCTGATTTTATATAAATCTGAACAAGTCCTATTCAATATTCTAATTTATTTATGTAGAAATGTTCGCGAATCTTACCAAATATTCTGAGCATACCATTCTTGATATTATGAGTTAATATCAGCAAATATCTCATGCCAGTTTTCAATCAAATGTAAGCCTCATTGCAACACTAGAATACGCAGTAAAAAATCGGAGACTGATGCAATGGGTGGAGCAGAACATCTCAATTCAAGAAGCAATTTCCAATCACCGCATTCTCGTCAGTCATGCTATGCAATCTGCACCGATCAATGCCACCGTCGTCAGCCCCGATTGCAGCGTCTACATTCTATAGGGGCCCACAGACAATCCCACATATCATCCACATTCACACAATTCATTAGCGTGCAACTGAATGGCATTGGATGGCGGCAGCAGCGAGACAGGTCAATTTACTGCTATGAGCTTGCACGCTTCATTAATGCATCCTGTCTCCGAGAGCAGCTCACTTCGAAGAAGTAAGCGACTATGAATTGCAAATGAAGGAATCTCGAGTATTGACAAGAGAAGCTGCTGAAAAAAAGAAAAAAAAAACGGGAACGAATACATCAGTTGCATTCAATCGATCTCCTGAACGCTGAATGCGACAGCAGTTCGCACAACGACCGGCAGACATAAATCATCTTTCGCTCGCTGGGTGTTTTTGTTCGATACAATGAGGGAAGGAATGGGAGCTTACGGTCGGTGGTAGGCACTGAGGCAAATATGTATATTTATTTAATCTCGTAACCGCGATAAGATGGGAGACATATCCAAGGCATTGAGAGCTGCTGGAGGTGGCCTTTATTGGCGGGACAACATTGTTGCAATTTTCATGCGGTTGCAATGCAGTGGCTTCGGTTGTTTTTATTGAATCCAATTCGTCGATGTCGGAACCTCTACAAAGTGATGAAGGTATATGTCATATTTCTGAAAAGTTCAAGAATGCATCGTCATATTTTATTTTACGAGGAAAGGGTGCATCCCGAGAAGGAAGAAAGCAATTTTAAACTTGTAAAAAAGCAAAGTGCCTCTCCGATGGAAGGAAGACCACTTACTCTTTCCAAGCTGGCGTGAAGCATCGAACCAAAAGATGGAAAATAATTATAATTACAGTTGGTTGCCGCCGCCGCCATCGTCGTCGTCGTCGTCGTCGTCTTCGCCGCAAGTGATTCACCATAAATCAAAATGCAGGTGGTTTTGGCGTCGCTTGTGCTGCTTCGTGAAGAAGAATCCGCTTGGGACCTCTGATTGATGCTGGACGACGGACCAGAAGAGTTGACTGTACGTGCAAGCAAGTGAAGCAAGCTACAGAAAGCGAAGATTCATATCAATTTTCTTTTGTGTGCCGGGGTCTTATTATTCGTCTTAGACATGTTATAAATTATTGGCGACGGCAACGACAACGACGCTGGAATTTTCAGTTGTTGGCAATCGAAAGTTTTCAGTCGACACTAACGAAAATCTTCAAACAATACCAATGAATGAAAGTCGCTTTCATTCCAGAACTGTTTCAGCGTATTACGGCCGAACAGAGAGGGCCAGTCGAACAACTATAAGATATTCAAATTACTTCGAAATTCAATCGAGCAGAACACCACAATCTATTGTAAAGCATTCGTCCCACCATCATCGTTGACACATTGTTGTTGTTTGTTGTTGTTGGTGGCGGTGGAGTTCAACGTCAAGGGGACAAAACAATCGTACCGAGAACATCGCTATATTATGTCCACTTTGCTATGTTCTTAGCATGGCCCATTGAACGGATTTTTGGGGGTTTCGTTTTTTGAATGAAAACCGGTTCCATTTCATTGATAAGTCCACGTGAATGAGTGCTCTGGACCGAAATGGAATTTTTATCGACATCCGGAACGGTGAGTTTTTTTTTTAATTCAACTCTAACTTTCTGCTATCCTGAATGCGCCGTGATAAGCGGATTGTGGCATTCCGGAGGAGCTGATTAATTTTTAACTACAAATTACTTCCTTCTTAAGCTCAATACAGGACTGAACGAAGTCGCCGGCGGATCTTTAAAATTGTGATCCGTTGCAATTTTTAATGATTTTGCTTCGAGCTTTTCGGCAGAATCACACCGGAGGATTAAATGAATTTCACGCGGGGATTAAAAATAACGCTACAAGTGGACGAGGGAAATGGTGAAAATCATTAAAAACCGGTGTAATTTTTTTTTCTGCAGGACGAACGTGTTTTTATCACTGTTGTCGGGGAAGAATTGGTATGGGTAGTGTTCAGTTATATTGTTTTGTTGAATTGAAAAAAGCAGAATATTTGTTTAAATGGCGGAGCGTTGTTTGAGTGTCAGAAGCTGGTGTTGGAAACAGGTATTCAATGTTGGACTTTGGCTTCAGTAAATAACTTAGTTTGAATCTGATACAGGTGATCAACTAGATGCAAAAAACTTGTAGCTGTTTTGGACATGTTCTATCCATATATGTAAGAGATACAAACTGAATGAATTCATGATTAAGGGTAGTGGATAATGGTTTTTATTTGCAAATAACTGCTCTCTCCAAAACTTATATGAGCTTCAGGAAAATCACATTCGGTTTAATTTTAACACCTGCGGAACTTCATTCATCAGAAGTTATCATTTTCTAGTAGTAGTTTGATGTAAAATTTGAAATTATTGCTAATCTAGCGCTGAAATGATTCGAAATCGTGTCCTGGCTAACCTTTCTTAACATGAGTTAATTAAGTAACAAACTGTTCCTGCAAAAACGCTTTGAAGTTGCACAAACCATGAAATTACCATGGAGTAAGCAAATTTATCGTTCTCTTATGTATATACTAGCCTCATCGATTTTTTTTTTGATAAAAATTTCCTAGACTATTCTTATAATGCGAAGTAATATTTTTTATAAAGTTCAAACCGGTATACACTCAGTAGCAAAAAAAAAAGCCGAGCAAAATTTTGCTTCCAAAAAAGGCTATGTTCAACCTTCTGTAACTTTGTCAATTATCAATATTTTTGACTGAAAATTTTACAACATTATAACCAATGTATAGACCTTATTTGACCCATATTTTATGTTGATAGAGTTTATAAATTTGATGTGTTCATAACATATGTGGAACGTTTTTGGACATTTCAATTTCAAAAATCCGTATTTCTGTGAAAAATTCAGGTACCATATTAAAAATGTCACCATAGCCTAAAAAAAACGTAGAAAATAATGTGGACGAAATTTGAACTGTTTCCATCAAGTGCTTTGGACTACAGCTGCACTATAAGATATCAGGCGGACGAAAATCGGAAAAGTGACCTTCACCAAAACTTTTTTTCAATTTTTTTTTATCTAAAGTTAACATATAAATTAATAAAACTTCAAAGTTTCAAGCCTCTAGCACTTTTCATTCCTGAGATATTAGATGTCAAAGTTGTAAGTTAGCGAAAAAACGTACTTTTTGCCGAAAAAATACGCTTTATCTCAAGTTAAATGTTGACCTGTTTTTATGAGATAACCCCTAGCTCACTATTCATGATTGAAAAGGTTACAAAACTAGCTTTAAAAAATAATAATACGATAGGTTGTCATTCAGAAATAAAATCAAAAAAATCTTTAAGAGAAGAAAAAACATTAAAAAATTAGAAATTTCTACTTTGTTGATCAGCAACTTTTTTTTCCCGCATATCCCCGCATAACCCAGCAGCTCTGAATCAAGTGTGGGATGTATAATAACAAATTACGAAGGAAAACTCTGCGCAAACTTGCGCCATTTTGAAATCAGGTGGTTTAAAAATATGACCACTTTGGTGCAATTCCATTATTTTAGGTTGATGAAAACGTATTTACGTTTTTGGGCGATTTTGGTAATTTCTGGCGATGGTTTAAGCAAAATAAGTTATAAATTAACACTTCACAGAAAATTTCGACCATTTTTTGAAAAGGGCTGAACCTTTTTTAAATTTAAAATTATTAAAAATATGTTTAAAACAGTTTCTGCTATAATTGGTTATAAATAATAAAATCGGTATTATTATCATCGCATACAAGGGCTTCTTCTTGTGAACATGTTTTCTAATTTAAGTTTAAAGTTTACGTTTTTTTTGTTATTTTGTCTTGTTTTTGAATAATGTGTTTCCTGAATTTTTGCTGGTGTTGCTTTATTAATTTTCGTAAATTCGTTAATTCGTACCTACGTGTATGTGGACCTTGCTGCCATCAACTCGCTTAGGTACTCAATGTTTGAGGCTCATGGTAAGTACCTAGAGTACGATTTATTACCAGGAGTGGTATTTATACTGACAGTGTATTATTTGAAATCCCATAAACTACGGTTGAGTGCAAGTGTAAAAATGGATAATAGAGTTATAATTTCGTTGTTTGATTCTAAATTGACGCATAATGCGAATGCGAGCTTTAAAATTTATTTGTGAAAACTATCCTATATCGGAGGAAAAACGTGAACGTCTCCAGGATAAACTCTATAGGACCGCTTGTAAATACAAGCTAAAGTGGAATGAAGCTCAACGAAAACAGGAAAGATTCGAGGCATATTCTCGGGATTGGATAAATGGAGACTTCGGCATTGCGGAGTTCATCGAACAAGAACAAGATGCTCCTTCAACCTCGGCGTCATCTGCAAAGCGTGGGAGACCCTCAAAACCTTTTGCTGATCTGAGCGAAAGAGGAAAACGACGTGTCATTGACAACGAAAGCTTGGATCCCAAAGTAGACAGCATCGAAAAGGCTCTAGTAATGGCGAGAAGGACAGCTTACAACAGGAAAGAGATAAATTTAGTTAAAGTCATCGGCCTTATTCTAAGAAATCGAGGAGATTCTAGAAAAATGTTGTCGCAATTAACTGATCAACGTGGAATGATGTCACCCGAGGAAGCTTTTAGTTTTTTCATCGAAGCTGGATTTAGTCGATTCCAATACACAGAGAATCACCGTCACGATTTCCACCTTACGGCGTCACCGGGAAGTAAAAAACAAATGCGCACCTCCCAACGAGTTCATCGAAGCAACCGCTTCAAAAATTAGAGTAAAACTGCAGGCGCTTCTGGACAATACAGTGCATCGAATCGTGAAAACAATCGACGCAGAGCTGAACAAGTACATGGATTCTAACGAGCTGGATAGTGCTGAACTAATTCTATTATGTTGTTGGGGTATAGATGGCTCAACCGGGTATTCTCAGTACCACCAGAAGCTGCCAGAAGGATGTCAGAATGATTCTGATGTATTTTCATCAACACTTACTCCAATTCAGTTATTCATGCATAATGATCGAAACATGATTATGTGGTTCAATGCTATGCCTCAAAGTATTCGATTTTGTAGGCCCATCATCCTTGAATTTATCAAAGAGAGTAAGGAGGTAATTCTTGCCACAAAAAATGACATTGAAAAAGAAATGAATGAATTGACGCCAGTGAAGGTCGAGCTTTTAAATGACAAAATAATTCTTGTTGATTTTGATTTTGTACTTAGCATGATAGATGGAAAAGTCCTCACGTATATTACAGGAAGTTCATCAATGCAAAATTGCCCAATCTGTGGAGCAAAGCCTAATGTAATGAACAGTAAAGAAAAGTTTGAAGAAGGATTTTTAACAAACGAAGATGCTCTACATTACGGTATATCTCCGCTTCATGCTTGGATTCGATTTTTCGAATGCCTTTTGCATATTGCATATAGAATGGATTTTAAAAAATGGCAGGTTTCACAGCCATTTAAAGAATTATACGAACAAAGAAAAAAACTGATAACGAAACAGCTTCATGAGCATTTTGGAGTCAGAGTAGATCAACCAAGATCTGGTGGTGCAGGTACAAGTACTACAAGTAACGTTTGTCGACGAATTCTGAACATCGACGAAGAATTGATTGTGAGGTTTAGAAATATTTTAATTGCTCTCAACTGTCAAGACCCAATAAACCCCGAAAAAATAGATTCGTATTGCAAGGATACCTACCGACTTTATCTGGAATTGTACGATTGGTATAAAATTCCTGCAACTGTGCATAAAGTACTCGCTCATGCCGGAGAAATTATTATGCATTCTCCAGCGCCGCTTGGTATATTAGCAGAAGAGGCAGCAGAAAGCCAGCACAAACAGTTAAAGAAATACCGAACCCATCATGCTAGAAAGCGCTCAAGGCTGGACAACTTACATGATGTCTTCATTCGTGCCATGAATGAATCAGACCCATTCATCAGCTCACTTTGGATGGAGAAAAGACGACAGAAAAAAAAAGTTCTAGATTATCCAGATATCGTGAAAAGTTTTGAGATTTTTGAAGATTCTGAAACAAGTTCAACATCCGACACCGATAACTGCGATGCGTTGGAGGAACTTATGAAAGCTGTCGATGAAGTTGATGAGGATTTTGTTTGTGATGAAACAGAAACATAGTAAGATTAATTTAAATCGACAAAAAAATATTGGAGTTGTTATTGTATATTCGCTTTGTAAAAATATATATGTATTTCTACCGTTATGTAAATAAATAAACTGCAGCAGATTATGAATTTTTTGTTGTTGCGTGTTCTATACAAAGAAGTCATCTATTAATTTTGCTGGGGCAAACGGGTAAAGGGATCTTGTGTTTTCTTACGCGTCATGAAACGTTTATCAGGTTTATTCGTAAAAATCATACAAGGGGAAGGCAGTATGGAACAATTTCGAAAAATAAATTACGTTATTGATGGTTGGACCGAAAATCAATTCTTATTATTGCCGTTTCAGAGAAAAAATTGCATCAGGCGTCAGATTCAAATACCCGAAACTGACAATCGTCACTGGCAACCACAACTATTTTGTTCAGCGATTACCTTGTACCTATGCATCGAGTTTGCTTGGTAATATTCAAATCATTGAAGGAAGCAACAGCTGCGGATGCTGTTTCTTTTTCTTTCTGAATATTCTATGCATGCTAAGTTTTCTGTGAAAAGGCAATATCTCTGTTTGGGACCATCCACAAATGACGTAGCATAATATTGATCGTTTCCAGACCTACTTCGTAGCATATTATGCCATACCTAATACATGGTACGTTTCTATTTCTGAGCCCCCCTCCCATAATATATCACGTAATTTGTGGATGTTCCCTTAGAAAGATTGATATATTATCATCATGATTTATCCTTTGAAATTAGAGTTTTAGTCACATCCGTTTTCAAGATATTATAGTTTTTTTTTAAATCAATGGAAAGTTAAGCCCTTTTGAAAAGTTAATCCCGAAATGTTAAAAAAAAAAGTATATTAACAACATATTTTGATAACATCAACCAAAGAAAACTCTACAAAACAAGAAAAAATGATCAAAATATTTTCGTCCGCCTGCTTGTATGGAAATCGCCCATAGTGGAGTGGCGCCTTCAACCGTGGATAAAGCTAAAAACGAGCTGGACTGTCGACTTACAAGAAAGTAATGAATTCAAATCGCGATGATAAACAAAACAAGTCGGCCAAAGCACGATCGCAAAAGTTGTACACGACGATGCTGACGAAGTTTGATTGCGTGGTACAGGATGATGAAACTTACGTCAAGGCAGACATTAACCAGCTTCCTGGACAGGAATTTTATACGGCAACCAGACAGGGAAAGGTGGCAGATATTTTTAAGCACATTAAACTGTCAAACTGTGCCAGAATTATCTGGTGTGGCAGGCCATCTGTTCCTGTGGCTTGAAGAGCAACGTTTACATTGCGATTGGAACCGTCAACCAGGAAATTTATCTGAGCGAGTGCCTACAAGAACGTCTACTGCCTTTCCTGAAGCGATACGATTGTTCCGTTCCATTTTGGCCGGATTTGGCATCTTGCCATTACGGAAAAAAAGGCCATGGAGTGGTATGCTGCCAACAACGTTCAAGTGGTGCCCAAGGACAAGAACCCTCCAAACACGCCAGAGCTCCGCCCAATCGAACAATATTGGGCCATCGTCAAGTGGAACCTTAAGAAGACTCAAAAAGCTGTTGTGAGCGAGAAACAGTTCAAGGCAAACAGGCGTTCCGCCATCGTCGTCGTCGTCGTCTTTGCCGCAAGTGATTAACCATAAATCAAAATGCAGGTGGTTTTGGCGTCGCTTGTGCTGCTTCGTGAAGAATCCGCTTGGGACCTCTGATTGATGCTGGACGACGGACCAGAAGAGTTGACTGTACGTGCAAGCAAGTGAGGCAAGCTACAGAAAGCGAAGATTCATATAAATTTTCTTTTCTGTGCCGGGGTCTTATTATTCGTTTCAGACATGTTATAAATTATTGGCGACGGCAACGAAAACGACGCTGGAATTGTTGTTGTGGGCAATCGAAAGTTTTCGGTCGACACTAACGTAAATTTTCAAACAATACATACTAATGCATTCGAACCAATGAATGAAAGCTTTCTTTCCAGAACTGTATCAGCATATTACGGTCGAACTGAAAGGGCCAGTCGAACAACTATAAAATATTCAAATTACTTCGAAATTCAATCGAGCAGAACACCACAATCTCTTGTAAAGCATTCGTCCCACCATCATCGTTGACACATCGATGTTGTTGTTGTTGGAGGTGGCGGTGGAGTCAACGTCAAGGGGACAAAACAATCGTACCGAGAACATCGTTATATTATTTCCACTTTGCTATGTTCTTAGCATGGCCAATTGAACGCAATTCGCATTCGGTTTAAAGAAAGCTTAGCTGAATATTTCTCCTGTATTCTGTATTAACTGAACTTTAAAAAGAAAAGAATTTGACTTATTAATAAAAACTTTGATCTACTCACACACATTACTGTTTGACTAAATTTTCATCGGAACACTTCTTAAAATTGACAGCTAAGCCCAACTCAAAAAATACCAGCTCCGACATTCCAACGACGGCAAGCCACATTACCACATCACTTATGCCCTCCTTTGCTACATAAAAATGATGACCTTGCCACTCATTTCCATCCCAATGTCGGAACTTGCGGTCAACGGGGCAAGCACGAAGTGCTTACCGGACGTTGCGGCCTTCAGTAAGCGGTCACTGGAGGAGATGGAGTGTTTAAAGTTCTGTCCAGTTAGAATACAGAATCACTTATTGTGTTGCACTGGCACGGAAAGTGGCCGCTGCAAGAATTCTTTTACAGCGGTTTGTTGACCTAGGCGCTCACTTTCTGTGGTATCACGGTGTTTCGATCAGTGAGTCAAAAGTTATTCCAGATGGAAGCCGAGAGGAGAGAAAAAATTCTGCACACCCACGTTGAAAATCGCCAAATCAACCATGTATGATGTGCTCAAACGATTCAAGGAGCGAAAGCCTCAAGGTAAGCATCGTAGTGGAACATATGACCGCAAGCTGAACCAGAAGGTGTTGAGAACCGTCAGAGCAAACCCTGGACTATCAGATAAAGAAATCACACAAAAATACGCTGCTGCTCGCAGTACCGTTCGAAGTATTCGTTTGCGAGCAACGATATCCTATCGAGCCAGCAAGCAACCAAACAGAACGTTCAAGCAAAGTTTCGTCACCAAAACTCGATCTCGGAAATTGTACCAGCTGGTTTTGACGAAGTACCAAGAATGCCTGCTCATCGAAGATGAAACCTACGTCAAAATGGATTTCGGACAGCTTCCTGGCCAAAATTTCTACATGGCGACGGCACGAGGAGATGTTCTTGCGAAGTTTAAGTTTGCTTTTATGGACAAATTTTCCAAAAATACTGATGATTTGGCAAGGGATATGCAGCTGCGGAGCAAAGACCAAACTGTTCGTGACGAATAAGACGATGGACTCGAAGCTGTACAAGGAACCATGCCTCAAAAACAACGTACTGCCTTTCATTGAAGCCCATAAAGGTCCCGTGAAGTTTTGGCCAGATTTGGCGAGTTGCCACTACAGCCGGGAAGCCATCCAGTGGTACAGTAATAATAACGTAGATTTCATCAATAAAAACATAAATTCACCCAACAGCCCGCAGTTCCGGCCCATCGAGAGATTTTGGGCAATAATGAAGCGGAAGCTTAAGAAAAGTGGAAAAACGGCTCGGATCGCGACTCAGGTGACCAAAATGCGGAACAAATGTGCCAAGGAAGTTGACTCCGGAGGTGTGCAGCGTTTGATGGGAGGAATAAAGAAGAAAGTGCGAATTTTCATTAGAAACAAAGAAAAATGATTTGTTTTGGTATTTTTTTCCTTAAAGTACAGTAAATTACCTTTGTTTTGATGTATTAAACTTATTCGTACGTCAATCCGTTCCGAGATACAGCTGATTTTATTATTCCGGATTCTAAATGGACATAGCTCAGTGCTTGCTAGCTTCCGTCGACAGGAAGTGCCTAAGAAAAATATGGATTTCAAAAGACAACGGATTTTGCAGTTGCGACTGGTCGTCCTCGCAGTGTACGTACCAAACGGCTTGTAAAGGCGGTGCGTGAGCGAGTTCGCCGAAATCCTTGTCGTTCTTCATATAAACTGGCTCAGGATGTGGACGTCTTCTTGAAAATTATCAGATCAGTTCTCAACGAGGATTTGAGATTGGTGCCGTACAAGAAAAGAAAAATTCATGGTGACACGGTGATTCCATGATTAGGTTTTCGGATGAGAAAAATTTCGTATTGCAGCAAAGTTTCAACGTTCAAAATGACAGGGCCTATGCAGCGAGTATTCAGGATATCCCTTCTTCAATTTGCGCAGTTTAACGCTTCCAAAATCATACTTCGGTCATGGTTTGGGGAGCGATTTCTGCGGGTGATCGTCTACCACTGCTTTTCATTGATAAGGGTGTAAAAATCAACGCAGCACACTACGTAAAAGAGGTCCTGGAAAAGCATTTGAAGAAGCATACTTCAACGATGTTCGGTAACCGCAAATTGGTGTTTCAACAGGATTCTGCACCGTCCCATGGAGCAAATATTACCCATGCTGCACCAAAAATTTGCCAGACTTCATTCCTAAGGAATGATGGCCAGCTTCTTCGCCTGATGCAAATCCCCTGGATTTCTCTATTTAGGGAATCATGGAAGCTCACTTTCGAGATCTCAAACCAATGGATATTGAAACATTCAAAGCTACCATACAGAAGATATGGGATGAAATCCCCGAAAATCAGGAGCGTGACGCTTGTAATGCCTTTCCGAATAGACTAAGGGCAATAATTAAAGTGGAAGGTGATAGAATTCAAATGAAAATATGTGCACATAAATAATGAAATATATGAAATAGAATAACAAAGAAACATTTAAATTATTTGTCTTTTCGTGGAAGATACAGTCTTTGTTTGATGCGTCACTTATTTGGGCCTACCCTGTAAGTGAATAAGTAGGTAATATTCATTTTGGTCAAGCCTTTCCAGTAGCTGTTCCATTACGACCTGCTAGTAAAAAAGATTATACCGGCATTGGGGTGTCATCAACATTTGCTTTTCACAGTTCGTTTCACCCGATAAAAATTTGGTCAAACAAGAATGCACGTAAGTAAATTGATCGAATTTTTATTAAAAAAAATTTCAATTTATTTTTTATCACGTTTGTGACAGTAGATTTGGTCACTTTTAACGATATCGCTAACAAGGTGTATGATTGAATAGTTCGGATCTCCGCGATAGGCGAGCAAATAATTTCGATACGTTGCTGCGCTTTGCTGTTTGCTGCTTTCCTTTTTTTAAACATAAGAACAAATGTCAAAATAAAAATAGTGACGTCATTCTGAACACACACGCACACCTGCAAAATGAGAGTCATGCAGGTTATTTAAATGCACGGTTAAAAGAAATGTGGCAAGATTAGGTTAAACAAAATTTGATCGTTACACCCTTTACTTCCACGTGTCCGTTCGTGCATCTTGAAGAAAGGCATTCTATACGGCTATCCGAGAAAATCTTGGGGTAAAAATTTGTTCTTTTTATCTTTATCCGAAACTTCATGCGTAGCAAGCACGTCAGTTTCCTTGACTATCATTCTGCAACAACATATACAGAGACGGACAATACAATAAGACCAAAGCCTTATTTTCATACAAAATGGTCATTTTAGGGGGCTTGCCTTTCATTTTCTCGAGAACCAATTGAGCTGAAATTTCGGCTGTGGTCCAGAAGTAGCTCAAATTCTCATCTGCATTGAATCCATCATTTTTCATTCACCCCTTTAAAAGTTACAGACACCGCATACGACAAAACAATAAGACCACTTTTTGATTTCCATAAAGGATGCTCGAATTTGAGGATCTGAATTTTGATTATTGATGCACGAGTCATTTTAATATCAGTATACTATATATTGTAATTCACACTCATCAACATGGACTCAACTATGGATATCAAAAGGAGGTCCTATTGTTTTTTCGTAAGTGCTGTCTGTAACTTTAAAAGGGGTGAATGAAAAATTATGAATTTATTAAAGATGAAAATTCAGGTTATTTCTAGGCTATTGCATAAATTTCAGTTCAATTAATTCACGGGAAAGTGAAAGACAAGCCTCCAAACATGACCATTTTGTATGAAAATCGGGCTTTGGTCTTATTGTATTGTCCGTCACTGTACAAACTCATGCATCAGTGATGGCATCGCGAGCTATCAATTAATAAATGTCCAAGTGCATTTAATTAACTAAGTTGAGAACCACTTGCTACAGAAGCGTTAAAGCCTAGAAGAAGATAAAGAAGCGTTTGCAAATATTTATCTTTTTGCTCATAAATTGATCTCCTGACAAAAAAAGGTTAAAGCTAGGTGGACTGCTTGAACCACCTCACTCACAAGATAGTAGGGAACCCCCTAGAGAAAATCCAATCATGACCACCCGGGAAGGAATTCATTTGAAATTGTAATGCTGATCAAATACACGCGCACAAACAGTGTCACGCACCAGTGGGACCATTTCGGAAACATCAAATTGAATATCAATCGACGGCATCCGTCGGCGTCGGTCCACACAAATCAAAAGAGTTTTTCCTAGTTAGCACACTGACTGTCTTGGGCAAATACCGGAGTAAATATTTTCCGAAAACCAGCTGTCCGGGCTGAGTAAATCCCCCGTTAGATTTGTGTGAAGCACCTGACTCGAAGTAAGTCCTCCTTCGCGGGAGTTGTCACCATCGCATCGGTTTGTCTGAGAGCTGTCCTCGCACAAGTGGGTTATTATTTGAAGAAGATCAATCTGTGGAGATGTTTTCATTGTTTTACCAGTCAACAGAAGATATGGTTTTGTTGGCTGGATATTCTGATGACGCGGAGAGTGGTGATGTGCGTGAGAGGACTAGAGAAACATCGTACATTAAAGTGCCGCACCGCCTCGATCAAACATTTGTGGTTTCGATGGCACTTGAGATTTTTTCTTCTTCTCTGTGTTCATGAGTATGAAAACCAGTATTTACACTCAATGACGGAACACACAGTAAATAGCTGGGGCAAGCAGAAATAACCTAACTTTGAGTGGCTCCGTCACTTTATTGCCTCCTCTAGCCAAAAACAGCATTGAAAGTCTTGGTTTTTAAAGCTTGAATAACTTTCAGCGAAATTTTTCAGAGTTGAAAGCTCCATCTACTGAATAACTTCGTAAGAAACGCTTCTTCCGCACCTGGATACCATTCGTCCAATAAAAAATGCTGTTTTCAACGTCATTAACACTTTCCAAGCGACAGCCACTCGGTACCAATAAAAATAAATTGAAACAACATCCCAAGAATGTTGAAAATGGCCCATTCAGCTTTTGTTGGCACCCGTCATCGCGCGTTGGTTCTGGCACACAACTTCTTCGCGGTGGCTGTGGTGCTGCGTCGCATTTTGGTAAAACAAACCATCCCAGCCGTGGAGCGCTCGTCGAGTTCAGTCGAATGAACGACCGAAATCACATTCCAGAACGTGTTAAATATGGCAGCATAGCACTAATTAATGCTGCCTCTTCCGTCTCTTGGTCGGACTTTTGTCGATGAAAGCCTTTCCAAGCCCACGCAGGTTTGAGAACTTGGTTTCCGCCTCGACCCTAACTACGATCACTCCCTCCTTACGTTCTTCACTTTTTTCAACTGCAAGTGGATGAAATTTGGACCCAACTTCGATTCGGAATAAATTATTCAAATCAACACGCATCGATCTCTCACTCGCAGGATAAGTGCTATTGCTGCACGGCATCAAGAGTTCCTTTTCAAAGTATGCTAATTACGGTTTAGTCAATAATGAGCCTTTTTTGTCTTCTCGCAAACTTTGGCAGAGTGCACAAAGGTTAACCCACTTGAAGACAAGAGAATCCATCTCAGCTTCCAAAAGAACCCCCACATATGTGTGTGTGTGAGGGAGAGAAGGACAAACTGCTCCTACTTTCCACGCTTCTTCGCTGGTCTGGTATCAGGATGGTGATGATGGGACACATATAAGGAAACGAACTCCTTGAACGTGATTGCTTTTTAATGATCTGTGTTGAATTTTAATGGCAACGGCACCTCGTCCACGGCGATGAATTGTGACGACGACGGAGCCCAGAGCCCGGAGAGATGCTCACAAGATGAATTTCACACTCCGCACTTATCTTCCGACATCTGCATTTTCGGGCTTTCTTGGTTCAGCTCAAGGAACAACACTCGAACACCCGGATCGGATGCTGCATGGCTTTAAGTTTAAGAAGAGGTCCGGAATAAATTTGCATCCCGAAGAGGCTAATTAAATGTTTGCTGCTGTTGCCGTCTCGAGTAAATTCCCAAATAGTTGGTGGATGTTTCTTGGAGGTAAGGACCGGTGGAGCCAACTGTAAGTACTTGCTCTCATGGTTGTGGAAAAATTCAATCTTATAGTCAAAAAAATAAATAACTTACGGTGCTGTTTTGCATAAGTCCCCCGACAAAAAAAACAGAAAAAGGTCGGATTTGCAACGGGCTGGGGCTGACTGAACTGGTGTTCAACTGATGGTGATGAAATGGTGCATCTTTTCTCGGTTTATCTTACCTGAAAATGAAATGGAAAGAAATGACGAAATATGGTATTAGATTTGATAAACAACGTAGGGAGTAAGTGAAATGTTTCACTTACAAATAAAACAAGAGAATTGAAGTTAATAAAATATGAGTCGATGACATTATTCAGTAGAACTCGTACTCTTTCGACAATTGTGTATACTTTCACAAACAAATGTTTAAAGACTTGACGGAGAATATTTAAATTCCATAAAAAAAAGTATGTAGATATTGCAGATGTTCGTCTTGTTAAGATTAGTTTTATGTAGGTAACAAGGTACTTTAGTCAACAACTATCTTTGAATGTTCCATGTCTTATTCACAAATGTATAAACATCTTAGATCAACTATAAATATCTATAAACTATAAACATCTAGATCAACTTGGAATTAATTAACGAGTAATATCAATACAAAAACAACAATCATGGATTTAGCCAAATAAGTCAAGTTTATTCAAAACTACTGAGATGATTTGAATTCAGCAGCTTGTACAATTTTAAAGATCAATATGGCCACTCATACTAAAATTTAGAACTCCCAGTTTGGTTTCTCGTTATTATTTGTTTTTTTAAAAGAATTTCGCGGTTTGGAAAACTCAGCAATGTGATGATTTATTCCAAATATTGAGATTTTTCAACCGGACAAATGAAAAAAAAAAACTGCTTGAGACCAGTGTAATAATTTCAAGTATCACCGTTTTTAGTAATTTTCTTAGCGGTTCCTTAAAGGGCAATAATCTGCAGTGGGTTGTGGTCTAAATGGGCATGAGCATGAGCATGATTGACCGCCCGAGGTTGCTACTCCGTTATTGACAGATCAGCTTTTATTACACAGAGAGCCAACAGATGATGCTTGGGACTAACATACATCCTCAATGTTGAAAAACTGGCGCCCTCGAACTAAGGTAAAACCGTGCACCGTCCGACTTAAAATAAATGTTTGGCGAACACTTTTGTCTAGTGCACTTTTTTCGAGTACAGGCCTCATACATTCTCAATGTGTAAAGACGGGTGATCCCAACTTAAGATAGGTTCTATTCATAAATCATGTAGACTTTTCTGGAGGGAGGGGGGCTTTGACCAAAATCTACGCTCCATACAAAATTTCAAAAAAATGTATGGAGAAGAGTCTACGATGGGGGAGGGGGTCTGAGAGTTCTGAAAATGAGTCTACGTGGGTTATGAACAGGCCCATAATACCGGTGCTGGCCTCACCCGACTGCAGGTCAAGTAGGGAATGGGTAGGAATATGTTGACGTGATACTCGCTTTGAAGGAAGCCGAGAAATCCTCTGCACTTCCACGAGAAATTACTGGGATGTTGGATAAAATGATTGGGTTTGCAGCAGGATCCGTTTTGGTAAACGGTGTGCTTAATTCAACTGACATCGGCAGCGAATAAGATATTTAACTATGTTCCGGTTTATTCTATAGAGATGCACATTAAAGTTATTCAAATTTTGGCACCGATTTAAACCAACAGTAACGATGCTGTTGGGGCCACTCACAAATTTGGGTGGTTTATTTCAATGAAATACAAGAATACATTAAACCATCGAGTTTAAGAACCGATTGACCACAGCAGTAAGGATGTTGGGTCACTCACAAGTGTGCGTAGTATATTTCAGCCGAACACAAACGTATGTTGAAACATCGAGTTTGACGACCGATTTAAACCAACAGTAGGGATGCTGTTGGGGTCACGCACAAGTGTGGGTGGTTTATTTCAATGGAATACAAGAATTTAAATATCGATCGAGCCGTTTCCATTGAATATCCATTTGAGACCGGTTTAAACCAACAGTAGGGATGCTGTTTAGGTCACTCACAAGTGTGGAATATTCAATGGAGTACAAGAAAGCCAAGGTACCTGTAAAGAAGAAATATTAGCCAGCAAGAGAAATGCAAACGGACATTCAATATTCATCACGAATGGATTTGGTTAAAGTTTCTTATGATCGATGTACTAAATACTGCTTAAGCAAAATAACAAGAGAAATCGATAAACTAATCAATGAGTATACAAAATAGAGCTACATATAATATTAAATATTTGTTCTTCAGAAAATATAATACTAAATGATAGTGAGAATAAAGAATAATAATGTGTTTGTTATTGCATCATATGAAGCACGCTGCATGCTTATAAACATCCAGACATTAAAAGAACGTCGTGAATATGCAATGGTTTCATTTGTAAACGATATTGTTTCGCAGCGAATTTACTCAGCAGTACTTTTGTCAAAATAATTTTTTCATGCGCCTACTCGGCTACTCCGAAATCGAAATTTATTTTCCAAAACCATTATTGCACCAATTTTGCAAAATTTGGGCCATTAAACCGGATGATGGCCTCTTACAATCAATACTGCGAAACCATTGACTTTACAATGTCTAAATACTGTATTCGATGAAATTTGGACACACTAAATAGGTCACCAAAAATTTTCCTTGAGCCCGATTCTTTTCAAACTTTCTGGAAATAAAGTACTACTAAATGGTTAAGTTTTGACATCATTGGTTTATTGAACCTCTTCTCCCAACCCAAATGCCCGTACCTTTGCCTTGACCCCTTTCATCAAATTTTGGGCAATGATAGGACCGACTTGCTTACTTACTTTTAACCACACTTTTTTTAGTTCAAGTTCATTTTCTATCAGTTTTGGAGTTTTAACGAGCTTTGCCTTCATGATTACCCAAAATTTTTCAATTGGGCGAAGTTCCGGAGTGTTTGGAGGGTTGACGTCTTTTGGTACAAAAACTACATTATTATCTTTGTACCAGTCTAAGACGGGCCGGGCATAGTGGCAAGATGCCAAATCCGGCCAAAACAGTGTCGGGCCATCGTGAGATCTCAAAAAGGGCAGAAGTCGTTTTTGGAGGCATTCGTCCTTGTAGATTTGTCCGTTGACGGTCCCAGAGGTGATGAAGGGCTGACTCATTTTGCCACATCCGCAGATCGCTTGCCAAACAAGGAATTTTTTGGCGAATTTCGACAGTTTCTTCTTCCGTACACTCTCCGGAACGGCCAACTTAGAGGTGGCGACGTAGTGTTCCTGTCCTGGCATTTGTTTGGTGTCGGCTTTAATGTAGGTCTCATCGTCCATCACAATGCAGAACGGTTTTGTGAGCCACTCCCTGTACAGTTTTCTTGCATGAGCTTTGGCCACCGAGTTCTGTTTATCGCTCCGGTTCGGTGCCTTCTGGACCTTGTACACATGTAATCCAGAACGTTTCATTGTTTTCTGCACAAAACAAACTGAAACTTTCGCCTTTTTCGCAACGTCCCTGATAGAAATGTTGGGATAACGCTTAAGTACCATACCATTAAAATACCATCCTGGCCTTCTCCGGATTTGACGTGCCACGTTTTTTGCCACTACCATTTTTCCGCTTGGTTGTCTTACGGTCCTTGAACGTTTTGATCACATGAGATACGGTTGAATGTGCGATTCCGAGCTGTTTTCCGATCCATCGATGAGAAGCGTTTGGGTTTTCGAAGTGAGTGCTCAAAATTTGTTGGCGCACTATTTCTTCATTCGAAGCCATCACTGAAATCACTCGACCGATTTTCACGAAACTCATTACACAATTGACACAACACAATGAAATACATTCAGTTAAAATTTCAGTAATTTTTACCCACACGCTAAAAAGTTACGAACAATTGCGTGTATCCAAATTTCATCGAATACAGTCTTTAGGCATACACTCAAACAATATTTTAACACCATACGGAATCACAAGTCGTAAGAAGTAATAATACAAAAGCAGACTTTACAGAATTTTTATTTCTTTTTCCAGAATTCTAAGACAAAAATGTAATTAAAGAAAAAACTGTAACTGTATACAGACTGTTCCAAAAAGTATAAGCACACTTTCAAAATAACAAAAAAATCATGTTTTTTTTAGTTGTAATAATGTTATTTGGCAAATCATATTTGTATTTGTGTTTTATATGATATTTTATTCTCGTTTAATCAAAATATTTAATCATAGCCAAGACTCCTAACTTTTCCTCGAACATGACCCATTAGCTTCTGCACAGTGGTACTTCCCACCATTTTGACCACTTTTGGCCAATCTTTTTTAAATTTTTGGATGTCGTCCGCTGGTTTTATGAATTTTCGAAGTTTTGCTTTGGTTAAATCCCAAAAAGTCTCGATTGGCCGTGCCTCCGGGCCGTTCTGCGGATTCATGTCTTTCGGCACGAAACATACATTTTGACTAGTATACAACTGTAATGTGCGTGGACTCAACGTCAAAAAGCTGTCTGCAGTAGTTTATGGACTGAATTCGGATAAAAATATAAAATTTCATTTCAAATAAGTTGCTAATATCATAAAAAAAAAAGATATTTTTAGTCAAATAAAGGATCATGACACTTAGTATAGCTCTGTAGAGATGTTAACGTCAATAGATGATCTAGATTATCTAAAATTCTTCCATGTTCAGATTCTTCCAACGTGACAAACGGTTTTTTTCTCAGTTGTGAGAAAAACAAGCGTGACTGAGTAATGTTTACTCTAATTTTGACAGGTGACCTAGTTGATCAAAAATGAGTAACCCTCTAATTACTCTAATTAGGGTAGTTCCACTTTTAACGAAACTGAGTCGTTTCCTACTCAGTTTTGTGTAACTACAAATGAGCGTGTATAGGTCGGTTGCTGACAGCTCGCAAACAACAACTTTAGACAAAATAGTCAAAAGGTCGAAATTAACATTTGTAAACAATGACTTGAAACGTAAATTTCCTGGAAATGCCAGGTTACTAACATCTATATCCACTACCAACGGGAAGGTTATAACTCCCTGTATCTCATCGTTGAGTTGGAAATAGGGCATAACAGCCTTTGTAAACAATGACTTCCTTCGATGATTTCAAATGATTCAGTGAACGCTCATACAATTCAACACAGCTACCGGATAGAGGTAATCATACCCTAAGGGTTGGGCATATTATTTTGCATGGGAGGATGACACATTTCTAGAATTCACCCGGAGTCAAGCAGTTACGCACGAATTCTAGCTCAACCAATGAACTAGTTAATATGCGCTGTTTCGTTTCGATTTCCGCCGCAGTATTGGTGAGTTTCTTTGTAGGAACTGATTTCTCGTGCGTAATTAGACAAAAAATCACTTCGTGTCGCGGAATAGATTTTACAGTGCATTATCTTCGTTTTACGGACGTCATCACTTCCTGAATTCGGTTGTGACGATTAAGTTGTGCAGTTTGTTCACGCCCATCGTTTACGACACATGGCAATAGTGAATCAGAGGGTCTGGCTCCATTCACCTGAAGAATTGCTGACCAATGTTACAGTCCACTGCTGATTGAGTGATTGCTGTCAACGGGCTTGCGAAATCTCAACCGTTCTTATCAGGATAAAAAGAGTTTAATAGTTATCGCAAGCGCCCGAGAAGCACACTCATTTTCCCCACGGCCTGAGCGGCAGCCGTTTCATTTCCTATCTTGTCAGGAAATCTTGTTAGGCTCGCCGCAAAAGAGCTAGCAAGTGTCATCATTTCCTTCATTGACACAGTTGGTGAAACAAAGATCAAACTAAAATTGCTCATCATATTGCGGGTTTCGCAGAAAGAAACAGTGAACTTTGCGAGTAGGTAGCAAGTACATGTATTGTTAATAAAGTGTACACAATAGCGTGGTGTTCACTAGGTGTAGAGACAAAAATGGCATACATATGGAAAGAATTCAAAAAGCTTCCAGAAGAACGCGCTCAACGTTTGAAGTACCCGCAAATTATTTCGTGTAAAGGTGGTTCGACAAGTGGATTGTGGCTGCACCTCGTAAACAAACATAATCTACAGAATCAGCGTAGTCTAAAATGGTTACTGCTCCAGCCCCAGCAACGTCGGCCAAACAATTGAACACTACTTCCGTTTCTGAAGTAGCGACAAATCACTCAGTGAAATTGTCGCCTGCTTAGCAGCAACTGATGGGTTTACAATTTTCGCCTTTTGTAAGAGACAGTTTTTCCGAAAATCCGTTACAGAACGAGGATTCGCATTGACCAAAACTAAGTCAGCAATAATGCAGCTAATCCACGATTTTTTCGTGCAGGCCAAAAACAGGCAATTCGGGAATTGGTGGAGCGAATTGAAACACACAAGGAATTTGTTAGCCTGAAAACGGATGAGTGGGCAAGCTTGGCAAACAAGCGGTACTTCAATATCAACCTTGACTTCGTGGAAGGTGCGTTCTACAACTTGGGGCTCGTTCGGATTCACGGATCGTTTCCAACGGACAAGATGATGCAAGCCGTGGAACTGTTGTTGATTAGTTTTGACAACGTCGTAGCCGCAGTCACCTCGGATGGCGCCTCTTTATGGTGAAATTAGGAAAGAAGTTCCATGTTTTCATCAGTTGTGATACAATCATGGGCTGCACCTCACTGTTCAGGTCGTTCTTGGTCGAAGTGGCCTCAAGTCCTCGTCTGAGACAGAGAAGATGGTCATGTCGGAATCAGAAATTTCAGATGATGACGACGATGATGATTGCTACGACGTCGATGGTACTGACGTATCAGACGACGAAGACAATTCGTACTCATCCGGTTATACCTTACCTTACCAAATCAGGTTTACCGGATAGAAGGCCAGTGTGGCCTCTGCTGTACACAGAAGTTGTCTCCATTGTAATCGGTCCATGGCTGTACCTCGCCCGCCTCGCTGTCTGCGAAGAGTCCGCAGGTCGCCTTCTACTTGATCTATCCACCTTGCTCGTTGCACGCCTCTTCTTCTTGTACCCGTCGATTCGTTTTCGAGGACCATGTTCACAGGGCTGTCGTCCGACATTCTTACGACATGCCCAGCCCATCGTAGTCGACCGATTCTTGCGATGTGTACGATGGGAGGTTCTCCCAGCAACTTATGCAATTCGTGGTTCATTAACGTTCCGTCTTCCATCTGCACTCCACCGTAGATCGTACGCAGAACCTTCCGTTCAAAGACACTAAGGGCGCGTTGATCCTCCACTAGCAATATTCATGTTTCGTGGCCGTGGAGAACATGGTTGGTAAATGACTGGACAATGCGTACCATTGGTACTTCGCGTACTTTTAAAGGTTTAAAATAGATCCGACTGCGATCCTTAGCCTCTTGTCCAGTAACTCCTATCCCTACCTTCCCGTGGTGCCGACTAGGGTATGAGTAACCATTGGAAAGATCGGGTCACCAACCCCGGTGGAACCTTGGTCATATGCTGACCGATTTAGAACAATTTTCCTTCAATAACTTAGAGCATCCCTACAAAAAAACAAGTTTTTTGCTCTTACTTTTCTATTTCAAATTTGCCAACAAAGTTGTCTGAAGATTTTCTCATAAAATTACGCCCTTTTCAAATGTATTTTAATCAATTTAAAAAAATAATCTATCTCCAGTTTTCAAATATGATATGCAATAATATAAAACCTTCTAAATACAGTTGAGAAAAATATTTTTTCTGTCTGCTCCAATCAGAGATATCAACATTTGAAAAAGTCTTATTTTTTACAAAAACCATAATAACTTTTGTTTGACATACGATAGCGACGATTTTAGTACATCTAAAGTTGTATCTTTTGTTGTTCTAGAATTAATAGGAACACAGATTTGCTGAAAAATTTGAAATAAAAAAGTTAGAGCAAAATAACTAATTTTTATAGGGGCACCCTAAGCTACGTAGGAAAAATTACTCTAATTCGGTCATTTCAAAAGCTACAGAAGAATTTGTTTAACCAAAGTTGCTTAAAATTTTCTCATCTACAACTTTTTCGAAAAATATATGCCAAATAAAAAAGTTAGATTTTCGATTTCTCTGCAAACAAGGACCACCCTAGTTTTCATTCAAACCAAAAGAAGAAACAACTTTGTAGAAGACAACTTTGCTCCAAAACTTCAAACTTAGGCTAAAAACGTATCTTTCCAGCTAAATTCGCATTCTGGACCACTGTGCATTGTTGCAGATATTCCAGATGTTCGTCTAGTTCAGATTCGTTTCTTGTTGATAACAACCCCTCCCCTTCCTCCTTTCCTTCCCCTCCCTATCATTTCTATTAAATCTTTCTCCTTCCCCCCTTTCCCTTATACACTCTTAATCAAACCCTCTCTCTTATCTATAATACAAGTTTAATTGGCTACTTTACATCAACATACAAATATCTTAGAATGTTCCATGCCATAATCACAAATGTATAAACATCTTATAGATGAACTTTGAATTAATTAACGAGTAATACAAATACAAAAACAACAATCACGGATTTTGCCAAATAAGTCAAGTTTATTCAAAACTACTGTGCTGATTTGAATTCAGCAGCGTTCTCACCTAGAATCAATTACCGTTCATGGCAAGCGACTAGCTTCAGTAACTAGCTTAAAACGCATAACAATTGAGAGGAAAAAAAGCTCCCAATTTCCATTGCTCTTAACTCACCGGTTTTGCATTATAATCAACCCATTGAGTGTACTTACTTAAATACGTTAGCCATAACACAAAGAGAATGCACAAAAAAGGGCTTCTGTAATTAAAGCAACTACCAGAGCAAACTGCAATCAATTCGAAAATGAATGTCGATCAGCAGAATAAAAAAAAAGAAGTAAAAGCGTCTCCCGCTCAAAGAAAGGAACGAAACCGGACGGACGATGGGGAGGTTTCCGTTCAGTGCCCGCTGGGTTGAGATGCGGCGATGAGCTCTGAAGAACTCTTTTGTTCTGCCAGGCGTAACACCGAGAGCTTGAAATAGCAAATTCTTTCCCCGAGGGGCTGCTCCCGCCGAGGACGAGCGGCATCGCAAAGTGCAACGCAAAATTAGCGTAACAGGTGGTTTTGAGTCGCTGTTCTTTTACTATTGACGAGCTCTGCAGGAACCGCCTGGTGATTTCAGGGCGAGTGGGAAGGGGGTGACCCTACCTGTTTTTTTCTTCTCTGCCCGAGCTCTCAAGAGGTTGTAATTTTAGCACATCCTGCTGATTGGTCCGGTCCGAAATTAGTTTAAATTACAGCTCGAAGTTCTGAAATGGTGATGAGCCTTTGCTCCCTTTGTTGCAGTCGTTTTGCGATTTTTTATAGGCTGCATTTTAGGGGATATTCATCGAGATGGTAATCGTTCGGCAACGGTGTTTAACGGCAAGTGCTGTGCAGTTTTAAGCCTTTGCACAGACGCAGGCTTTTATTAATTTAAGCAACCTAATTATCGACTGCAGCTGAGGGCATTAATTTTACGACTGGTAGAAACCGGTCAACCGGAGGGCATAATCATGTAAATATTGTTTCAACTTTCTTTCGAACAATCTTCAGCTACCCATTTTTCTCTGTTTATTGCTGAAGGGATCAGCAGCCAGTCCAGCGATATTCGCAATGTACACGCGAAAGCGTCGCACAATTGCACACACGCACGACTTACACTGCCTCTGTTTATTTGAACTCACCGCCGCCGCCACCGGTCACCGTTGCAAATCGTCACCGTGCGTCCATTTTGAATTCCATTAAAAATTACCAATTAACAATGTTTTCGTAGAGAGAGAGAGAGAGAGAGAGAGAGAGAGAGAGAGAGCAGCTTTTCCGTGCGAACTTTAATTGAGTTTCCAGCTTTTGTTCCATAGCAACTGCAGAAGTAGCTCCGCGCTTTGCCCGGCTCAGGAAGAGTGAACGTTCGCTCATTAATATGCAAATGTGTAGCCCAACGAGTCAACGCAACACTCCTGCTATTGCTCCTTGAATGGAGTGAAGCTGTACCTCAGCTCGAGGATCCGCTGCTGATGCAACAAAACGAGGTCATACAAAAAAAAAGCGAAGAGCCGAAGAGGAGGCGAAGCCAGAAGTTGAAAGCGATTTTTTTTCGCGAGAGACCGATATCGCTTATCTTGCCAATTTATCAATATTTACTGGCCTTACAAAACTCTCTTGACCGTTTCTTGTGTAGGGGATGACGAGGTGAGGGAACAAGCGAAGAAGACGCAAACGTGGGCTTCCGCTGTCGCTGAATATATGCAGTCCGTTTCGCGTTGGAAAACTTCAGTCTGGCACATCTCCCAATCGATTGGGTTGGGTTTTTTTTTCTGGGATATTTCCGAGTTTGTTTAATTGAAGTTTGATAGAATCAATAAAAATGGTTGCTTTGGAAGTTGTTTTTCTTTGAAACTTAGAGTTTTTTGTGGCATAAGTTTTCAGAAATCCTAGTTAACAATTTAAAGACAATTCAGTTAATTTGAAGGTGAGTCTAGTTATGGACTCAGGACAACATCGATTCCCAGTCCAGTTGTCATGTTTTGGGGTTATGATTTGGGATTGCATTTATAACAATAGGTTATCAATGAAATACTACATAACCCTCAAAAACATCAGAAACAGAAGAAATCTCTCATTGACACAACATACACGTCCAGCACATTAACTTCGAATCATTCCAACTTTATTTACAGCAAACCATTGGCAATATCGAACAGTCCCAATTGCGAACTGAATGACCATCTCGCCTGCTCTCCCAAAACACGCAATCAAATTTGTCAAAAAGCTGACACCCAATTACACCTACTATTAGCCAGACATAGTCCCAGTCCGGTCACCGCAGTTAGACATTCGTTTTCCAATTTCACACAATTTATGGCCGGCAACGTGATTTCCCCGGAGTACAGTTCGGGAGCCGTTTATCATCAACAGCCGCCGCCAACGCCAACGACGTCCGTCGCCCTAACAAACGCTTCTCGCCAACTTCGGGCCAAAAACTTTGCCTCTGCTATCTCCTCTTTCTTGGCTATCGTGGATAAAAGTCAATGCAAACGATTCTTCATCTCGTGGCGGTCTCCTGGCGGAAACTTTAATTTTAGCTTGTAACATGGGAACTGCTACATAGGAGACGGAAAAATGCAAACTCGTCTGGTTTGTTCGAAATTCCTAGTCGTGCCTTGGACGAGAGTGAGGAGTCTCTATTGGATCCAATCCGGGATGACTTGTAGTTTGCAAGCTGGTGTCTGGCTGATGTAGCACAAGCAATTCAAATCTTAACTTCATCACTTCCATTCTGATAGTGTGCTGTGGTAGCAGAGAAGGTTGGCTGATTTTTTTTTACTAAAAACAGTTAACGAATGTTCGTTGCAAGTTTGAAAGTTTTCATTTATTTTTGCTGGACGGCGTCAAAATCGCAAAAGGCGCAAGAATATACTGACGTAAAATAATTACATTGAATTCTTTTATAATAACGATGCAATCTCGAGCGCTCGTGTATAATAACGGATAATAATACTTTTACTCCTTGTCGATGCTTGCTTGTGGCGAGAGAGCGAGATTGAGGCGGAAGAATGCCTTCGTACGTTAAAATACAGGGAATTATTCGGGGCTCTTCATACGCTGTGATTACGATCTTGCTTGGGTTCTGGATCCTAAGGAGAGAAAATAAAAACCGGTTGCTTGGTTCAACTCCTGACGGCATTCCAACAGGTCGCAAAGAGTATGAGTTCTGAACGGTTTTTCAAGTGGACTGTTTGGGTTTAAATTGTACTGCGGATTATAGCTGCGTAAATCATATGCCTAATTTTTAAGCTGGAGTTGTTGAAAATATACTATGCATTTCTAATTTTCTAATTACTTTACAAATGTGTGTTGCCAGGAAAATAAGCCAAATGCTTTCTAAAATGCACATATAATGAATCTGATAAAAAAAATAGGTAGGAGTCTTATTTCTTGTCCAACCCAGAATGTCCACTATCAAAGGTATCTTTTTTTTTCTATCAAAGGGAATGGTAAGTGAACTGAGAATGGCATGTTGACTGTTGACACAGAACGTAAGTAAATCTTGAACGACAAATAATGATGAATTTTGAGTGCACTTTGTCGCGACATTTTGTGGTTGAAGTCACACATTGTAATCTGCTCCAAGCTTAGACAACCTTTTTAGACCTGCTAGCATAAAGTAGCAAGGTACTTACATTAAGGTTTGTTCCTCGTCGAAGGAATGTAAACATTTAAATAAATTGATATTTTCAATGATTTGATCTAAAATAGACTTCTCTGACTTTCCTATTATGTGAATAAGAAATACGATGTGTACGTACATCAATTTTTTCATACCATATATATAACACTCCATCACCTCACACTTAAGCATTTGGAGAAGTCTATATTAAGACTTTAATACTTCTTTCAAATTAACAAACCCCTGTTTTAAAATAATATGCAAATTGATTTAACACATAGCGCCTGCCACGTTTGTAATAGTGACAACTTGCGGTGTAAAATCAGTCAGGAGCATTTTCAGTCAGAATGGCAGTGTAATATTTTAATCGATTTTTTTATTTGAACGAAATTCTCAACATGCATTTGACTGAGGAGCTTGAGTATTTCAAAAATCTTATGAATTTTAATGCACGGGAAATATTTGTGCGATTGCATTTGAAAAAAAAAAACAGTATTCATACACCCTTCTATGGTACTTTGTATGGGAGTTAACGGTCACTTAATCTTTTTAGTGTCATTTAATAGACTTATTTTATTTGAAATTTTTGATGAATCGTCTACGTGATTGCTTAAAATGATTTTGTGGTCACAAAATAAATCTATTTTAACGGAAAATAAAAACCTACATTAATTGATTGATTAAACAACCCATTTACTGAAACCGACGTGTGTATGCATTTCAGCATTCACCATAGTTAAAAAATTGTAGCTCGAAAAAATTGCGTTGCATAGAAAAACTGTTTAACAACAAGTTGTAGTGAATAATCAACCTAATTGAAAAAAATCTAACACCGAGGAAAAAAATCTGTTTTCGATGCAAAAAATTTGATAACGCTAAATTTTAAATAACCCAGCCCTCTTTTATTCTGTTCATTTTTTTGTGAAAAACCTTGAAGATATTAAAAGAAATATCGACATTGGCATGTCTTATCGTCTGTCTTAACCTATTATGCATCGTCAGGGGAGTAAATGAAACCGTGAATTTTTTTTTTTGCGAAGCGAGGTTCTACACAAAATCTCAGAACTTAAGGACACCCTTGACGATAAGACATGCAGGAGCCTACATAAATTAAAAAAAAAAATCAGTTGCATAGTTCCTTAGCCTTGGCATGGATTACTTAGAACTATCAGAAAACTGCAATACCTCTTTAAATTTGTTCGAACCTTTCAACGAAATCTCCTCATAAAAATCTTTTAAGTGAGTTAAGTTATTTATTTTTAATTACGTGATAATTGCTTATTCTTTGAAGTATATGCGTGTTTTGTCTACTATTTGCAGTCCTTCCCATTTCCTAGTAACAGTGGTGTCTGAGTACTAAGTTATCTCCAAGGGGTGGATCGTTCAACACACTTTGCTCCTGTGCTATTTTTTTAGTGTGTCTACAAGCGTTACAATGTTCTGGGAGTTCCGTAATGGGCCGAAGGTGCCGCTGTGTTGACAGCCCAAATTGTTATATTCTGCTGGGCCTGGCAACCAAACAATGCGTATTGACAAGGTTGCTGGTTTCTTATTTCTATAAGCTCAACTGTCAAAAATGTGCCTCAGTGTGCCACACAGATGTGGTATGGATTGAAAATCTAAGTGCCGCACTTTGGGAGTCTAGTGTGTAAGACATCGTGGCTGGCACACTGTTCTAAGCGACTTACCCTTGGTTATCTCCGTAATTTTCACAGAAAACTTATGGAAAAATGGTCAAATATACGCAAACGCAACGTATCTGTTATGGGCAGGCCTTCAAAATGAGCGTTATGTTCTCGGATATTAAAACCAACTGTTTGGCAAAAGCAACGGTTTTGTTCAAAATGAGTTTGAAATTCATGAATGTTAATTTAACTCTTACTTACTTGATCAGCAAATGGTGTATTGAACTTGTGTGTATTTGATATTTTGGCATGGTCGTAGCGTGAATGATCTACAAATGTTTCATAAAACGGTTAGAAAATTTTGCCGACGAATAAAAAGTTGAAAAGTTGAAAGCGCAGACAAACATTCAAGTTAGAACACAGTATAGCAAAATAAAATATTGGAATGAAAATACATAAAAACACTAGCAGCTTTTGCTATTTTGCGAATCGTGGTTCTACTAACCAGAGATATAGAGATTTATTGACATTAACTCACCGTTCTCTATATTTTAGTTATTGCAATGATGTCATCTGCGTTTTTGTTATACCCTATGTGTGTGCTTTAGAACCCTTGATTTTTTTTTGTTATTACATTTCTCGAAGTATTTTTTCGAGACTGAAGCACGGAATAACAAGGAATAATACGGGGGGAAACTTGTGCTATTTCGAGTTTTTTATCACACCACCACCCAACTTTTTTTTTTATACCACAAAAAAAAAAAAAAAATAAAAAAAATATAAAAAAAAAATTATAAAAAAAAAAATTTTTTTGGATTTTAAAAAAACCCGCTTTGTTTTTTTTTTTTTTTTGGTAGGAGTGTTCACGACACCAACCATATATTTGTGCCCTCCGAATTTTTTTTCCCCCCACTTTGGAAAACCCCCCCCAAAAACACAAAAAACAAAAAAAAAAGAAAAAAAAACACAAAAAAAAAAAAAAAAAAAAAAAAAAAAAATTTTTTTTTTTTTTTTTCAAGTAACCAGAGCACAATGAGGTCTATACAGGTGGCGAAGAGCATGGTGTTTGTCGGTATTAGTAACGAAAAATGAGTAAACAATCCATGATTTCGGGTAGTGACGTAAAACTCCAAAAACAAGCGAATGATAACAAAGCAAGTTTAGTTTTTGTCCGCATCCTTTTAGTGCACAAGAAGGCATTTTTCAGCCGAAACCTTTTAAAAACTACACCAATTAACGAAAATAAACATTCCACCTTGTGATTTGCTGCTATTGTAAATTGATGTTTTTGGAGATCTACGTCACGCATGTTTACAAAAAACAGGCTGTGCATCATCTCACGAACACTATGACAGTATTTTGCATTACACTAATACAACTTAACCACTTCTTCTCCACCTGTATAGACCTCATTGACCAGCACATTCTGGAGAAAATATCCGCCCCCAAATAACACATATAACCCAATTATTTTTGTTTTCTCTACACCAAAACAAAAAAAAAATGAATAGAAAAAAAAAAAAAGTCCCCCCCAGAATTTGCGCCGAGTATTATTATTTTGAGTATTTTTTCCTTCGTAAAAAAAGGCCGACTTTTTGTTGGAAACAAAAAACCCGAAAAAAAAGCCGTCAGGTCAACGAAAACGATCACAAACGCATCACGGAAACCGAACGCCTCAGTTCGAGATGTGGCTAAAAAGTTAGATGTGAGTAAGATTTTTGTGCAGAATATCAAAACTCGAGCTGGACTACGTACGTTTAAGGATCAGAAGTCCCCAAAACCGTGACGAGAAACAAAATACGGTCGCAAAAAGCCGTGCCCGGAAGATGTATGACCAGAAGTTAACGAAACCACACTGCTGCGTAATGGATGACGAGACATATGTGAAGGGGGACTTCAACCAGATTCCAGGAAACCTGTATGTGTCTGCCAAGGATAAATGTTTGCGAGAACCTTCGAACACAGGAGATGTCGAAGTTCGCCAAGAAGTTCTTAATTTGGCAAGCGATTTGTACTAGGGGGAAAGTGGAGAACATCTTTCGTTACCGCAAGGACTATGAATCGACAAGTGTTTTTGGAAGAGTGTCTCCAAAAACGGCTTCTCCCTCTCCTGAAGGGTCACGACGGTCCGACGATATTCTGGCCGGATTCGGCATCATGCCCCTACACGAAGGACGTGCTAGAGTGGTATAAGGCGAATGATGTCGATTTCGTGCCGAAAGATCTGAACCCCCCAAACACTCCGGAGCTGCGCCCAATAGAAAAATACTGGGCCATTATGAGGGAGCACCTTCTAAAACGACCTAAATTGGTGAAGAATATAGAAAAAATGAAGAAAGCATAGGTTAGTATGAAAAAAAAGAAACTGTCGATTTTGAGGTCGTGCAGAATCTAATGGCTGGGATTAAGGCCAAGGTTCGCGCATTCGGATATAAAGGTTAAATAAGTTCAATGAATGATGCCAAAACTAATTTTAATTGTTTCTTTTTCACTTCCTCAATATTAGGTGCACAGATAAAAAGAAACATTGAATTTTCTGCGTTATCTAATGCACATAACGGGAATGCTAGATTTGGCGGAAAATAATGCGATATTTCATGTAAACTTAAGCCAGATAACGCCTGAATCTAGCCTTTTGTGTGAAAGATTGCAAACATTGTTGTATGGCGCATGAAAGATTGCAAACAATTTCGTTGTTTACGCCTCCTCTGGCTTGGAATTAAACGAGGGAAAATTTTACGTGCTTGTTAAAATTAATTATTTTTTTCTGTGTGATAATCGGATAAAAATTGAAATTTTGCGAATCAATTTTGAGTGTGCGGATTTTAAACGGTTCACACTTTATCAAACCAACTGAACTGATGTTTGTAAATCTTTAACCGACAAACTTAAGAGTCTATCATTTGAAATCATATGTAGCATAAAATGTTTATAAAGTGTGATTCACGTAAAGAGCATTTAGAAATTTTGATTTATTATTTCATGACTTAGTTTTACGTTATCGCATGCTCATAACAGTTCAGAGTTGTAAATGACATTTGATTCAGAAGATGTATGTCTTACGAGTCGTTCCCTTTTTATTCATCCAAGCAGACTTAAATTTACATGATTTTTTCCTTAGTATGTGTGTGTATGAGTACGAGTGCATTCAATCTAGCACCCATTGGCAGGCAATGGTATTATGAAAGAGATCTGTTTGCAACAATCCTGACCATTGAAGGCAGCTTTAATCCGGGAGCTTAAAAGTGATACCTCTACTGCATATCCATCCATGGTAAGTCAACAGTTACGGCTCTCCATACTGTGGTATCAAAGGTAGAAAAAGCTCTGTTGGTAAAAAAATAGCACTTTGCTCATTCTTAGATATTGAAGGAGCTTTCGACAACGCTTCCTATTCCGCTATGGCTCATGCCATGAAGAAAAGAAACATTGACATGAGCATAAAGCCTGTCCACGTTAAATTTCGGACACTTTTGTTTCAGTGTAGATTTTGAATTATTTCACGGATCGCTGAAAAGTTTCACTTATATGACCGTTGAAACTCTCCAATTTATTTCGTGGAACAACATGTTTACATTCTTGGTAGATTCAGTAAAATGGCGTCGAATCAAGTGGAAGTGCGCAAACGCATTTTGTACGAACGACAGCAACATCCGAAGTTATCGTTGTTTTTTGTTTGCATATCATTTGACCAGTGCTTGAATGTGGATCGGAAGGTTGGAAGTGGAACAAATAAAAAAATAACCCGACAAATGGACAAGAAATTTGGTAGCTATTATTGAGAAAAAACCCAATCTCTTTGTGCGAAATATGGTTCGCAATGTTGGGAAATTATACTTGTAAAAAGTGAAGCAGAGACTAGTACTGAAGGCCTACAACGTGAAAAAGGTGCCCAACCTTGATGACAAGCAATATTTCACTGCAAAAAGTCGTGCTAAGGAGCTTTACACAAATTTTTTGCAAACATTTTTTTGTATCATAACGGACGACGAAACATGCGTACTCGAAGACTTTAAACAGCTTTCGGATCTGGCATTTTATACCGCAATGCAAAGGAATGCCGTTGTCATGCGTTTCCGGACAAAGAAGTTGTCCAAATTCCCGAGGAAGTATTTGATTTGGTAGGCCACATGTAGTTGTGGTCGAAAATCTAAAAGTTTCGTCTCTACTGGCACTATCAATAAGGATGTGTACGAGAAAGAATGTCTGCAAAAGCGGTTGCTACCGTTTATGAGAAGCCACGACTCCACTCTGTTTTGGCTTGATTTGGTCTCTTGTCTCTATGCGAAATCCGTCCTGGAATGGTATAAGGTATAAAAGGTCAAATACGTGCCAAAAACAGCCAATCCACCAAACTGTCCAGAACATCGCTCAATAGAGAAGTACCGGGCTCTAGTTAAGCGAAAACTCTACGAAACTAAGAAGAAAGCAAATGGTACCAATGATTTCAAGAGAAGATGGAGAATCGTCACGGCGGGCGTATCTGAGGATACCGTACAGAACCTGATGACGGGTGTACCACAGAAAGTTCGAGAATTTTACAGAAAGAAAAATCAACATCTCAATCAACTGTTTCTAATGTAGACCTAACTCTATTAAGGTCTTTATCCGCAACTATCCGGACACCTCAAAACATGAATAAAACATAAATTTCGCATTATATTTCCGTCGTAGTTGTTTATTTCAGATTCATGGGATGTGTTTTAACAATTCGTGAAGACAAAACATAGTTATTCGGTATTTGCATAAAATTTTCGAACTTTGCGCTTAACTCCGTCCATTAGGGTTTGTACAGACTCTTCAGAAATCATAGAAGCCGTCTTTGTCCAAATTTGCCGGAAGTGTTTGATGTCTTAGATTCCTTGCTTCTTTCCAGAAAGCTTCCGCTTCATCAGATTCTAATATCTCTCGATTGGTCGTAGCTCTGGGCAATTTGGCGGGTTTGAAGTTTTTGGTACAATGTTCACTTGATTTGCTTGGTACCACTCCATCACAGTTTTAGCATAGTGGCATGATGCCAAATCGGGCCAGAACAAAGGTTTTTCTTTGTGACTTTTGATGGAGGGTAGCAATCGCTTCTGCAGACACTCTTTCTGCTAGATCTCCTTGTTGATTGTACCTGTAGTGACGAAAGATTTACCCTTTTTGCCACACGTGCAAATTGCTTGCCCCACAAGGTATTTTTTGGGAAATTTCGATGCCTTCTTCGTTCTGAAATGCTGTTTCTAGCCATAGCAGAATAAAAAGCCAGCCCTGGAAGCTGCTTGAAATCCTCCAGGACATAAGTTTCATCGTCCATAACAACACATTCGCAGTACAAACGTGGAGCCCGCGATTTTGCTGCCAAGTTCTGTTAGTCGTTGCGATTTGGAACTGTTTTTACTTTATACGACTTAAGTCCCAAACGTTGTTTTGATTTTTGGACAAAACCAGGCGACATCCCTATTTTACGAGCCACCGTTCGAATGGAGAGATTTGGGTTTTTCGTTAATATCCTTTTCATCTTTCGGTCCATGACCGGATCAGCGTGTCCAATGTTTTTGTCACTTCTCGGTTTCCTCTCCACCGTCAAACGTTCCAAAAATGATTTGAGCACATCGTGAACAGTGGATTTAGGCAAATCCAATGTTTTTGCAAGGTCCCGTATTGACAAGTCAGGTTTTGCCGTACGCGCGTACAAAATTCGCTCGCGCACTTGTTTTTCTTTCGTCGCCATCTTGAATACTAAACATGAAATGTAAACATCAATCATAGTCTCTTTCATCATAGACTCTCAGCTATACCACAGTGAAATTTTTCATTCCTACGTGCAATATTTCAAAAGTAACAATGATTTGAAGGTGTCCGGATTAATGTGGATACAAACCTTATTGTTAAATTAACAATCAGTTTTGTTGAATTATGTGTAATTTTTTTTTTCTTCTACTCTGTTGGTGTCCGAAAATTTACATGAACAGGCTCTAATTAATTGAGTTCACATCATGCTTGCAAAAAAAGAAATCATTTCATAGCTGGGAAGTTTCGTCTATTCGTATTGTAATAAAAGGTTTTCACCAAGGAAGAATCCTCTCAACACTAATGTCCTTAGTTTTAGACAATCTTCTAAGAAGCTTGCCATGAAAATGCCAAGTAAATTGCGATGCAAGCGTCCCTTAGCACATATGAATTAGTTGAAATAGATGAGAAAATAAATTCAATCAAACACACCCTTTGACGACTTCCGTATGTAAACGGTGCACGGAATCAAATTGCGACACACACAAATATTCGGCAAAAGTCGGAAAATGAAACATGTTATGAATATTTTCCCATGTTTGTTTTATTCAATTTCAATTCCATATCCAAATGCACGAACCTTCTTCTTAACACTACTCATAAGGTCCTGTACAACATTTGGACCCACTTTTTTTTGCGTGACAATCCATGTTTTCTTCATATCTTCCTCCGATTTCACTTTCTTAGGATGCTTCCAAAGTGCCTGCTTCATGATGGCCCAGTACTTTTCAATTGGCCGCAGTTCCGGTGCGTTCGGCGGGGTTGAGTTGCCTCGGCACGAAATTGACCTCCTTAGCCTTGTACCACTCCAAAACCTCTTTCGAGTAATGGCACGAGGTTAAATCCGGCCAGAAAATCGTAGGACTATCGTGTGACCTCAGAAAAGAAAGTAGACGCTTTTCGTTAGGCATTCCGTTAGGTACACCTGCCCATCAACTGTTCCAGTTGTCACGAATAGGGTGCTCCGTTTTCCACACGAGCAAATTGCTTGCCAAACCATATATATTTTTTGGCAAACTTTGACATCTTCTGCTTTCGAACGTCCTCAGGGATATCGAATTTATGATGATCAGTGAAAAACTGGAGCCCCAAAAGTTGCTGGAAGTCTGCTTTTACTTAGTCTCATCATCCATAACGAGGCAATGTGGTTTCGCCAAATCTGAGTTTGGAGCTTCCGTGCACGTGTTTTGCCTACCGTATTCTGCCGTTCGTCTCGATTAGGCGCCTTTTGGACTTTGTGCGTGTGTAGTCCTTCACGTTTTTTCGCATCTTGTACGAAAGTTTTGGTTATACTCAATTTATTCGTCACATCTCGAACTGAACTGTTGGGATTCCTCTTGAAAGCTTGAACTACCCGCTTGTGATCATTAACACTATACGGAGATCCATTTTAGCCACTTTTTTCTTTCCGATCGATGGTCAAACGTTCGTGGTACCGATTTAGAACACGAGATGCCGTAGAATATACCCTTCCCAGCTTCCTGCTGATGGCACGATGAGAAGGATCCGGATTTTCGAGGTATGTGCGCAAAATTTGTTTGCACTGCTGCTGTTCTTCCGACTCCATCTTCGCAACGATTGCACATCTGCTAGTGAAACTTACACTGCGTAAACAAATACACATTGAACTAATTTCACTCAAAATTTCAATTGAAAATACCCAACGGGTTAAAAGTTACAGTCATTTAAAAGTGGTGCAATTTGATTCCGTACAACCTTTATCTGTTTCAGGAGACATAATTTTACACGAAATCTTTGATTACGGTCGCTGACTTCTTGCAAGAGAAAAAACGTCTCGGGTAAAATTAATAATTTCTATGTGTGCACCTAATGCTTATATTTTAAACTTCCATGGACAAAGGAAGTGCGACGTATGAAGCCGACTGTGCTAAAAATGCCGCTTAAGGATTTGCAAGACGCTATAGCACGAAAGTCAACGATCATGTGGAATTAAATCTTCCAAATCACAAAACTCAGTCTTGCGCCTTTTTTCACTGCTTTATTGACGTATAGCCACAACAATATCATTTATTCCACAAGTTAATGTAAAAGTTAGCTACGGAACAGGATATTGAGTTTAATCGTATGTGTTATTTTATGTTGCGCATTGGATTGATAGAAGGAATAAAATGAACATAGAATTGAGTCATATCTATGTTTACGTCTCGCAATATTAACGGGCAACAAGAATTACATAACAAGTAAGATTAATCATTGTTAAGAGCATTAATATCGTAAGTAACTCCCCTTATTTTCCGAAAGTCATAACTACTGCACAGTACAAGGGCAAACCACCGCATGCCCTGCTGTGAAAATTTAAACACGACAATGAATGCATTCTTTCGACCCCAAATGGCAGCCACCACCTCAAACAAAATCCCCGAACCCTGTCCAACTACTCCTACTACTGTAATCGAAATGACACTTACATGAGCACGCCAACATGGGCAAGGCATGTAGAGCAAGTGTACGGAACTCCGACCATTTGGCATTGCCCTTCGCGCGTGGAAACTATCGTGGGAACGCTTTTTCCACCACTAACCACCGATGATGGTACAGAAGATGATTGCGTGTTGGTGAACCTCCGCAAACCTCCTCGATAAAAATCTTCACCCTTTCCATCTAAATAGCGACGGGCTTTCAGTCCCGAGCGATGCGTGCCAGATAAAGGAGTCAACTCTGACACCCAGTATTGAGACGCCAAGTCAAGTCAAGTCAGAAAGCCACCCATCAAAAAGTGCCTGGTTGATAGAAAACCGGCAATTATCTTGCTTCAAGAGTGCCGTTGCTCATTTTCCAACACTTTGAATCCCATCGTGGGATCGTCTATTTAGTTGATCGCAATAATTAGTAGGGGGCGCGCGCGCACCCGTGGAACAATGGCGATCTTCCTGGTGCTTCCCGGATCGAAAGATCGTTCTGATGAGCGGGAAAAGGGGTTAACGATGGATTGCAACCACAAAAGAGGTAGGAATTCCGATCCAATTTGATGGCTCCAGATCAATCGGATTGGATTAAAAGAGCACGTGAATCTGGCTAGTGATGAGGTCAGCCTGTGGTTTGCAAGAGGGCAGGAGAAAAATAAATCATTTTTGTAATTTCACCGATTTCGGGCAGTGAATTGATGGTATTTGGTATTCCGTGGATCAATCACACTAGCAGTGAAAAACTGACGTGAATTTCCTTCCTTAAGAATAACGAATTTTTGTTTCCATCTTTTGGTTTTTGAAAATTACCAGTGGACAGAACAAACAGCAATAAATGCGCTCTACCCTAGTGACTGCACAACTTTCCCACTTCGCCCAAAGGAACGATAGCAGAAATTCTCCCAGTCAAAAGGCATGGCACATTAAAATTAAACCCATTATAAAGGCCCCAATGGGAGAGCCCGGGTAGACCTCAAAGCACGCACGGGTTTGTTATACACGGACGACCGCAGAGCGATCCAAAATCATATCAAAAGCGTAGATTGATCGATGCCTCCCCTTTCTAGCACCGGACCGCACCACACCCTTCACCAACAGCATGGATTCGATCGTGGTCGAGCCACTACTGCCGGAGACGTTGTTTTCGTCTCTTCCAATAGACGATGGACGGCAGCGGCGAAGATGACGATGACGCAGGCAAAAACTTTGAAACGATGGGACTGAAAGGCTGCCAACAAACGGCGTACGGTGGTGTGTAGAAAATTGAAAATGAAGCATAAATCATAATTTATATCCAAATAGCAATAGGATACTTTTGTGTGTGGCGAACGGGCATCCAGTCGTCTAGTGAGGCATGGTGAATTTCTTGGAATTTCACCTCCATCGTCTTTTAAAAGCGAATCAGACGGATGGGGGGGAGCTGTGTGTAATTTTCGAGGTTTCAGCAGGGGTCTGGACTGAAAACCGCAAACCGATTTTTTTGACTAATTACCTGTGGTCTCGTAAATGGTCCTGCCGCCGGAAGGCTTTCCCACAGATATCACACGAGTATGGCCGTTCGTCAGTATGCGTGCGCTCGTGGATCAGTAGATTGTAGGACTTGGTGAACTGTCGGTTGCAGAACTTGCAGATGAATTGCTTCTTGGGACGCGATGCCCGTCCAGGGGCTCGCAACAGTCTTCGATCCAGTCCAGGGTGCATTCCGGCTGGAACTCCCGGTCCATACAATCCCACTCCTGCTGGTGGAAAAGTAAACGTTCCCGCTGAAGTAGGCGATGGGCCGGGTCCACCAAGGAACGCTCCCGGTGGTGGGTACATTCCTCCAGGTGATTGAACTGGGGGTCCTCCGGGTCTTGGCAGTAGCATTGCAGCGGCCGCTTCTCTTAGCGCAAGTTCTTTCCGCTTGTCCGCCATCATGGCCATCAGTTCGTAGCTAGATCCACGTTTAGGCACACCATCCTTGGGCATTCCATCCGGTCCATCCAACATTCCCGGGTATAGTCCTGGCCTCATTGATCGCGATGGCAAAACGGGTACAAAGGCTGAACTCTCCCGTCCGTGGTGTTGATTGGCAGGGTTCATCATGTGCGCTTGAAAACCTCCCAACTGTCCATCGAAGCTGGATCGGGAGGAAGACGCCGATTGACTGCCACCACTTGCCGATGCAGATCCACCGGATGATCCCCGGATCGTGGGAGACGAAGGTGGATTTCCGCCATTACCACCGCCACCACCGCCCATGCCGGCTAGGAACTGGTCGATTCGTGACGGACGTGACATTGTTGCGATTCCATGATCGTCCAGCACTCCTTCGGTTGGCATTCTGTGGAATATGAGAAAGAAAGAAAAACATGAATGAGTTAAAATGTACAATGTCTGCTGGAAGCAGGATACGTGAGGATCAGCCCAATGGAATATATGATTTACAGCCCTTAGCCAACAGAAAAGAAAACAATTTCTGTTGCACACATTTGCCTGCACAAGGCTACGACTGTCTTATTGTTGTTTCTCTTTCTCTTTGCAGTGTTTATGTTTCTCTACGGTCGGTGATGTGTGGAGTAAATATTGAATTACTGCCTCTTGGTGTTTGACGGTTTATGGTATCTTATGGGCGCACGGTGCCTCTACAATTTTGTTGTCTTTGGCCTTCGCACGGACTGGTCCCGATTTCCTAGCTGTGTTGTGGCTCAGATATGCAACATACATGTTTGAGGGAACAGGGGTCGTTCAAAAAGTATGTATGCCTTTCGTTTTGGGAATTTTGCTAGTCGTTATGCAGAAAAATTATAGATAATTTCCATTGAGCTCTTGAGATACAACTTCTTTTCCATTCTAAGAGCTATCGATCGTAATTATTGAATATCACCATAAGGTGTTTGATGCCCACGAGGTGAAGTGAGGTGATAAGTAATAGCCAAGGTGAAGAGTGGGGGTAGCGATGGACATGAGGACGTTTCAGTCAACAGCATTAGAGAGAAACAAACAGTCAAGTTCGGAGTAAATATTACCGAATCCGGGTATGGGGTTTGGGTTTCCAAAGCCGTAGAAGTTTTGACTTTGATGGGATAGTTTAGTTTTGGGAATAAAGAGAGCTTCTCCCTAGTTAATATCTTTGAATTTCTAATACATAACTTGATGAATATTTAAAATTTACAGAATGTATAGTTTTGATGCTTTGTGTTGAGCGTTATCTGGATTATTGCATCTTAGCTATAAGCTCCCTTGTATCGCGCAATAAATAATGTGTTGCATTGAGCATTGAACATTGAAGAAGAGTCTATTTATTTATTTTTATTTTATTTATCAATTGATATAAATGTAGGGGAAAAGTATTCTTTTATAATTTACTATAATCGGTATTATCGTTGTTTACCACATAAAACGAAATTCAAATAATTATACCAATGAAAAGAAAAACAAATTACGAATAACAATAATTGTATGCTTATTCAAAACTCAACCCTTTGCTCGCTCCACTCCATTCACTTTCCTTCATTCAACCTGTTCAAACACTCACGGTAGAATCTTGCACTTGATAGATTAGATTGTATATTAGCAGGAAGCTGATTCCATAGAACATAGTTTACGATTTTTTTAAAAGCTTGAACGTAATTCTTTTTGTTCAATTTAGAATATCCGGACACTTATTCCATAAATTCCAGAAATACTTCCTTGTCCGGTGCTTATGTGGGCACCTTACCATGCTGTTCAGTCCAAAGCCGGATCGAGCGAATTCAAAAGAAACTTTTTACGATATATTTGGCAAATGCTTCCATGGAATTTTTCTGTAAGTCTACCACCTTACGAACATCGATGTGCCCTGATAAGGTTGCTGAATGAAAAATAAGTGATACTGCAATTTCTTGTTGTGTTTGACGTTTGTTGTTGAACAACAATGTAGACTGTCCTGTGCTGAGCAAACTTCAAATCAACGTCCCTTCTAGAGCAACCTGGCACTCAGCTTTCCTTTGGCATCCGTTTTCGGACAAAACAACCCATTCGATATTAACAGCCGAAAATAATAATAATCGTAGTGTGCTGTGCTCAAACCGAGACGCGAAAAGTTTTCTGCTGTCATTCTTGCACCGTTGTATCTTTCATATTAAATCAAGTTTAAACAAGTGAAAATTGTAATTTGTTCAATTCCTTCAACTCAGTTTTATGTTTAGCCACCGTGCAGTCGCATATAACTGATGATGATGGGTACTGCTGGTTGCTAGATGCCTGTTCGGACTTTTTGGATTCTATACTTGAGCAAGTGGAGTTCACCAAAGTACTCCTTATTTGTTTGAGACCCAATTAAAATCTCGAACAAAAGTTTGAAAAAGAATTAAAAATTAAGGAGAAGCAATGTTCCTGTAAGAAACGAAAAAACGGGATTAAAAGGAAAAACTACTATGGACAGCCCAATGACGTTTAACGTAAAGGTGACGTAGGACTACGTAGCAATGTGTAATGAATGTTATGATTATTTGTTTCAATAACTCGTGACGGTCACCATTTGTTATGTTTCTACGTATCTTGACATAAGCTTACTTTATATTTGCGCTTCGGGATAATACAAATACCGTTTAAATTTTCGAGCCGTTTTTGAAGTTGTAGAACATATTTTAGAAGGGAAATGTGAAACTTTTTTAAGCTGCCGCTGGCTTCCAAATGACGAGAATTTGGAACGGTATGTTAGATATATTCCAATCCAAAAAAAAAGGGAAAAATCAAATGGGTCGTCCTTAAAGGGACGGATTTTAAATGGTCCATGATTGATCGATCTCTTTGGACCTGTCGTATAGCCGATTCACACCTTTACTATTATTGTGCGACAATTCATTAGCTAGCAATACTAGCGTCATATTTACAACAGTTGTTAGCAGATCATTGAAGCCTATTATCTGCTCATTACTAGTAACTGGTCATGCTAATATTGCTAGTTAATGCATTGTCTACATACATTAGCAATGAAGATGGTGGCTGGCTTATACCGTTCAGACCACTCAACCAGCTCACCGAAATATGGCTGCCCACTAAATCACACTTATTTCGCTAATGGTTGCACCAACCGGCTGGCTACAAATTCACCACTGGCTTGGTTAACCGACTGCATAACCAATGGCTGCCTGGCAACGGTTGCCTAGCCCAAGGCGATATAGCCATCATCTACCTAAATCTAAATCGATACACCTAAAACAAAATACCACGTCAGTAAGAGAAATGTTCCATGGTGGAATACCGAAGTAGCAAAAAATTTTTAAGTTGGGTGAAATACGCTGAGAAAATAAAAAAACTAAAAATACAGTTTGAGAAGACCGACAAGCTGCATTAAAAGAATTCCAGCACCTAAGACAAAAAGCATGGGAGGAAATGAATAATGCTCAAAAAGAATTTGCCAATTGCTTTTCAGGAAATACTGCTAACAAAGAGATTTGAAATAACCGCAGAAAAGTGCAACGGGTTCATAGGAGATCCTCAATAAGACAGATAAAAGGAGATCCTCAATAAGACAGACAATATTCATTATTTGATGATCTAAAACTTTCCGCTCGATTGTAAGCTTATGCTACTGAATAACTATTATAAACTCTAGTACGAATCATATAACCCAGAACATTGGAAACAACAACGGTAGTAGCCATTTACAAAGGTAAAGGTGAACGATCGAACCCAAACAACTACCGTCTCATCCCTAGTAACAATCTTAGTTTTATTCCAGCCGTATAGCAGTCCTCCCGGCTTTGTTGATAAAACTACATTCAAAACGGTTTTGTCTACCGACACCTTCTATATGCTTCTTTAAAGCCGAAATTTGTAAAAAAGTGGCCCATTCTATAGACGGTTGTGAAAACAATTTAATAAAACCTTTATAAGACCATTCACATTTTGAAAATGTTCTAGTGAAAGATGTTATGACCACTTGAGAACTTTCATAAAACCTATTGGCTGCCATGAAAACCAGCATACGGCCAAATGGCCGCAGCTGTCAAACTTCACTGTGATATCGTGGTTGGTTTTTTGTTGTTCTGCTTTGTTCGATTCTCTGCTTTTCTGATTCATTTAGCAGTAAATAATATCTGAGAAAAAAGGTCTGGTGTTGCGGGAAATTTTGTTTGATAGCAAAATATCCAAAACAAATTGAGTTATTTGTACAGCGTATGCTCCAAATGCAAATTTATTTATATGGTGAATATTGGCACGATAAGAGCCAAAAATTAAGGCGCCTCGGAAATTATGCGAGCTTACAACAACAAAAACCAAAATTAAAACAAATACATTCGTTAAGTTAATCATGAATTTCCTGGAAATTGATGGAATTGGATAAGGTTACCTCAAAGAATGCAGAAATTGGTCCCCGATCTAGAGTTCGTTGGCATTTTATTTAAAATTTGGTGCATTTATTTTTACACATTTCAATTATTTCTTGTGTTTCAAAATAGCGATTGGAAAAATCTCAGTTTTGCCAAAGAGCCACTTTATCTTCGCAATGACTGCTATAAAACTGTTTGGTCATGTTTTTTGCCGTTTTAAAACCACATTGAAGCTAACATAAGTTTATATTTTGTTTCCCATAGGTGGCGTTCGGTAATTCATTAGAAGGAATCCATTAAGTACGTCACGCATCAACGATCCCCTCCATTTTTTTAAGTTTAAGAATCGGGGACATGCAATGTATAAGGTATGTATGTATGTTTGTATGTAGGAAGCCACCATCCTAGCGTGGGCCTTGCCCTGCATACGGTTCCACTTAACAGAAAGATCATGCTTTGTTACCGTTCTAAATTCAACATACTACTGTATGAAGGGCCAAAAAGGGGGGGCCGGGCGCCCCCCCCCGCCCCCCCCCCCCCGGGGGGATCCCCCCCCCGCATTATATCATACCACACAACAAACAACATACCCCACTCGGTTGCTCTTCCAGCTGGTGGGTAGATAAGGCGCGCCCACTTCTTCCCTCTGAGTGGGGGGTGTCCAGCATGAATCATCACCCCCCCCCCCCCCCCCCGGCCGGCTGCCCCTGCCCCCTCGCCTTCTGATTCCCTGCTGCACCCTCCCCCCCCCCCAGTTTGTTATCAATCAAGTAATTAGTTTTTTCAATATATATATAATATATAAAATATTAAAGAAATAAATATATATATATAGTGCGCGTGTGTATATATAGTGTGCGCGGAATTTGTTGTCCCCGCGGGGATTGTTTTCGAATTGTACACCTTGCAGGGTAAAAGGTATAAGGTATGGATAAAACGCGATGATAGGGGGGGATTTGATTTTTCCAGAATTTCGCGTGACGTATTTAATGGATGATGTAATTGAACTACGCCAACCATCCCCTCTTTTCCTTCCATCACGATTTTTGTATTATCCTTAGGGTTAAGAACTACTTCAGCACAACCTTATTCTCTTTGCCTGGGTTGTGGTTTGGGGTAGAAGGAGGGGTTGGTTAGCGGCCAATTTGTCTGAAACTTGGCCAAAAGGTGTACTTTTATACGAAGAATCTTTTAACCGAGTTTCAGAAAATTTGGCCTACAAAACCCTTCAAGACGAAGAAGTGCTTAACCCTGCATATTTTTGCATGGATCACGAGGGTCTCTAAAACTCCCCTAAAACGTGAAGTTATTTAGAAGCGCCTACTTGAGAAGTTGTTTATTAGGACTTCCTTCAATGCCAATTTGCCGTTTCATGCATTTACTGGAGGTGAAATGGTTTTTAAATGCTTTTTAATTGACCATAATAAATAAAATGAGTCCTAGTACGGCATTTCAAAACATCATTTTACGAGTTCATAAAGTCGAAATAAAACCTTTGGTAATAGTTAGAAGGAATTTGAGAAAACAAGGTTTTAAGATCGTTGTAAGCAAGCTGTGTAGCTTTTCATAAACCTGACTAAAATATGAAATATATTGGCACCTCTTGGTGCCATAAAAAAGCAAACTGATTTCAGGTGGATTTCATGAAACTTTAATAAAAAATAATAAAGCTGGAATGTTACTTGGGATATACTTAAACAGCTGTCTAAGTAAAGTCTTTGAAATACTGCTAAATAACCAACTAATCCATCTTCTTGAAGATCAACATTGACTATATAAGCAAGAATATGCCATTCTCAAAGGCAAGTCGACAATGGACTACCTAGCTATGATCGAAGAAAATAATTAGAACAGTCATGAGTAAAAAAATACAATATGAATGTGGTCAAAGCAACGATGGATCGAGTGATGTATGTTGTCCGAGTTCCAGGGACACTCTTGAGTCCCTTTGAACTCTAAAACGGAATACAAAACGCCGATCCTAATAAACTAGAGGCTAGAGCAAGTGAAGTAGTGAGACTTATGGATATCTTGCTTCCCAATATCAAACTTTTACATGTACCAACACAGCACCAAAGAAGAAGAAAACAATCTTCATTGATAAACACTTCTGGCATTCAAACAAAACGAGAAAATCAATACAACTACTACAGCGTTCAAAACTAGGAAATCAATAATCTACCAATTTTTTCGCGCTTGATATCCGGATCGGTCCAAAAAGGATGAAAGAACAGGAATCAGCGTGATAGGATCAACAAGCTAAAAATCATCTACATGACTGAAAGCCTAGCCTTAAGCACTCAAATGGATCAACAATTAGGAAAGGGCAGGAGCCTTAAGTGTAATTACTACACTGGAAGAAAACAAAATCTATAGTATTCAGAAGAATGAAATAATAGATCAGCACCACAAAAATATACCAAGAGGATCTTCAATCACCTCTAGTTGGCTGCATAGCCACAGCGGAATATATGGAAACGAAATAGCAGATGCTGAAACTAACCAATCGAAGAAGGCAACGTCCGAAATAAGCGCAATCGATATTCAAGAAATCAGAACAACAATTGTGTGTGCTTGTTTGATGTAGCACCATTTGGCCATGGCAATGGTATTATGGAAGAAATCTGTGCAACAATCCTTTGAGAGACTATTGAAGCAGCTTTAATCCGGAAGCTAGGAAGTGAGAGCTCTATTCCAGATCCAGAAACCCATTTCAGAATGTCTGGAGTGTCACGCCTATTCTGAGGTTACTTTCACACACAACAAGCCTCGCATGACCATTTTTTTTTTTGGTTTCTGTATTACCGAGATTTTTATCTGGTTAATCTCCCGTCGCAGTTACCGAAACACCTCTTTGGGTGTTTTTCGTTACTTGTCCGGGGGTGAGACTTTGGCGTGAGAGGTATGGATGTTAACCACTGCGCCGAGGTCGCCCCCACATGTAAACCTTACCGATATCAATTGGATAAGGGTACTGAAACAAATTTACAGATTTGGAAATTGAAAATAGGTGCTTTTCAATATGTAAACTATCAGATAGATCTCACCAAAGGCACCAGCTTGTGCAGTCGTTAAAACAAAAGCTCTCGATGTTGATTCGTAATAAATTCCATAAACTCCCGACGAAATCAATGCAATGGAAACGGAGCTCGTCGTGATTGTTCACTTCCAATTATGTGCAACCCTCGTGCACGTGCATGCATGTTCGTTCTTTACTTCTGACCAGCAAATGGCTATTTCCTTCATTGCGCTACCAAAAATCAAAATCCCCTGCTATGGGGCGTCTCTAATCAAACTTCAAAACTGTTTTCTTTATGTAGTAAAACAATCATTAATTCACTTGCAACAAAGCGGAAAAACACTTCCTTCGCCGTTTGATACGTAAGCTCTTCCAAAAGTGAGTGAATTTTGTTCAGAAGCACTTTGATACACTAAACATGTCAGTTTCGGTCGAAAACACGATAATTTCTCAATTTTAAAAACATTTTAACTTTAACGGAGAAAAAAGCGTCGTCTTCGTTCAAAACCCCAGCCTACTCGCTCCCAAGAAAGAATGGTACAACACCAGAGAAAACAGATTAAAAGAAGTCAAAAGTTCTGTCAACATATAAATCTATCTATATATATAAAAATGGATTTCTGTCTGTCTGTCTGTCTGTCTGTCTGACCCTAATAGGCTCGGAGACTACTGAACCGATCGGCGTGAAAATTTGTATGCAGGGGTTTTTGGGGCCGAAGAAGGTTCTTAAGATAGTAAGAGACCCCTCCCTTCTCTGAAAGGGGGGGCTCTCATACAAATGAAACACATATTTCTGCATAACTCGAGAACTGATCAAAAGCAAAAGAATCCAAATTTAGCATGCGGATGTTTTCAGAGACAAGCAATGTTTCTATGGTAGTTTGAGGCCCCTCCCCTCTCTAAAAAAGGAGGCTCTTATACAAATGAAACAGAAGTTTCTGCGTATCTCAAGAACTAATCAAGCAAATGGAATCAAATTTGGCATGTGGGGTTTTCTGGTGGCGAAAAATGTTTCTATGGCGGTTTGAAACCCCTCCCCTCTCCTAGAAGGGGTGCTGTCATACAAATGAAACTGAAATTTCTTCATAACTCTAGATCTAATAAAGCAAATGGAACCAAATTTGGCTTGCAGGGATTTTAAAGGTAATAAATGTTTCTACAGTGGTTCGGGACCCTCCTCTCTGTCTGGTAGGGGAAGGCGGGGCTCCCATACAAATGAAACACAAGTTTCTGCATAACTCGAGATCTAATCAAGTAAATGGAAACAAATTTGGCAGGTAAAGGTTTTTGAAGGCAAGAAATGTTTCTATGGTAACTCAAGACCCCTCCGCCCTCTGTAAGAGGGGGGCTCTCATACTAATGAAACACAAATTTGTGCATAACTCGAGAACTAATCAAGCATATGGCACAAAATTTGGCATGTGGCGGTTTTTGGAGGAGAGAAATGTTTCTATGGAAGTTTGAGACTCCTCCACCATCTGGAAGGGGGAAGGAGGGGAGTTTCCAAACAAATCCAACACAAATTTCTGCATAACTCGAGAACTAATCAAGTAAATGGAACCACATTTGGCAGGTGGAGGTTTTTGAAGGCAAGAAATGATTCTATTGTGGTTTTAGACTCCTCCGCTCACTGAAAGAGGGGTCTCTCATACAAATGAAACACGAATTTCTGCATAACTCGATAAAAATTAAAGCAAATGGAGCCAAATTTGGCATGTGGAGGTTTTGGAGAGAAATAAATGTTTCTAAGGTGGTTTGAGACCCCTCCGCCTTCTGAAAGGGGAGACTCTCATAAAAATGAAACATAATTTTCAGCATAACTCGAGAGCCAATGAAGCAAATGAAAACAAATTTGGCATTTGGCATGTTGAGGTTTTTGGAGGCAAGAAATGTTTCTATGCCAGTTCAATACCCCTCCCCATTTTGAAGGGGGGGGGGCTCCCATACAAATAAAAAGCAAATTTCATCACAACCCGAGAACTAATCTAGCAAATGGAACCAAATTTGGCATGTGGGGGGTTATGAAGGCAACGATTGTATGGTGGTTTGGGAAACCACCCCCCTCTGTAGGGGAAGGCTCCCATACAAATGAAACACAAATTTCTACCAAAAATGAGAATTGTCCAGATTACTTAAACACAAAACGTGTATTTCTCGGGTAAGAAGCATGTTTTGATAGAAGTTTGAACCCCTGCTTATTCAAGAAAAAAAAAAAACCACAAAAAAAAACAACATCTCCAATTCCCAAACAGTGAAGAAAAGTGCAGGCTTGAAATCATTCAAAGTAGGTGTTGCTCCAAATCGTAACGACAGCCAGAACAAGAGCGCAAAATCTCGATCGAGAAAATTATATGACACTATGCTGAAGGAATACGACTGCATAATATTGGACGACGAAACATTTTGCAAAGCTGACTTTAAGCAGATACCGGGACTACAGTTTTATACCTCGTTGCAAAGAGGAAATGATGCTGATCGTTTTAAGCAAAAAAAATTGTCGAAGTTCCCAAAAAAAATACCTCGTATGGCAGGCAATATGTGGATGCGGTCTCAGAAGCGACATCTTCATCACGACTGGCACTCTAAATGGACAAATTTACGTAAAAGAGTGTCTGAATAAACGACTGTTGCCGTTCATTCGGGAACACAACGGTTCGGTGCTGTTCTGGACTGACCTGGCATCTTGCCACTATGGAAAACTGGCTAAGGATTGGTACATTGCTAATGGTGTAAATATTGTCCCAAATTATTGCAATCCGCCAAATTCGCCAGAACTCCGTCCGATCGAAAAGTATTGGGCTCTGGTCAAGAGGAATCTTCGAAAAACGAATAGCGTGGGAATTGATGAGAAAAGCTTCAGGCGTAACTGGCAGAAAGCTGCAAAATTGGTGACGGATGACACTGTGCAAAAACTGATGGAAGGTGTCAAACGAAAGGTGCGGGCATTTGGATATAACAGGTCAAATTGACTTAACTGTATATGTTTTGTATTTGTATTTTTATGAAGTCTTAAATAAATGATTTACTTTTGATTTTCTCATATTTTCCATTTAATACCACTAATTTCCCGTTGACTACTTTTTGGTGTGCACATTCTTTAAATGCAGTTTTTTTTTGCCAAATTTCGAAAAGAATTGTTTGGATTCCTCTTGAAAGCTTTCAGTACCCGCTTGTGATCCTTTACACTGTACGGATATCCATTTTGGCCAAATTATTTTCTTCCAATCGATGGTCAAACGTTCTTTGTACTCGTTTAATTTTAACACGAGTAACCGTAGATTGTACCATTCCCAGCTTCCTGCTGGTGCGCGATGAAAGAGGTCAGGAAAGAGATTCGCAATGATTTCACAGCTACCTGTCACTAATGCAGTGTAAACAATACACATTGATCTAATTTCAGTCAAAATGTCAATAGAAAATACCCAATGGGTAAAAAGTTACAGTCACTTCAAAATGATGCAATTTGATTTCGTTCACCCTTCAGTAAGAACTGTCTGTACGATGAACTTTAAATTAATAAATAAATATTTTGGAACACAATTTGTTAAAGATTATAGCTTACTGGTTACGGTCTCTGATTGCTGAACCATGTATCCAAGGTGCAATCGACTTTACTGGCAGAGATCTCAGTTATCGCTTCTATTTCCACATTTTTAACTTCTCCGTTATAACATTAAAGAATAAGTTTTCATGTTGTTCTTTGCTTGACTAGTTAAGAAAACGTTTACTGGCGCGACAAGCTTTAACCCAACAAACAGATAGTGGAAAGCAGTAAACAACTGGCTTATTATTCATACCCACCACACTCTTCAAACATTCCCCTCATCACAATGTAAAAATCAACTGTCCTATCATATCAGTTGGAAAATACATTCCAGCATCCAGATCACAATCACCCGTCCAACGCAATCAACGCAGCCATCCAAGAACCGAACAATCGCGCCGATAGAAAGACAACCCATATTTTCCATTCATCTATTCATCGCAAGGCCTACGGAACCTCTATTTCCTGCTCGCGCTCTGGCAGATAAACGGCAAATTTGAAAACAGCTGCAACACCTCCCCAAACACCTTCCCTCACCCCTCTCATTCTCTCTGACAATCGTACCCGTTGGGGTCAATAAATCAAGCAGATTTGAACTCTTCTTCAGCACACACAAAACACAGCCCAGGGTCCAGTGGAGTTTCCTGATCGATCAGTATCTATCGTTCCTACGATGGATCCAAAACCCTTCCGGCTATGTTTGATAGCAACGAACGGAGAAAAAAAAATCTCACTCACCTCACCGGGTGGTCTCCGACCGTGGCTGCAGACTGCCACAAAAACAACACTTGTTGTTTGCTCTCCCAGCCAAGATGGCCGCCGCCGTGCGTTGATGATTGCGCTAATGAACAGCCTACTAGAGTGAGACGTGACGGGCGGGTCTGGGCCACTATCGGCGAAAATCTTAATTACCTACGTTTCGGATTTATTATTTTCCGTGCGAGTTTTATTATCCGAAATTTTACAACCTGTACCCTTTCTCGTACCAAAACATGGTCATACCCGTAAGACTTTCTAAGTGCGAGGTGATGGGACAGTGAGAGCTGTGTGTTAAATTTTATGTTCTTGTGCAGGTCGGGCTCTGTGTCAGGGGAACAAATTTTTGATGGATGATGGACGGAGCCCGTGTGCCAAGGAGTTGGGCTTGATAAGGATTCGTTCATCTCGGGTCCGCTGGTGGGATTAATCCGTATCGTATGAGTCAGGCATTACGACACGGTGGTGGTCGTTGTGGGAAATAAGATTTTTATCGGGAGATCCTGGTGATGAGAAATGGGGTTAAACGGATGGATGGAGTCAACGGGTGATTTATGGGACGTGTGATGTAATGGAGCAGTTAATATGGGTGCGTACCGTAAGGGGGAATCCGTGCGGCAAAGATCGCAAATCTTGCTAGAGAGGGTTTGAGCAGGATGTCAGACTCAACTAGGATTTTTGTGAATTTGAACCGTAATCAGATAATATACCAAATTGAAGGGTGAGCAAATGGAATATCTGTCTATTTTACGAATTCATACTTTGATGGGTTAAGAAAGCTCTCAAGAACTACTTAAACGAAAATTTCAAAAATTCAAAGGAACTGGCTTTGCCTGGTAGCAACAGATAACGATGCAGATTATATTTTTACAACCATTACAAGCGTCATTGCTGTTTGTGCTGTTGGAATCGATACGCCATTAAACGGCAGCAGTTTTTTTTCTGCTTCCCGTCTCCATCTGACAAACAGTTGCACATTGCCAGAAGCCGTTTTATTGCACCCCGAAATGCAACCCCCGAGTTGTTGCATTGCGTCCTCTATTTGCTGGTTTGTTGTGTGGTCGCTGCAGCACCGTTCATAGAGAGCTCGAGCGCGTATTCCAGAAGTGTTCAAACAAGATAAGACGACCCAAGCCCCGGTCTGTTGGTATGAACCAGCATGGCAATGCTAGAGACGACGGCGACGACGACAACGACGTAGACGACAGCAAACCGAAAAAAAGGAGCATTACATTACAATGCAATCTACTTTACTCCGAGCTGTTGTACCAACGTGTGCAAGTGTGTGTAGCTCGAAATGAGAAACATGTTTTTGCTTCTCCGCCCCCCTCCACCCGCTCACCAACCAACGACTCGATCACGCGCGGGTCTCGCGAGTTTTATTCGCCCGGCAGCTCACACACTCACCGAAAAGCCCCGTGCCTGCTGAAATGCTGGTGTTGTTATTGTATGCGAACCAGTAGTTCAAGCCCTGTCTACTGGAACTTTTATGTTCTACTTTATCTTGAATAAATTTTAATAAATAAATAAAGCGAAACGGATCACTGCTGCTCGACGCTGCTCACGTTGAACTGCAACTGCAACCGGAATGTTGGTCTGTGTACGGAGCGACATCAGGTCCAAGAAAGCTGCTTTCGTCTCTGGCCGAGGATATGAACTCGTGCGCATTCTTAATGCAAAAGGAAAATGCATTTGAAATTAAATTTTTGAAAAAAAAATGCTTTGGCAATCGGGTAAGTGTTACTTCTAAGGTTGAAGAAAATGAGCTTGGGAAGTGGAAATCAATGCTCAATTTACACTTCTCCCTGTTATTGTTTAGATGAGGAATTTTTATTATCTTGCGCACATCTTATCTGCATCTGAAGTACCTTTCCATCATCTTGGATGACGATAGAAAAAAACAACAGAGGAGAAAAGGTACAAACTCTCATATGGCTTTAACGTACCTGAAAGTTGGAATAATGTGTCCCGGCTTGCCTTCATGTTAGTCTCGGCATCAAACCGAGATGATTTATTGCTGGATTCGAACGAATTATCGCACCAGCTAATTGCTAATATATACTGGTTGTAACATTTCCTTCCACTCCGCATCCAGTAGCCAGGTGTGAAGGAAATGTATGTCTGGCTTGTTGATGAAAATATGCGAAAAGCCACCACACGGTAGCCATATGAAGCCGCGTGCTGCTGGGAGCTGACTGTTGACTTGCTACGCGTTGTTTTGTTGTGTTTCGAAGTTTGTAATGAGCGACTTCGCGTAATCCAGAGCTTGATTTATTAGTTGGAAACGGGTGCGAAGAAACACATTTCGTTTGCCTCCAGCGTTACGGGAGCAAGCTCAGCTGTGTTTTCCAAGTGTACGGTGACTTGATTTTTTTTATAATTGGATACTATTTTGTAGGAGCTGTTTGGTCGGTTCGATTTGGTGGGAAAAAAAAATTTTAGGTTGCAAAGTTCGATTGAAAAACATAGAATTTTCGTTGGTTTTGGAGAAAAACGACATTTTTGAGGACTAGCGGATAAAATTTGGTGTAAAATAAGAGGTTAGAGTTCTACCAGATATTTTCAATAACTTTTCAAAAATATAACTTTTGACTCTAGGGGCGACCGCAGCGCAGTGATTAACATCCATACATCTCACGCCAAAGTCACGAGTTCAAATCTCACCCTGGACAAGTTACGAAAATACCCAAAAGAGGTATATGAGTGACTACAGCGGGAGATGAACCAGCCCAAGGCTGAAAATCTCGAAAAAGAACCAACAAAAAAACAAACTTTTGACTCATATTTATTCTACACAACCAATGAAATACGGACGTACGTTTGACTATTTTTTTTCATTTCAACAAATTTCCTTACAACTGACTTTGTTTTTGAACACTTGTCGACATGATAATTAAAAGAACAATAAAAAAAATTGCTTAAAAATCCTCCAAGTTGCTACACTGAAAATAAATTAAGTTCATACTACGAAATCGATCGTTTAACTCACCAATCAATTTGTTGTTTTCTGCAACGAAATTTACAGGGTGCGGCAGAAAATAATGCGAAAATATTCAAACTTGAGTATTGGGTTAATTCGCGTAGCTAGTGACGAATTTCTGTCGAAAGTGTATTTGTTTATGTTTACTTTCAAGTGCTGCATCCAAACATTCTATTTGTTTTATTGCAAATTCGTCAAAATGTTCGCGAAAGAAGTGATCACCAGTTTGTTGCTCGCCCAGAAGAAGCCGAGATTACCAAGGTGGTAGGGTGCCATTTGGCAACAGTTTACCGCATAAAAAAGTCCCTGCAGGATGGTCTTAAGCAGCGGAAGCGGACGTCCGCGCTTTGCACGCACGCCGAACGTGATCAAATCGGTCCGTGCAAAAATTGCTCGCAACCCGGTGCGGTCCATAAGAAAACTTGCAAAGGAAGCCAATATTTCGGAGAAATCCATGCGGAGAATCATCAAAGAAGACCTGCATGCATCTTCCAGAGCCAGAGTGAAACGCCACTTGATTACGGACCGGGTCAAGGAACTACGAGTGACTCGTTCCAAGAGATTGCTTTCCTTGTTGAAGAAGGAAAAAATGATAATCCTGTTCTCCGACGAAAAGCTTTTCAGCATCGATGCTGTGGCCAACAGCCGCACGGACCGGTTCATTTCACCGCAGATAATGGAGAACGTTCCGGAAAAAGTGAAATTCAAATTTCAAACCAAACATACGGCTGGTGTCATGATGTTTGGCTAGGTGGCGTCCAACGGTTTGAAAATGCCGCCTGTTTTCATTGATGCTGGAGTTAAAATCAATACCGAAGTGTATATCGGTATTTTAATGGACCAAGTGCTTCCCTGGGTGAAGGCCAACTTCTCCGAGGACCAAAACGTTGTCCTACAGCAGAATGGAGCGCCGTGTCACACGCCCAATCGAACCCAACAATGGTTGAACGATAACATGAAGTTTTGGCCGAAGGATTTGTGGTCCCTTAGCAGTTCAGATCTTAATCCGTTGGATTATTCGATTTGGGCATATGTTGAAGCACGAGCCTGCAAAACATCAGACCCTAGTGTGAAAACCCTGAAGTCAACCATAACACGCACATGGCAGTCAATGTCGGAGGACTACGTCCGAAAGGCATGCTCTGGCTTCCGGCGTCGGCTCGAGGATGTTATTAATAAAAATGGAGGACACATTGAATAAATTTGTTTAAAAGGACTTTATAAAGATAACTGCACTCGAAAATGTTGATATTATTGCTTGAATTAGTTGAAAATGGGATTTGAAAGAAATAGAACCAATTTTCGCATTATTTTCTGCCGCACCCTGTATTAGAGTCGACGGAACTGGAAGAATTCATGCATTTTTTCCTCTGTACGGACTTGTTGTCGATCTACTTGTAATCTTTCTCTTGTTTTTGCTGTGAACTTCTTGCAGACTTTTCCATCTTGCAGACTTTTCCATTTAAGCATCTTTTTACAAAATATTTCTCGACAAATATCTCAGCATTCTTTTAGCAATGTTTTGGGAAATTCTGTTAGAACATCTTATGAATTTTTAAGATTATCCTCTAGATCATTGTGCGAGTTGGATTAAGATATTCTTAAAGTATTCTGTAGAATTTGTGATGATTGTTATCAGGACTACATGTGAATTTGACTCTCAAGTGGACTACTACTACTGCATGCACACAGAAAGAAATTATTAATTTTAACAGAAGCGAAATGTTTACTCTCATTCAATTGCAAGTCAAAGCAAGCGTAAACAACGAAATTGTTTCAATCTTACAAACAAAAGATCTGGTTTAGGTAATATCTGGCATACGTTCACATTAAATATCACATGAACTTAAGCCAAATCCAGCATTCCACATATGTACATTAGATAACGCAGAATATTACATGTTTCTTTCAAACTGTTTGCTCATAAAATCAAATTAAAGTGGATGTTTTGATGAACATAAAGGAACAGTTTAATGTGAAAGATTATTTAGAGCGGTGTTAAGATCATAATACACAGTTTGAATGAAGCATGTCTTTTTCTGCGTTATCTAATGCACATACATGGAATGCTAGATATGGCATAAATTTATGGGATATTTCTCATAAATTTTAGCCAGACAACGCCTGAATCTAATTTGTTGTATGGAAGATTGCAAGCAATTTCGTTATTTACGCTTGCTTTGGCCACAGAGAACAGACATCCAGGCACGAACATTTTTTTTTTTCAATTTACTGTGTAAATTTTTAAAAGCAAACCGTTGGAAAAACAACGCCGCCTAGTCTAGGTTTCGCCAAACTAAAATTAACAGCCTATCAAACTCGAGGCAGGCAAGTGGCGCCATCAACATACGATTCACCAACACTAACGAAAACGAGCTGAAATTTTAATATGGCAGTTACAGAAATTTACACACGGAGGGCACTCCAGCTTGGATGTCTGTTCTCTGTGCTTTGGCTTACAATTGAATAAGAGGAAATTTAACGCGTCTGTTAAAATTCACAATTTTTTTCTGTGTACCAGATTTGCAAGTAAAACTTCTCTAGGCCCTTGTTGTTGAAAACAATAACGCGCTTTGGAATTTTGAGCACTGCATACAGATGGTTTGAAAGCTATTTGTCTGACAGAACTCAACGGACTGTTTTCAATGATTCTGTTTCCAGTCCCGTAGGGAATGATCTTGGAGTTCCCCAGGGAAGTGTATTCGGGCCCCTTTTGTTTATTATGTATATTAATGACATGCGACGTGTTTTACGATTTTGTTATATTAATCTGATGGCAGATGACACAGTGTTATTCATTGCAGCTGAGGATTTAAATGAAGCCATTTCCCATTTGAACGAAGATTTGCGTTTTCTAAATAGATGGTTGAAATGTAATTCAATTGAAATTGAATATAAGTAAAACTAAATTTATGATAATTTCGCAGAATCGAGTAAATGAAGATGTACCAGTTACGATTTATGATGAGGCAATTGATCGCGTTCGGGAGACTAAATATCTTGGCGTGAATCGAGTAAATGAAGATGTCTCAGTTACGATTTATGATGAGGCAATTGATCGCGTTCGGGAGATTAAATATCTTGGCGTGATTATTGATGACAAGCTAAAGTTAAACGTTTACATTGGCAATGTCACTAAGAAAATTGTCAAGAAATATGGAGTTCTATGCTGATTGAAAAACGATTCAACTACTTGCAGTAAAATACAGCTAAACAAATCTATCATCTCTCCTCATTTGGACTTTTGCCCTTCCATTTTATTTTTGGCCAATCAAACACAAATACTGAGGCTACAGCGTTTGCAGCATAAAATAATGCGTTTGATTTTAAGATGTCACAGATTTTTCTCACTTTTATCAACACTATCAACTATTTTGTTCGTCACGGTGATGACGATGGAAATTTGTTGCATGTTGTTGTAAAGGGTGTTCCGATCAAAATTTGGTCAAACAGTAATGTGTGTGAGTCGATCAAAGTTTTTATTAATAAGTCAAATTCTTTTTCTTTTTCAAGCTCAGTTAATACAGAATACAGGAGAAATATTCAGCTAAGCTTCCTTTTTACCGAATGCGAATTCCCGGGTCTTTCGTTTAACACCTGCCATAAGATTTTTTACAGTCTCTTTGTCCACTTTATTCGCCGCAGAAAGCCAGTTTGCTTTGAACTGTTTGTCGCTTACAACAGCTTTTTGAGTCTTCTCAAAGATCCACTTGACGATGGCCCAATATTGTTCGATTGGGTGGAGCTCTGGCGTGTTCGGAGGGTTCTTGTCCTTGGGCACCACTTGAACGTTGTTGGCAGCATACCACTCCATGGCTTTTTTTCCGTAATGGCAAGATGCCAAATCCGGCCAAAATAGAACGGAACAATTGCGTCACTTCAGGAGAGGCAGTAGACGTTTTTGTAGGCATTCGCTCAGATAAATTTCCTGGTTGACGTTTCCGGTCGCAATGTAAACGTTGCTCTTCAAGCCACAGGTACAGATGGCCTGCCACACGAGATATTTCTTCGCGAACTTTGACAGTTTAATGTGCTTGAAAATATCTGCCACCTTTCCCCGTTCGGTTGCCGTATAAAATTCCTGTCCAGGAAGCTGTTTAAAGTCTGTCTTGACGTAAGTTTCATCGTCCTGTACCACGCAATCAAACTTCGTCAGCATCGTCGTGTACAACTCTCGCGATCGTGCTTTGGCCGACGTGTTTTGTTTATCGTTGCGATTTGGAGTTATCACTTTCTTGTAAGTCGACAGTCCAGCTCGTTTTTTTTAGCTCTATCCACGGTTGAAGGCGCCACTCCCAGCTTCTTTGCGACATCTCGGACGGAGAGGTTGGGGTTCCGCTCGAAACAACGGGCAACTCTTTTTGTCATCGCTGTGGCCTCCGGCTTTCGATTTCCCCCCGATCCAGCTTTCCTGGCTGTCGACAAACGTTCACCGAACACTTTTAATACGTTGGTAACAGTTGATTTAGCCACATTAAACAATTTCGCGAACTTGGCGTGAGAGTAGTTTGGATTTTCGCCATGCACGTGCAAAATTTGGATGCGTTGCTTCTATTCCTTCGACGACATTTTGATAACTGAAGTGCTAATCTCAAAATCAAAATAGAGGCATGATGCCACACGCACACATCTTCAAAATGAGGAGTTTGCAAATTTTTTTAATGCACGATGAAAGGAAATGCGTCAAGTTTAAGTCGACCAAATTCTGATCGAAACACGCTTTAGTTAAAGAAAAAATAAATAAATAAAGTTGTCTACAAAAGTTTGAGCCTCGCGCACAGTTTACAGGTATAAAAGACTTCTTTTAAAATTTATAAAAAAAATTGGCCTTTGATGCTTCAGAAGATACCATGGAATAGTAATGGGGTGTCTGGCTGATTGTTGGAGAATTCCTTGTCAATTCTGTTGTGGTTGATAGTAAAAGTTTGACTAGGGCCGGTCCAGGATTTTTTCGGTTTTGAAATTTTCTCGATTTCCCTGATTGGGGATATCCTTGGTCAGCCTAAAACTAAGCAGGCGGCTCCATTAGTGTTGGAACCGCATTGGCTCTGTAGCGGGCAGGATCGGATATTGGCTTGTCTTTTGATAATGTCCTTATACGGGATTCTGTGATTTGAATTGTTGTAGGATTTCCTGATCACTGGGAATACCTGCAAACATTTGTGGTTGACATCAATAGTTTTTCACAATTATATCGCTGTAAAGGAAATGTACAGTTTTTAAAGATTTTGCATCTGTAGATGATATCAGTTCATTTTTTTGGCATAACTGGTTGAATTGTTTATAAATACATTGTCTAATAGATAAATCGTCTAGCTCTAAACTTTGTAGAGGTAAGTGGCCGGGACCATCATCATCATCATCATTTACATCGAAATATTGGTATCTATGATGAACAATTTCTAGTGGTAATTAAAAGTAAATGAAAAGTTACACATAGCATATATTCAAATAGCATAACCAAAGGTTCCTTCGTCTTATGTCACAATTCCCTCAACCACTGGTTGACACACCATATTCGTGAGGAATGCTACCGAAATCATCGTTGGTTTCTGGTTTGTTCACACTGCCTAACCACACCTAACGACTAGCCCCTCAGAATGTTTGTCCCTTTCCCCTCGATCTCTCCTCAGAAGAAACAATGCCAGGGGTCTAACTGCATCAAATTTGTGATTTGAACAGCTAATTCATCACATCCTAACTAGAAATTAACTCCATACATTAATTACAATTAGCATTCATCGTCGAGCCCCCCGTTTACCACCAACCTCAACTCGTTTCAACCCAAAAAAAAAGCGTACTGAATCAAATCCAGCTCTTCGTCATCGGCGGTGGCCTACGTAAATCAGCGATGACGGGTTGGCATGAATTAAACATGGACTACTTCGAACTCCCTGACTTGGTTCTTGCGCTTTGGCGGCTTTCAACCTCAACCACAACCGTCATGGTGATCCATTGTTGTTATTACACATTTCTGCTATTATTGTTATTATTTTGTTTTGCACTCGGCCTGTCTGCAGTCATAAATTTTCAACCTCCGAGAGAGCCGCGTCCAAAAATTCGTACATCATATTCGATGGCGAGCGAACGCGCGCCCGCTAGCTGTGGACACGGCCCATCAAGACGGTTGGTAGCAGCGTAAGGTAACTCGGTGGAAGCAGTTCCGTTGCGCATCGGTGGCGATCCGATCTTGGCCCAGTGGGTCTGAAGCTGATGCACACGGGCCGATAGGGGAATATATTTTGAATCAAATTCAATTCATATAATTTTATGGTAAATTTTATTGCTCTATTAAATATATTGTTATTTTTTTTCGGAATTTTTCGCCGGGGCTGTTGGGTGGTTTTGTCTTATAGTTGAGAAAAGGCGGTACCGGTAAGGGTCGTAAAATTTACAACTTATTAGCGGCTCCGGCGAGAGGTGAAATTTGAAGTGTGCGGTGGGGGCCTTGTTGGTGAGAGGGGCTGAAAGTTTTGTTTTCTGTCTCCGTCTCCCCCTCTCCACTCACTCTTTCTCTCTTTCTATTAGTCTTGCCTGGTTGTTGGAAGCGTTTTTGTGGGTCTGTGAAATGATTTACGGGTCACAGCTTGGAGTGATGAACGGTGCATGGGGATGGTAAATATTTTGCTATGGAGGTCATGTTATAACGTTCAGTAATGTGTGCAGATAAACGACATTAACATTCAACCAGCATTGTGTGTGCTTATGACATTCAAACATGACGCTTATAAGATGTGATCTATGAAAATCATAGGTTTGTTTGTCGAAATTTCATTCATTAAAACTTATATTTCCATAAAACAATGATTCGTATAGCATTAGCTGAGTCTTATGAGAAACCTAAGAGTTTTATCAAGCACAACAAAATTTGACTATAAGTGCGATCTGATGATTTATTTTTGCCTCAGCGTAGGCCAAAGTTGTTTCAATGCACAGTGGTCCAGAATGCGAATTTAGCTGGAAAGATACGTTTTCAGCTCAAGTTTGATGTTTTGGAGCCACATTGTCTTGTACAAAGTTGTTTCAAATAATAAGGCCTTTCTTTTGGTATGACTGAAAACTAGGGTGGTCCTTGTTTTCAGAGAAATCGGAAATCTTACTTTTTTAAGGCATATATTTTTTTCAGAAAAGTTGTAGATGAGAAAATTTTAAGCAACTTTGGTTGAACAAATTTTTCTGTAGCTTTTGAAATGACCGAATTAGAGCAATTTTTTTTACGTAGCTTAGTGTAGTGTCCCTATAAAAATGAGTTATTTTGCTCTAACTTTTTTATTTCAAATTTTTCAGCAAAGCTGTGTTCCCATTGATTCTAGATCATGACACTCCATGGTAGTAATTCGTACGGCCATGTATTGTGCCTTGCTGAGATTATTTCGGCATATGAAGTCGATTGCTTTTTCGGGAGACATTAATACAGCGGTATAATGACTGGTTTCAGATGTAAATGAATCTGCAAGATCTGATTATGGATTTTTTGCATTTTTTTCAAATACTTTTCCAGAATATTGACGTCCTTCTGCCCTTGCAATCCCAATTCATCGGTGTAAAATGTTGATTTTATTTCCCGCTGGTGGTTCTGCTGAGTTCTTCTGCAGCTTTTGGGGAATGGTTTTAGCTTCCTTTTCCGTGAAGTTTTTGGAGAATTCACAAGTCACATTTCCGCCTAGCCAATTATCACTCTGATATGCAGCAGCTACCGATTAAATTCACCGTGTTATTTCATCAACAAGTTCTAACAAGAGTAACTGTCTTTATTTCCAAACAATAACTAAAGATTGGACTTGGAAAAAATGCGACACTTTGTTTTGGGTGTAACTTTTTATCGTGTGGGTAAAAATTAATGAAATTTTGAGTAATACGAGCTTAGAGTATTATGTTTATTTGTGCAAAATTATCACGATCTGTCAAGTAGTTTTCAAGATGCATTCGAAACCAGAAGAGCTACGCCAGCAAATCTTGAGCGCGGTGATCGATAATCCTGGTCAGTCGCACAGATCGATCGGCAAAAGGCTTGGAATCCACCATTTCACCGTGTCCCGCGTTGTGAAGATGTTCCAGGAGACGAAGATCATCGAGCGGCGCACTGGAAGCGGCCGAAAACCGAAAACGGAATACCCAGAGAAGGCGCGGAAGATAAGGCAGTACTTTAAGAATAACCCGAACCTTTCCACCCGAGACGTGGCCAAAAAGGTCAATTCGTCGAAGTGGTTCGTCTAGCAGACCATGAAGTGGGCTGGGCTACGTGTTTTTAAGGTCAGGAAGGCGCCAAACCGGACTGACAAGCAAAACACGGTAGCCAAATTGCGTGCGCGGAAGCTGTACCGTGAGTGGCTGGTCAAGCCAGGCTGCCTCGTCATGGACGACGAGACATATATCAAGGCGGACACCGAACAAATCCACGGCCTCGAGTTTTTTGTCGGTACGTCCCGGATGGAGGTTCCGGAAAAGTTCCGGAAGAGAAAGATGGACAAATTCGCGAAGAAGTACCTGTTGTGGCAGGCGATCTGCGAGTGCGGACGGTACAGCAAGCCGATCGTTACAACCGTTACCATAAACGGGCAGATTTATCGAGAGGAATGCTTGCAGAAGCGCTTGCTGCCCTTCCTCCGCTCTCACCGTGGTCCAACGCTGGTCTGGCCGGATCTCGCTTCGTGCCATTACGCCAAGCCTGTAATGGATTGGTACGAAGCAAAGGGCGTTAATGTGATCCCGAAGGAGGCGAACCCGCCAAATACACCAGAACTTCGTCCGATCGAAAAGTTTTGGGCGATAATGAAGAAGAAGAAGACATTTACACCGTCTTCAACTCGAGGTTGTACAGACTGAACATTAAACATGGAGCGAATTACAACGGACACCTTAACCTAACACCCAGTGGACCAGATTGGACATTTTCGTTTTGCGCAAAGTTCCACAGGCTGGAGCGGGAATCGAACCCTCACTTCATTGAAATCGCTTGAACGACGGGAGACGCCGCTAACCGCTTAACTACGAAGCCCACAAAGAAGTTGAAGAAAAGCGGAAAAACATTCAAAAACGATGAAGCTTGGGGGAAGAAATTCAATCAATAAATTAGGCTGAAACATAGCTAATATATAGTTATTTAATCCCTGAAAATTTGAGAAGTATCCGATTTAAAATGAATTTTTGGTGATCATTTTTGTGTGTCTCATTTTTTTCGAGTCCAGTCTTTAAGAAACAGTACTTCTCACAGAAAACCGTTAAGCTACTATGATCAAACAGCAAAAAATCCAATAGTGAAATTACTCATATATACTATCGGAAGTAGAGACCTTCATCAGGACAGTTTTCCTTAGATAACTTAGGGTGTCCCTACAAAAAACAAGTTTTTTGCACTAACTTTTTTATTTTAAATTTTTGAACAAAGTTGCTCCCAAATGGTTTTTAGAACTTAAAAAGATGTAACTTTTGACCTATAAATCTTGCCGATATCTTGTACCGTTAGGAAGTTATATACGATTTTCTCTTAAAATTACGCCGTTTTCAAATGTATTTTACTCAATTTAAAAAAAATCCACCTCCAGTTTTCAAATATAATGTGCAATAATATACAACCTACCAAATGCAATCGAGAAATATTTTTTTGTCCCCACCCAGAGAGGTCAACATTTGAAAAAGTCCTATTTTTTACAAAAACCTTAATAACTTTTGTTCCCAAATTTTTTACAATCACATCTAAAAATCTATATATGTATATAAAAATGAATTTCTGTATGTCTGTTTGTCTGAACCTCATATCTCGAAAACTACTGAGCCGATCAGCGTGAAATTTTGTATGGAGAAGTTTATGAGACCGGGGGTTCTTATGATGGTTTGTGACCCCTCCCTTCTCTGGAAAGGGGGGCTCCCATACAAATGAAACACTCTTTTCTACATAACTCAACAACTAATCAAGCAAAGGAAACCAAATTTAGCATGTGAGAGTTTTTAGAAGCAAAAAATGTTTCTATGATAGTTTGAGACCCCTCCCCTTTCTGGAAGGGGAGGCTCCCATACAAATGAAACAGAAGTTTCTACATAACTCAAGAACTAATCAAGCAAATGGAACCAAATTTTACATGTGGAGTTTTCTGGAAGCAAGAAATGTTTCTATTGTGGTTTAAGACCCCTCCGCCATCTGCAAGGGGGGGCTCCCATAAAAATGAAACACAAATTTCTGCATAGCTCGAGAACTAATCAAGCATATGGAACCAGATTTGGCATGTGGAGGTTTTTGGAGGAGAGAAATGTTTTTATGGTAGTTTGAGACTCTTCCGTCCTCTGGAAGGGGGGGGACACAAATTTCGAGAACTACTCAAGTAAATGGAACCACATTTGGCAGGTAGAGGTTTTCGAAGGCAAGAAATGTTTCAATGATAGTTTGAGACCCCTCCCCATTCTGAAAAGGGGGGCTCCATACAAATGAAAAACAAATGTCTTCATAACTCGAAAATCAATCAAGAAATGGAACTAAATTTGGCAGGTGTAGGTTTTGAAAGCTAGAAATGTTTAAAGGTGACTCGAGACCCCTCCCCTTCTATAAGGGGAGCTCCCATACAAATGAAACACAAATTTCTGCATAACTCAAGAACTACTCAAGCAAAGGAACCAAATTTGGCATGTGGAGGTTAAAGCAAAAAAAAGGGGGGGGAAAAAACAAAATTAATCAAGCAAATGGAACAAAATTTGGCATGTGGAGGTTTTTGAAAGCATTAAATATTTCTATCGTGACTCGGGACCCCTCCTCTTTCTGAAAGAGAGGACTCCCATACAAATAAAAATCAAATTTCTGCATAACTCAAGAACTAATCAAGCAAATGGAACCAAATTTGACATGTAGAGGTTTTTGAAGGAGAGAAATGTTTCTATGGTGGTTTGAGACCCCTCCACCCTCTGAAAAGAGGAGAGGCTCCCTCTTGAATGAAACACAAATTTCTGCATAACTCGAGAACTGAACAAGCAAATAGAACCAAATTTGGTAGGTGGAGGTTTTTTAAGGCAAGAAATGTTTCTTTGTTGGATTGAGACCCCTCCACTCTCTGGAAGGGGGGCTCCCATTCAAATGAATCACAATTTCCTCAAGAACAAATCAAGCAAATGGAACTAAATTTGGCATGTGTAGGTTTTTGGAGGCGAGAAATAATTCTATGGTAGTTCAAAATCCCTCCCCCGCTTTTAGGGGAGGGGGTCTCTCATACAAATGAAACAGAAATGTCTGCAGAGCTTGAGAACTATTCCAGTCTTTTGGCATATGGGGGTTTTAAGAGGCAGGATTTCTATGTTTAAAAAAAAAAGAATTTCTGTCTGTCTGACCCTTATAGATTCGGTAGCTACAGAACCGATTGGCGTGAAAATGTGTATGCAGTGGTTTTTGGGGCTGAAGAAGGTTCTTATGATTGTTTGAATCCCCTCTCTTCTCTGGAAGGGGGCCCTCATACAAATGAAACACAAATTTCGGCAACAAGGACATTACTCGAGAACTAATCAAGCAAATGAAACAAAAAATTTGGCATTTGGGGGGTTTTGATAGCAATGATTGTATGGTGATTTGAGACTCCTCCCCCTCTGGTAGGGGGGGGGGGCTATCATACAAATGAAGAAACAAATTTCAATCAAAAATGAGAAATATCCAGGTAACTAAAGCACCAAATGTGTATTTCATGGGTAAGAAGCATGTTCTGATAAAACTTTGAACCCCTTCTTAGTCAAGAAAAAAACTCATTCCGAAAACCAAACATAAAAGTGCCAGTTCTATTAATTTTGCATTCATTTAGCTGCAAGCGTAGCAGCGCACGCACCGGATTCAGCTAGTTTAAAAAAATAAGGTGGAAAAAAAATGATTTTTTTGGGGGGACCCTTAGCTACGTGGGAAAAATTGCTCTTATTTGGTCTTTTCAAAAACTACAAAAAAAAATTGTTCAACCAAGGTGGTTAAAATTTTTTTCTCCACAATTTTTTTAAAAAAAAAATTTTTTTTTTTTTACATAAAAAAAAGTTTTTTTTTTGTTTTTCCGGAAAAAAAGGACCACTCTATTTTTTACACTCACCCAAAAAGGGGGGTTTTTTGTAACAACCACTTTGGAAGAGACTATTTTGCTTCAAAAGTTCCAACTTGGGCTGAAAACGTATCTTTCCAGCTAAATTCGCATTCTGGACCACTGTGCAATGGGTTTTCGGTTAAACAAAATCAGTAGGCCAAGCATCGAAATAAGATGAAAAATTGAACATTATTGCAATATCTGACCCTCCAATTAATTTATATGTACTTAAGACAAGGTGAATATATTTTGAAGTCAGTTGTTCAGAAAGACTTCATTTCGTTAAATTTCGTTCGAGAATGAAGTCTAATGTGTGAGTTGTTCACCAAAAGGACAAGCAAGGTTGTATTGCATTTTCGCATGAATTTGTTTAAATTTTCGCCATGGATCATAGCTTGGAGAGCAAATGCAACATTGGCTGAGGGTAAAAATGAAGCACATTAATTTGCTACAAAAAATTCCATGTGTACGTGAGGTGGTGCAGTGTATTAGTTGATGAGTGTGAGCTTGGCGTCTGTTGATGGCTTATGTAGAAACAAAAACCGCATGGTTTCATTTATTTCATAAAAGCTTTGTGGATAGACAAAACTGCCTTTTCCGAATCATGCAGCTTTCTCAAGATAAGATTGCAAAAGTTGCGACATTTGCGTGCCGTATTTTTTGCCACCCTTTTAACTTTTGGGTGTATGCAGTAGCTTTTCAACAACTTGAAACAGATTCCAATGACATCGTACCACCACCATGGTGTCAAGATCGATCATTCAAATAAGCAACTCACACTATACACTATGAGAATGATAACGAGCTGAAACTAGCCCATTCTTCGCTATAAGATTAGATTTTTTCCTCCTGCAAACTAAAGTAAAGTAACTAAGTAAAGGAAACCATATTCAAACATTTTTCTTTCTCTCAAATCCCTTTTCCCGTAGATTGATGATTCGCTCTCAGCTACTGCCGTATCACGGCCGACGGAAAGCCTTCAGAAAAAAAAATGCCGCTGCAAAAACAAACTCGCAAGTGCCCGCCTGTAATGGACGACTTGTCATTCTATCCGTCTGGCAGCGAGATGCTAGAAGCAAACAAACGATAAATTAATGACTCCGGTGCGGGCAAATTATGATGTCATTCAGCCAGAAAAACGGTTCGCATGTGCGCGATCCGCGCGTTTCGGAGATGGATCTCTTCATATCGGTTCTCCGACTGACTGACTGACTGATTGTATTAGATACGTGTTTGTCCAGTCAATGCGGCAACCGGTCTTGAACAAGCAGAGTGATTGTTCCAAGTCACATTTTAATGGTATAATTGAAGAGTCTTGGAAGCGGTTGGCCAGTCGCTTGATAGGTACTCAACCCTCACGAATCCTCGATTGGAGTACGCGAAATCAGCGCAAATATTGTGCACTACTGAGCGGCCCCGAAGGCCGCCCGTCTACTTCTGGGAGCGTCGGCATCCTTTTATGTTCCTCCCCCTCGACAATGGTTGCATCTCTTGTCGTTCGTCGCATCGCACTGAGCAGTTGGATATCATCGTTATTCTGCGGACGTGTAATTTCTACTCAACAATCGTGCTCTTTGAAGCCGAACACGCGCTGCCTCACGATGAATGAGTGAGTGTCTTATCGGAGACACACTTTGCGCCGCGTCGTCGATGTTCTTCAGAGCATCGTGACCTGGGATGCCCCTTCACCCTAACCCCGGCCGTGCTAGCTAGGGAGGCTGGTGGAATCTCGGCCAGGTTACATTCATATCTCACATTCATGACGACGATAGGATACAGTTTCAACCGCGCGCCGTTGTCGTTTCAGCCAGTGTGGCTTGACCTCGGTTCACCTCTCACTCCAGCCCAAGCCCGAATGCCGTGGAAGGTGCGTTGCTCGTGAAATAAAAGTTATGTGGAAAAATGTGAAACGTTGAAGCGAGTGGAAGAGCGTGGTTTGGTTGGAAAATCGACTCATGAATGAATACCCTGACACGACCATCGTAGACAGGGTTGAGGCGTGAACTAAACGGAAACCTTGAGTGATATTGCTTTTAGATAATCAAATTAGTGGTAATTTGTATTATTCATATTTTCCGAGGTGGTCGTGGTGGTGATGCTGATGTTGTTGATGTGCGGCTGCTGCCCGATGATGGCAATGGCAGCTGCCACTCTAGTGTTGTTGATGGTGTTCGAAAGCCGTTGAATGGAGCTAGGAATTGGGGCGCATAGACTGGCCAGCGAGTTATTTGCAAGCGGATTGGGCAATGTGGTGATTGTATTTTACTTCGATTTTTCATTGCAGTGAAACGGAGTCAGTTTGTAAGGCCGGAATAGGGTGACTGTGTTTAACGTTGAATTGAATTGCTCACAACCAATAAGTTTACCGACAGCGTAAGAAACGTTTGTATCCGACTATAATGATTTTTGAATATAAATACCTGTCAATCGCAATTTCAGACTATTTGAGATTGAATCGTCGTTAATTACCTGAAAATACAAAAAAATTAATTAATAATAAAAAATAAAAAATTAAATAATTAATTAGATTCATGGACAAGGTCAGCATTTTATGAAATGTAGTCATGAATCATGAATTGGAAACCAAACAATATATGGGCTCTAAACTGATTTAAGACTGATTGGAACGTTGTCAAGTAAGTGTATGTATGTAGGTATGCTTGTTTCGTTTGCAAATATGCGACTCTCAGTGATCGGAAAAGCCTCTTTTAACGGCTAAATTAATAACTCCTTTCCGAATCATGGTGTCCTCTACGAAGTTGTATCTAAAAAGTTGTCCATCTTATGGTGATAGTTTCGTAGTTCCAAACTTTACTGCAAGGGCGGCACTGTTGCTAACTTTTGAACGAAACACAATAGAAGAGAGATGTCCAAGACAAGTTTGTTGGGAATATAATTTCAAGCAACTTTGATCAGGTCACCATTTTCATAGCTCTTCATTCAACCATGATAGAGCTAATTTTCTGCTTTAAATCAGGGTGTCTCTAAAAAAATAAGTTTTTTATTATAACTTTATTGTTTCTAATTTTGAGAAAAAGTGATCTAAAAACCTATAGAAAACATTATAGCACTCCAATTAATGAACAACCTGAAGCGTGTTTGTTTAGCAAAAATGTGCGCTGTAACTTTTTCTATATTTTTTTGAAGATCCTTTCTCTCAAAATGAGAAACAAAAATGTTACAATAAAAAAACTCATTTTTTTAGAGACACCCTGATTTTTCTAGGTAATCCTTAGGAGTTATTAATTTCGACGTAAAAAAAGACTTTTCCGATCACTGTGCGACTCCACTAAATAGCAAAACCAAATTTAATTTAATTTACCACTGTATGAAAACATAACGATAGTCCAAAACGGAGGAATGGATTTGCAATCTGGGACACTTACGCAAGATCCAAGGGAAAATAAGCCCCTCCATCGAACGATACAGTGAATGAAATAACACAATTTGTATTAAGTTTCTCACAGGAACTAGGATGCGTGCTAATCTCCTTGAAACTGGAGTGTAGTTTTTACTATGAAAATTAAAACCTTGGGATAAAGAAAATGTATATGTATGTATATGTAAAATATTGGGCTTCAAATGGTGAGTTGACAACTTCGAAGGAGGGTGCGGCCGACCTCTGGTCCTCACAAGTTCCTACCTCACGCCTCCACATTTCCCATTTCGCGGAACGAGGGCGGGCTCTTCGAGCCCATCTATAGGGTTTATTCTGTGAATCGAGGGCTCAGTTCTAGGGCTGTGAGTGTGAGCTTGCTTTTGAAAGGAGATTTTCTTCCCTATATTCACGGCCCTTCATTCAGGAGCTTGATGATCACAAACAGCAATAGAATCCTGATCAAATCGTTTTTCAGATTTTTTCACTGCTATGGAAAGTTACCTTGCTACAATAGATGGTAGTATTACATCATCATCATATATAATGTTATGCTCTTCTAAACTCCAGCAGTCAATCAAACCAACCTCCAGTTTTGGTTTAAATTATATTCAAATGCTCCCATCCAAAACCGCAACTAGGTATCTAATGGAATATGGAAGGTTATATGTTGTAGTAAAACATAATTGAAAAAGTTTTGTAGTATACCATCAATAAATAATATGTAAAATATTTTAATCTGTTGCATATAACTAGCGACGAAATATGACTGCCACTGTTATTAACATGGAATGTTAAATGTTAAATAATACATCCAATATCATTAGATTCCGGCTTCCTTCAGTTACTTCAATGGATAATTGAAGTAGCCAAAACTTCCAAAATAACATAAAGCTCACTTTTTTTAATTGGACTTCCAGAGAAACTGACGCGGTTGGTCAAAGCAACGATGGATCGAGTGATGTGTGTCGTCCGAGTCTCAGGAATACTCTCGAGTCCCTTCCAATCTCGGAGAGCGTTACGGCAAGGTCCTTTTTGCTTTTTAACATTGCATTGAAGGATTTTATTTGAATAGCTTTGGCTATTTAACATTTTTGGCTTAGCCAACGACGTTGAATCGTTGCACGCTGTTATGAGACGATGGAGGAAACGTACATCAGGCTTACGACTAGTTGGATTGGGATTTTCATTTAGCCCCTTCCACAACATGAAAGAAAGAGGCTCACGAGAAGACAATGTTAGCCTCCCACCACGAGTTCAGATAGACGATCATGAAATCGAGGCGAATTTGTGTGTATGTGCTCATTGGTGGCCATCAATAATAGCACCAGCAGAAAGATACAAAGGCGCATTATGGCTGTCAATCGTACCTACTTTGGACTCCGAAGGACGCTAGAATCGAATAAAGCTCGCCGAACTACAGAATTAACCATCTACAAGACATCAATTAGACCGGTAGTCCTCTACAGCCACGAAACATGGACATTGCAAGTGGAGCACCCACGCACCCTTGGAGTCTTCGAACGGAAGATGTTGCGTACGATCTATGGTGGAGTGCAGATGGAAGACGGAACGTGGAGGGGGTGAAACGAAACTCATCAGCTTCTAGGAGAACCTCCCATTGTTCACACTGCTGAAATCGGTCGACTACGGTAAGCAGGGCATGTCTAAAAAATGTCGGATGACAGTCCAGTTAAAGTCTCGATTCGTGATGGACACAAGAAGGAGAGGCGCACAACGAGAAAAGTGGTTCGATCAAGTAGAACGCGACCTGTAGATCCTTAGCAGACTGCAAAGCTGGCGAAGTGCAGGCATAGACCGAATAGAATGTAGACAACTTCTGTATGCAGCAGAGGCCATCCCCAAGTAACACCAAAAACATCTTCTTTGACAAGAATATAAGAAGTTTGTTGCAAAACAGTCGTGAGGATGAAATACCAAACATGTCTGGTCTTGAAAAAGTTTTGAGGATGTTTTTCTACACATATTCGGTTCAAACGTGGTACCAGAACAGCGAACACATTTTTGATCTATTTTTGTTCGATCAACTTAAATTTTACTTCTTGAAAACATCGGTGACTGTTTGTCATCTTACCACTACGAACTATCTTTACTAACCTTTGAGTAGCCATACTTTTGACTGATTTGAGTCAAACGTACTTAATTTTGGATTGTTTGGAAATAGCGTGTATGCTAGATGTTTGTAAATGTGTTGATAGGTTGCGTTCAAGATGAATTTTAAACATGTTTTTAACATCCTCATGCAATGGTAAAAATATTCAGAATAGATTGTAAATCCAATACAATGACGGCTGAAAATATGTTTATTTGAAATACTGGAATAATTAAAAAAAACACTACCTAAATGTAAGATTGTGATGCCACTCACTGATTCAAATAGAAGCCAAATTGGGCATAGGGGTTAATTCAAATGTAACATAAAGCAACAGTTTGGGAGATTGTTTAGTATTTTTTAAAAATTGTTACGCTTAATTTGTGGGGGAGTCTTTTGAGATGTTGCTACGCATAACATAATAGAAAAATTGTATTTGTATTTTCATTCATACTGACATTACTCGGTTCAATTTCCAAAAAAAACGCAGAAAAGAAAAAACGAACATTTGAAAATCAAATGTGTTACTAATGTTTTTACCCGTACTGTAGACTTATACTGTAGGACTGTAGAGATGGAAAATCGCCATGTTGGTTTTTGTGAATTCCATAAAGAAATCTCACTAAAATTCAATCATTTATTCGGGGTACCTTCTACGTTTTTTAATCCAATCGATGGCGCATGAAATTAGGGAAGGTAAAACGGGAAAGTTGCACTGCTAACCTTGAGCCGCATATACAATTTTGATACAACTTCAATGCGTAAAGCACTTTTAATTTTCTATTTGAAAAAGTTATAAACAATCATTTTTAACGCGTAAAATACCATTAGCTACGATATCGTTTCGCCATTAAAAAATCTTGTTTATATATTTTTTTCTTTGTTAATACCGTGCTTGCTTTGACAAAACACATCATTACGTTATAAGCATTCTGTTGGAAGCATCCATAGAACATAATATTTGCCTTATGGATGCTCTACTAAACATCTAGTATGACCTAAAAGATGTTCAAAAATGCCCCATTTATTGCGCTTTTTCGGTTATATGCGTGTATGAAATTAAGTTATTGACCTAAGAAAAAAAAACATGCGCTTGGTCTAAAACGTGTATTATTAACATGAATATGACAAGTGGTGTTTCTTGGGTCCCGACCTTAGTCTGATTATAGGGGATACTAATCGTGGAGAACTTCTTTTCGATGCTGTATCTACAAGATCATCGCCTTTCTGGATGAAAGAAAGAGCATAAAGGTGAAGCCTGGTTCCGACCGTCACACGGCCCTGCATGACCCAAAAATCCAGCAGAAGCTGAAGCGTGAAACCGAGAGGAAGGTGGTGAAATTCTTTCGTGCATTGGGCCGAGAGATCACTACAAACCGTCAAAAGGTACCTCCAATGCCCGGACATAGTCATATGAAAGCGCAAGTTCAAGCCGACCGTAGCGGTGGTGGTGGACGATGAGACGACTGCCAAGGCACCAGATATTTCACGTCTCACACCCAAAAGCTGAGCATTCCAACAACGCTGTGGCCAAACTCAAGAAGCAGCTGACCTAACAAACGACGAAGGTGTTTAAGAACATCCCAACAACGTTCTTTGCAATGGCTATGGCCAAGATCCCGGCTAACTGCGGCAAGGCAGCTTGTCCGGTGTGGAAACATTTTTGTAAAACGATCAATAACGGGTGGCAACTAAAATTTTGGAATTTTTTTGAGGCCCTTATGCTCAACAACAAGCGAGCTCAGAGAGCAATAAGAGTATGTATGTGTTAGCTCTTTCTCTCCGCTTTCTGCTAGTATTTTTTGTTTTGTTTATGCTTGCTCAGTTTTGCTCAAAATGCCGTCGAAACAAGAAGCATTTCGTGAGCGCGTTGTACAGGTTTTTGAACTGCACAGAAGTCTCGGAAAAAAGTATACGGTACAACATTTCAAAAACAAAAATGTTGCGACTTCAACTGTTTACCATAAAGGGTGTCCCACATCAAATTGCATCACGGAAAAAAACGCTGTAGAAATTTACCTAGTTGACCGATCCTTTTCAAACTTTCAGACTATAAAATATAACCGATTAGTAAGCTGGCATATTTATTTCATTCAACTTCAATACCATAACCGTACGCTCGCACCTTACGCTTAACTCCACTCATTGGTGTCTGTACAACATCTGGCTGCAGATTTTTCTGTACAGAAACCAAAATTTTTTGTTTCATGTCTTCATCAGATTTGACCTCCTTGGGATGCTTTTGTAGAGCCTGATTCATAATAGTCCAGTATTTTTCGATGGGCCTTAGTTCCGGTGCGTTGAGGGGGGTTCATGTCCTTGGGTACGAAAGTGACCCCGTTGGCTTCGTACCACTCCAGGACAATATTTGAATATTGGCACGATGCTAGATCCGGCCAGAAGATCGTAGGGCCCTCGTGTTGCTTCAACAGAGGAAGCAGACGCTTCTGTAGACATTCCTTGAGGTAGATCTCCCGTTTACAGTCCCGGTAGTCACGAACATCGCACTCCGTTTGCCATATGAGCAGATCGCTTGCCAAATCATGTATTTCTTGGCAAACATTGAAAGTTTCTGCTTTCTTACTTCCTCCGAAACATCAAACTTGTGCTGGGCGGTGAAGAACAGTAGCCCCGGAAGCTGCCGGAAGTCCGCCATGACGTACACACTTAAACATAATTCACGGACTCGGTTAAACATTAAGCTGAATTCACTTGGCATTTTCATATTTAACTGATAACTCGGCAAAAAATCGAAGTGATGCCGACATCACTTGAAACTGAACTATCCGGTAACTTCATTATTAAACCGAATCTCGGCAACAGTAGGAGCCGAGCACAAACGTTAACTAAACTTTAACCGACCTCAGCTGCCTATCATGCCGAAATATCGGTTTAGCAGTGTTGTAAGCCGAGGCTCGTCATTTTATCTGTCAACCGCCATTGTTTTCATTCGCAAGTGGAGTAAGTCGTATGTTATTAATGGAACGGTAAAAAAAACTGTGAATAAATGGTGAAAATGGAGCAACTATTCGATAAATGCAGCAGGAGACTGTACGATATTTTTAGTAATTACAAATTAATTTACTTTTCTGTTCCATTTTAGCTTGAAAAGTCGAGCATAATATGTTTCTTCTGTTGAGAAGTAGTTTGGGGCAATGTGGAAGAGCTGTACCGGCTTTTTAATAACCACAACCGGAATCAAAATTTTGATCCGGATAGAGTGTTTTACGGCTGTACGGTTCCAAAATGCCGATCAAGGTACAGCCATTTCAAATCACTGAAAAGGCACATTGTTCAGGAACACCCTCATCCGGTACCCAAAAAGTTAAAATTCGATGCTGATGAATCTGTTTACCCTGCTGAATTGCAAGGTTCAGTTGTGGAACGGATGAAACAAGAAACTGTATCTTTTGACGAAATTAAAAAATGCGTTTCACTGGGAAATTACCGGTTGACGGTGGTTGTGTCACTACCGTAAACCAAAATCGCAGAAATGGTCAGACTTTGCGAAACCCTCGTTGCTCTTAAACCCTAATGCTTAGTGAATATTTCAAAGGGAACACAAAGACCTTTCTGGATGATCATGATACCGATTTGGAGGCCACTGTTCTGTTCTGATTTGTTCTCCGAAGTTTCAACATTTTCCAAACAAACCAATTTTTTTATCAAATTGGCTGTTAGTACTCCTGTTCGTGCCGAAAAAATGCTCCAAACGCGTGACGCCTTCTTGTTCCAGCCGGATTCGACGCAAACACCATCTATGCAGGGTATTGTAAATACACAGCTCGAAAAAGTAGTGTGAAATTGTGTTCATTATCATGCACTTATATGGAGCGTCACAAAACATAAAATTCTACATTATACATCGTGTAATGTTCGGGGACATTGCATATATCGCAGATAATATTGCATGCAATAGCTAACCTTTGTTAGAAGTTTTTTTTTATTCAAGTTGCTACTTTGTGTGGAATGTAATAAAATGTTGCATGCTCTGATATTTACATCATCAAGGAAAATTCATATTTTTTTTTCAGATTCGGATCGATTCCGTTTAAACGCTTTCACGACACGCTTGTGATCCTGATCACCAATAGAACATCCATTCTGACCGCCTACCTCCTTCCGTTCGATGCTCAGAGTTTCGTAGTAACGTTTAATCATACAACTCACCGTTGACTGCACGATTCCGAGTTGTTTTCCGATGACCCGATGATAGAGCTGAGGATTTTCCAGGTGCTTGCGCCAAATCAAATCGTGACGTTGCTTTTTGAGTGACATCATTTTTCCAATTTTCGAAAAACTGACAGCGATAAAAATACAACAACAACAACAACAAAAACTCTCTAAACTACTTCTACCCAAATTTTCAAGAGAGAATACCCAATGGATAATTTTCTACATTTTTTTTTCGTGGTGCGATTTTATATGGGACATCCTTTATCCTAAGATCCCCAACAAATACTTGCAAGAAAGGTAGTGGCAGACAAGTCAAAATTATGGACGCAAAAATATTTCGTTCTTTTTCTCGTGCCTTCAACAACACGGATTTACTGAGTCAACGGGATGCCACAAAAAAGTTAAACTCTTCTCACTCAACCTGGATGTACTATCTGCAAAACATTGATAAGAGCCAAAAAAAAATGCCAAATGAGCCCCGAAACACACTGAGAAACAGATTTCGACGGTGAAATCCCAATGCCGCTGGTTGATTAAAAATTATTCCGGAAAAAAAGTTTTATTTTGGACGACGCAAGTGACTTCCCTCTTTCGAAGACGTACATTCCCGGAAACGATCGATACTATTCCATGGATAGTTCTACTGCATATCCAAACATAAAATATAAATTTATACTTAAGATTGAACAGAAAGTAATGCTGTACATTGCTATTTCCAAGAATGGTATTTCTAAGCCATGGTTCAAGCCCTCTGGTTTGGCTATCAATCAAGATGTGTACCAGAACGAATGTTTGAAGAAAATTTTGATAAACAAAAGAATAAAATATCAGTCATTGAAAAGTATTGATATTGCATATAAAATATTTTCTAGCTTGAACATAATTTAAACTGATTTTTTTTTGTGTTTTCATTGCTGAAGGGAATTTGCACCTCTGTTGAGTGTAAGGAATGTTTTTTTCATAAATTTGACCAATTTCTTATAATACCTAGAGACATTTATTTTTGTACCCAAGTTATAACCATACGAGACGAAAATCTACAAATATTGCTAAGAGTCTTGTTAAATCAACCGATTATTTAACAAATTGTAAAAATAAACTTGATCATTTTGATCATGAAATAAATTTTAATCCATAAATTTTAATTAAACGAAAAGAGTTGTACTATGGAAATTACACGCGAAGAAAACTATCGTCAAACTATAAATATTTAGGTTGATTCAAACGTAAACTTTTATTTGTTCTGGCTACAAATATATGTTAAATTTGTTTCTAAAGTAAACTATATCAAAATTAGCGTTTTTATAATTATGCGTATTAAAAATAAATGAGGATATTTTTGGATTTGACATACCCACCTGAAGATAAATATGTTTATTTCAAACATTCCCTACATTTTTATTAATAAATCACTCGGGTATTAATATTTTATCAAAAGCTTTTATCCAGTCTAATAACTGAAGTGGGCTTCAAATGGTGAGTTGACAACTTCGAAGGAGGGTGCAACCGACCTCCGGTCCTCACAAGTTCCTACCTCACGCCTCCACGAGTCATATGATCACAAAAGACTGCCAGCTGAAACATGGAGACGCTGGTTGGCGTAGCCTGGGCAATGTTGTCAATCTGACAATAGCGAAGTGAGGGGGTGCGACTGAAGATCGTGTACCTTTAAATCATATTGTATATTTTCCATTCTCATTTTAATAATAATTTCAGCACGCTTTAGAATCATCTTTGCATTCCAAAACCATGTAAGACCCTGGAGCAACATGACAAGCATAAAAGGCTCAATTTATTTTTCATGAAATTATAAAAGACGAAAAAAAAATTATTTTCACAAAATTCATAAAAGACTGGCATGTGCCTCTAAGCAGTAAAGGATTATATTTAAATATTTTGTTTGGTGGTATTATTATTAAATAAGCCATTTATTTCAGATATCATCAAACTGGACTCTTCGATTACTCCAATTGCTATCTTTGAAATGTTACTAGAACAGTATGAAGAAAAATATTACAACATGTCTTATAAAATAATATTTTTTATTGAAATTTCATCTTTGATTTTTGGAATGATCTATACTGTTTTAGCATTTCCAGGACTAGGAGGATATTAATAAATATCTAATTTTTACTTATTTTTCAGTAACAATCCATTAGATGTCAGAAGGTGGCAACGGAGTCGGTGATAGGCTTTTGCAATTATTATTGAATGTATTTTTCATTACCGTTTTGCAAATGAACATTATACCAAATTCGAGCGGATATGATTCATACAGCGTTGTATTCATTTAGCTTGTGTCTGATTTTACAGTTCAATCCTTGTCATTACTTTATCATTACTCACAATATTATTATATTTGATAATTGTGGTTTTATTGATTTTACTTCATAGATGAGGTTATAAAATCAGTATCAAGCAGCAAATAGTGACCAGTAAATATGAGTAAAATAAAATTATTAAATTTCAATAGATGTAACAAACTTTTTCAGGATACCTCAAACCGAGATTTTAGTGAATTGCTGCTATTACTTTACTATCACTACACTTACTATCACTGAATTGATAGTGAATTGCTGCTATCACTTTACTATCACTACACTTACTGTCACTTTAAATTTCAATTTACGAGGATTTAATAATGCAACAAGAGGTAGGTTGGGTTTTCGGTAAGTGAACGGTTGGAAGCGCATTGACTTACTGTAGCTGCTCTTTACATAGTCAAGTAATTTAATTTGTATAGTGTAAAATTCCATGTAAATTATTCAAGTTGAAATTTGTATATATAGCAATTGGGTCTTTCATGATGTCTTTCAATATGAGAAGAGTGAGACCTTGTAAAAACCAGCACAGTATATGCAGTTAAGCTCTTGATCCATTCATATTGGATCAGTCTATAAAAGCAAATTAGTCCTATACGAATAACATGCAGCGGAAGATGCGTTGGAAAGTAGTATCCCTTGATTTTATCATGCAACATAGAGACTGATATGCTTTTATGGTAAGTTATTTGAAATGTAATTTTTTGGTAAGATCCTTCCTCATTTTATTGCCCACAACTATATTATTAGGAACAGTAGAAATTTGCAATATCCCAGTACATTTACTAGTGCAAATAAAAACAAATAAAATGTGTTAATTGAATCTAAAGTTCAGTATAGCCGTGGAATTTTCTTTTTGTCTTTTTATTTTTTTTTTTTTTTTTTTATAAGTTTTATAAGTCATTTATGCTAAAAAATTTCCACTGTTCCTTTAACAACTCTTTAACGGGGATTACCCAAGGGGGGTAGCCTAAGGCAGTCGAAGGATTTGTTGACTGGACAAGGGTTCGTGGAGTCGCCAGTCCCTTGTCATGCGAAGACACGCGGCCTTCTGGCCGTAGTCTTCCGAAGGTCCTCACTGAGATCGGCTGACCCTGCTACAAGAAGCCATCACGTAGGCTATTCTCTCAGAACAACCTGCGGAGAATAGTCCTGCAGCCATAGGTAATCCTTGCACTGATGGTGGGTTCTTATCACACATCACATCACATCATAAGGTCTGTATCCACATTAATCCGGACACCTTCAAATCATTGTAACTTTTGAAATATTGCACGTAGGAATGAAAAATTTCACTGTGGTATAGCTGAGAGTCTATGATGAAAAAAACTATGATTGATGTTTACATTTCATGTTTAGTATTCAAGATGGCGACGAAAGAAAAACAAGTGCGCGAGCGAATTTTGTACGGGCGTACGGCAAATCCTGACTTGTCAATACGGGACCTTGCAAAAACATTGGATTTGCCTAAATCCACTGTTCACGATGTGCTCAAATCATTTTCGGAACGTTTGACGGTGGAGAGGAAACCGAGAAGTGACAAAAACATTGGACGCGCTGATCTTGTCAGGAACGAAAGGTGAAAAGGATATTAACGAAAAACCCAAATCTCTCCATTCGAACGATGGCTCGTAAAATAGGGATGTCGCCTGGTTTTGTCCAAAAATCAAAACAACGTTTGGGACTTAAGTCGTATAAAGTAAAAACAGTTCCAAATCGCAACGACAAGCAGAACTTGGCAGCAAAATCATATTTGACGAAGTTTTCATGCGTTGTTATGGACGATGAAACTTATGTCCTGGAGGATTTCAAGCAGCTTCCAGGGCTGGCTTTTTATTCTGCTATGGCCAGAAATGCTACAGCTGAGCATTTCAGAACGAAGAAGGCATCGAAATTTCCCAAAAAATACCTTGTGTGGCAAGCAATTTGCACGTGTGGCAAAAAGAGTAAATCTTTCGTCACTACAGGCACAATCAACAAGGAGATCTATCAGAAAGAGTGTCTGCAGAAGCGATTGCTACCCTTCATCAAAAGTCACAAAGAAAAGCCTTTGTTCTGGCCCGATTTGGCATCATGCCACTATGCTAAAACTGTGATGGAGTGGAACCAAGCAAATCAAGTGAACATTGAACCAAAAACCTCAAACCCGCCAAATTGCCCAGAGCTACGACCAATCGAGAGATATTGGGCTCTGATGAAGCGGAAGCTTTCTGGAAAGAAGCAAGGAATCAAAGACATCAAACACTTCCAGCAAATTTAGACAAAGACGGCTTCTACGATTTCTGAAGAGTCTGTACAAACCCTAATGGACGGAGTTAAGCGCAAAGTTCGAAAATTTTATGCAAATACCGAATAACTATGTTTTGTCTTCACGAACTGTTAAAACACATCCCATGAGTCTTAAATAAACAACTACGATGGAAATATAATGCGAAATTTATGTTTTATTCATGTTTTGAGGTGTCCGGATTACTGCGGATACAGACCTTACACAACAGTTTTATTGATTATGTTAGTGTGTTGAAAATTTTCATGTCTAATATCGAGGCTCATTCAATACATTTTCTGTGTAGTATTTGTTTCTCCCTCCCAGGTTATTTCCATTTAAACCAACTTCCTTGATTGTTTATCTGGAAAGGTAAGTTTATTTTGCATACAATGGAAATAACCAAATAATTAATTTAATTTTTGTCGTCTAGTACTAAAAACCGCGACCCGACGCGGCCGATTCCGTTTTTTTTTAATCTCAACACAAAATGAACAACAAACAACAAAGTATCAATATTATTAAAAAAGATGAAAAAGAGAAAAAAAAATTTAGTTCCCCCCCGTTAAATATAATATATAAAAAAAAATGTTTCGGGGGTTTTGTGTAAGTAGTAAACAGCTCTAAACATTGTCAACGCATCAAGAGTCATTCCTTGTAAATTTTGTTCCGATCAGTAGTTTCAAATTCTACTGGATCTTCCAAAAACCTTTTCAACTTATTGAACAACTGGGCAGCCAAGTTGAACGTTTCAGTTGGCTGAGTTCAAATAGGGTGGAATGAACAAAAAGAACGGAAAAATGATGAAAAATTTAAGTTGATTTTGGCTTTCATATGAGAATTGCTAAACTTTCATATGAAAATTGCTAAGCGCAAGATCGTGTTTGTAGAAAAAACGTTGTGTTTTTCCTAAAATATGTCTCATGAATATAAATATTAAAAATAAGAAGAAAAAGCTTCTGTTTCCGCAGCTCAAATCGGAGCTGTTTTTGATGTGGTAAGAATTGAACCATTTATTTAATTCGAATGAGACGCTTCAAGCTCGGATTAATTTATTCATTTTGAACCGTATGGCTCAGAACGAACAACAACAGCAGCAGCAGCAGCAGCATCAACACCGAGAGTATCGTAAAACAATGCGAAGGAGCCCATGGTGCGAGATCGTGCTGTGTCCTCGCCGTCATCACCATCGTCTCCTCCCGAGAGATGCGAATTTATACTGAGTCGAATCAATTCGGCTCAGCAGCCAAGTCGAAGTCGGTGCAGTGGTGGTGGGGCGACCGTCGTAAATACACTCCACTAAAAGCAACACCATCTTGCATGTGTTGCGTCTATAATGTGGCACGACGTTTACGATGGCGAAGATTGCCATACAGCCGGGTCTGCATCGAGTATCATGGTGAATGTTTGGCGAATAAATTTATTGCCGATTTTGCTGCTGATCGGCTATTTTTTACTGCCCTCGTGGGGTTGGTCGGAAAAGAAGGAAGCGAGAAGGTGGGTGGGCGACCGATCGATCGGATGAATTTAAAACAGAAACAGCAGCTCAAAGTGGCTTATTCAATGAATTGGATTAATTTAGGCAGCGATTTCCTGAATCACCTGTTAGACGCATTGAACGGTTCAACCTTGTTGAAATCAGAGTGGGTGAATTTGAACTCGAGAAAAGAGCGGGAATGGGAGTTTCAGCATACAGTTGATCGGGATTGAAGGAGGAGATTTTGATTGACTGTTGCGTCACATGGTTCGATAAAGCATGTCGCAGTTTCAGCGTACTTTCATTTGCGATATAATTAATTTATCGAACGCATCAACGAACCATTATAAGCAACTACAATGCGACACCGTAGTTTATATCATTATGCACATAATCCCATTAACACCACCGGCACCTGAAGTGCTACCGTGGCCATACGACCTGCTAAATGTTGCAAATTTCATCGCTCTGAGTGTATTGTGGATGCTAGTCTAGACGGCACTCGATATGTGCAAGTACGCGTGCACACTTGCATACATAGTCACATAATTCCCCCTCTAAGTAATGACCCACTTGAGAGGAAACCGAGCTTAGCACAGTCATTATTCAGTTTCAGCCTGGCATGAAAATGCGTGTGGAATGCTCTCCGGGAGTTGCGAAACAGTTTGAACCCAGCTCTGGGTGCACTTTGAACTCGGCTGCTGTCGGTATCTGCGGTGACAATCCCTAATGGGATTCACACCAACGTGCGCACAATGGCTGCCATCACCATCGAGTGACGCGGGCAAACCGTTGAAACAATTTATTTGGAAGCAATATTCATAGATTATTTAAAGTTTAATGGGGATGAGGGTCATTTTACTTGACAGCCAAGCAGGTCCGGCATTCATATTCCAAAAATTGTTGTACTAAATATAATAAGTTCGACGTTCTAGCAAAACAACCACAGAAGTTTCAACCGACAACGTCAACTGATTTGTGATAACAAAATTCAATAGGCCATTTAAAATCACTTTCTTCACAATTTCGCTCAACCCCCAAAAAGGTTCAAAATGAAAACTTTCCAAATTACCAGTTCCAGGCCATAAAGTCACCCACCCACCTTTATCTATTGCAAACAAACGCATCCCGATCTGCTGGTGAGCAAACGCGTAGGCTTCACCAAAGCCCGCCACCACCTCAACCGTCCAGAGCCCATAATTAGAGTGTCTCTAACGTTTCAACTAGTCTCACCCTTCCTCGCTTCAACTGGGTGCTGCTGACCAAAGAAAAGCCCATACTTTTATGATCCTTCCGCTCGAACCTCCCACTGCTCTGTCCATCAATCGTGGCTCGTATGGATAGATTCGCTGCTGCGCGCCTTCCTACCTTAATTTTTATGACCTCATAAAATTATAAAAATTATACTGTTCACTTCTGAAACATTTTGATCGTTTGTTACCGCGTAGCGTCGCAGATGGTTGATTGCTGATGCTGACCAAACCACGGCTCGGAGCTTCGCAGTTGTTGTCCCTCCGGCAAGACGGTAGTGGCCGATTTTCGCGGCTGCTTCGAGACTTGTTAGAAGTAGCAGTAGGGTCAATAAATTAAACTCAGATGGCAAGGGAACGCACGCGGTATCATTTAGGTGATGCTAATTATTTCCGAAACCATCAAATTAGAGGCCTTTATGAGGTTCAGACGTTTTGGTTTGAATTTTTTTTTCCCTGATGGACGAATAGTAGGACAAGAGTTCAACACCCGCTCACGATGTGCGGGTCCACCGAAGCTGCATGATGGGGCAAAAGTGTAACAGTAAACGGGGATTCGTCCACCACAAATGGTCAACTACTACACAGCAAGTCGTTCAGCTTCATTTGCCTCTTGAAACGTTCGTTATTGGTGTTGTAGTGCTTGGATCGGTTATCTTCTCGATCTTCGATGGCGGGGTCTCTCTATTATTTGAAGCCTGTGCTTTGCAGTAGTAGTGGAATCTTGAAGCCCCACAAAAGAAGCTTTCTTAGCATCTGGACACTTTCAGGAGGGAGTGGGGGTGAGGAATGGACACAGATGGGAGGCACTCGGCATACCAATCAAGCAGTAATAAATTGAAAAATGTTAAGATAACAATCAGTTTTATTTTCTTCATATCAGCCTCGGTTGAAGCTGCAAGACTACGACGACGACGACGACGACGACGACGACGGCGGCGCGGTGGCTGCTCAAACCGGTTGTGTGGTGGGGGATAAGCATAACAAAGTGGCATTCGGTTCTGTCTTCTGCTGAGCGACTCGACGAGCACTGCGCGGCCGGCTAGTGTGAGGGAAGAACAATCAAAAGAAAAGGTGAAGAATCACAACGGTTTCGAACTTTTCTCCCCACTTATGTGGCTCGTTGTACTACCTGGTCAGCATCAGCTTTGGACTTGGACGCACTGTCCTCGTTGTGGTTATCTCAGCGTCTTAATCTTCCTCGTAGCTTCTTAGTATTATTATTCCTTCTGCTCTGAAGTTTCACTATCGCACCAAACGCACACTAAGTTCCAGAAAGCTGCTAGCCGGGGCTGATTCCTTTTAATTAAAATTTATGATTGCTTGCATTAAATTTAATCATTAAGATTTTTACCTCTCACCTGGCTTAACCGACATTTCCAGAGGGGGATTCAATGTACGAAAGGATTAGAATCGGATTGCTGAGAGAATATCCTTGATGATTTTCATGGTTGTGCTGTAGTGCTTTAAAGTTTAGATGGTACATTCAATGGCTCATAATCGGTTAATCCTGGCTCAAGATAATTTGTTTAAAATTTTGTGGGAGTTTCGAAAAAATTTATGGTAAAGTGTGTACTCAATAAAAATGGCACACCGAAAATCTTCTTTAACTTTTGTACCGTATGGGTAAAAAACCCGAACATTTGAGCAGATTTTATCCATAGTATATAGCTTACATGTGTTAAGTTTCAAAGTTATTCATGCAATAGTTCCAGTCTTGACGTCGAAACAAGAAATTACCCGTGAAAAAAATGTTTGCACTTACAATCAAAATCCAAAGGCGTCTCACCGATGGATCGCTAAAAAGCTTGGAATTGCAAATACAACTGTGTCTCGTGTGACAAGAACCTTCAAGCAGCGTCTGAGTTCCCGAAGAAAGGAAGGGGATGGTTGTAAAAGTGGTCCAATGGACAGTAAAATGGCCAGGAAAGTGGTGCATCAGTTGCAGAACTGTCCAAACATGTCAATTCGAGTATTGCTAAAAAGTCGAAGGTGTCAGTAGGTTTTTTTTGCAGAAAACCATGAAGCGTCCTGGGTTACATGTTTACAAGGTGCAAAAAGCCCCAAACCGGAGTGAAAAGCTAAAAAACTGCGAAAACCCGCGCCCGGAAACTTTACACAAAGCTGCTCACCGAATTGTGTTGCATCGTGATGGATGACGAAACATACGTCAAGGCCGACATCCGACAACATCCTGGGCAAGAATAGTGTGTTGCCTACACAACAAACATTGCCAAAACCATCCTGCTTTATTAGGTTTTATTAAGGTTTTATCAAAGCCACTAGAAATCAAGTTGGTTCTATTATGGCACCAAGAGGAGCCAATAGGTTTCATATTTTAGTGAGGTTTATGAGAACCTACACAGCTTTTTTAAAACGATCTTTAAACCTCGTTTTCTCAAACTCCTTTTACTCCAATTGAAGATTTAATTTGGACTTTATGAACTCATAAAATGCTGTTTTGAAATGCCGTTTTAGGACTCATTCATATTATCTTATTATGGTAGGTTGAAAAAGCATTTTAAAACCATTTTGCCTCAAGTAAATGCATTAAACGGAAAATTGGCATTGAGGGAAGTCACCAAATGGCCAAATAGTTTTATAGTAGTCATTGCAAAGATAAATTGGCTTTTCGACAAAACTGTGATTTTTTCAATCGCCATATTGAAATATAAGAAATAATTGTAATGTGTAAAAAATAATGCACGAAATTTAAAATGTAATGCAAATGAATTGTAAATTGGAGACCTTATTGAATTCGATAAATTTTCAGGAAATTGATGATAAATGTATCGAATATATTTGTTTTAATTTCGTTTTTGTTGTAATCTCGCATAATTTCCGGGGTGCAATAATGTTTGGCTCTTATCGTGCCAATATTTACCATAACATTAGATGCTTCAATGATTTGTAGCATCAAACGATGTTTTGATGTCAAACAAAATGTCTCGCAACACTAGAACTTTTTTCTTAGTTATTATTTATTGCTAAATGAATCAGAAGAGCAGAGAATCGAACAAAGCAACAACAAAAAACCAACCACGATATCACAGTGACGCTTGACAGCTGTGAGAATTTGACCGTCTGCTGGTTTTCATGGCAGCCAATAGGTTTTATGAAGGTTCTCAAGGTGTCATAACATCTTTCAGTAGAACATTTTCAAAATTTTTATAGTCTTATAAAGGTTTATCAACTCGTTTCCACAACCGTCTATAGGGGGCCACTTTGTACAAAGTTTGGCTTTAAATTAGCATAGAGAAAGTGTTGGTAGACATAAAAGTTTTGAATGTAGTTTCACCAACAAAGCCTGGAAGAGTGCTATACGGCTGGAATGAAATTTAAATTGCTACTTGGAATGTTTTTAACTTTTGGGCATCATACGGATGGACATTGTACAGACATTTATTTCTCCATCGCAGCAGAAAGTTACAGAATTTAAATGTATCTGAAAAAGTTAAGACCGTAGACTTTATAAATAAGGAATATATCGATTAAACTGTTGAAAGTCCTTGAAAGTACCAGACGCGCATTCTTCTTTACTTGTTGAGACGGGGTAAAAAAGTACTTTGTGCAACTATTGGCCCAATACTTCTATTCAACTTTCAGTCTGCCGTACGTTTACCGATCTATTGGTACTTTCTTTTTATATTATTCCCTCATGTTAATATTAGAGTATTCCCTTCAGAACTGAATTGAAATCGTTTACTACACACATGGAATAACTCGAACATGTGATTTAAAAAAAGTTTGTTTACAAATAATTGAAGTTAGGTGCTTCACGGAAGCGAAGACGCGTCCGCCCACAGAAAGTTACTAAACAGATGCCGGAAATCAGACTGCCCATTTCAAGCAAAGGTGGAAAAAAGGAAAATCCAATTCCACCTGGTTTTCGTAGCACTAACTACAACCAGGACTTTCCATCTCTTCCGGGGACATCCAAAACCCCTGATGCCCCAATATTAAGAACAGGAGCCCCCTCCTTGAGTGGGCTGTTCTCATTTGATGACATTGCCGAAAGTATCTTCAAGTACCTCGAAATTTCTGACCCTCTCAAAAGGGTCTCCCTTTGATCACTGTTCTGCAGTGGAATTGTCGAATTCTTATTCCTAAATTGGAATCATTTAAATTTTTAGCACACAATATCGCTCTTTGTGAAACATGGCTCTCGCCCGAAATCGATCCTTCGTTTCATGATTTCAACATTATTCGTCTTGATCATGAGGATTCACGTGGAGGAGGAGTACTTTTGGGGATCAAAAAGTGCTACTCCTTCTATAGAGTGTATTTTCCTCCAATTCCAGGTATTGAAGTTGTCGCATGTCAGGCTGTTATTAAAAATAAAAACCTTTGCATTGTTTCTGTGTATATTCCTCCAAGAGCCTCAATAAACCAAAAACAATTTTCAGATATTTGTTCAGTCCTTCCTACTCCACGGTTGATCACGGGAGATTTTAACTCTCACGGTACAGGCTGGGGATAACTGTACGATGACAACACGATGGCAGTAGATTAGACCTCACACTTTGCTCGAATTCATTATCGTTGGATTGCACATGGAATGTGATTCAAGATCCCAACGGTAGTGATCACTTGCCCATAAACATTTCGATTACCACCGGGTTCAATCCATCGGAATCCATTAACGTCGCGTATGATCTAACCCATTCATCGATTGGACAAAGTTCAGGACAGCAGTAGATGAAGCCGTTACGACGGTAGAAGAGCTTCCACCGCTGGAGGAATATAACTTCCTCTCTAACCTGATCTTAGACAGCGCGCTTCAAGCTCAAACTCGACCAGTTCCAGGAATGTCTTTCGCAGGAAACCTCCTTCTCCATGATGGGATCAGCAATGCACCGAGGTTTACCGCAAAAAGTCCGACGCGTTTAAAGTTTTCCGTAGACGTGGAACACCTGAGCACTTCGAGGTATACACGGCTCTCGAACGCGAACTTAAGAGCCTCATCAAGGCCAAGAAACGCGGATACTGGCGAAGATTCGTGGACGGGCTATCGCGCGAGACGTCGATGAGTACTCTTTGGAACACCAATGGATCCTCAAGATTGCGCGAAAAGTTTGTCCAGATTCTGTGCCGGCACGGATCCTTCCTCGCGAAACAGAGAATTCGATAGATGAGATCAGCCAACCTTTTTCAATGGCAGAACTCTCTCTTGCACTCCTTTCGTGTAGCAATACGGCTCCTGGGCTGATAGGAGGCTTAAGAACCTCCCAGACGTCGCTAAGAGGCGCAAGTTGAACTTGTTTAATCAGTTTCTGGAACTCTACATTGTACTGGATTATTGGAGACGGGTGAGAGTTATTTCCATTCAAAAACCTGGTAAACCTGCATCCAACCACAACTCCTATCGACCCATCGCGATGTTCTCTTGTATTCGAAAGTTGTTTGAGAAAATGATCCTCTTCCGTCTGGACAAATGGGTTAAGACGAACAACCTGCTTTCAGATACTCAATATGGTTTCCGCAGAGATAAGGGAACGATCGACTGTCTCGCGTTGCTTTCCACAGATATTCAGTTAGCTTTTGCTAAAAAAGAGCAAATGGCTGTATCTTTATCTGTATCCTTGGATATCAATGGGGCTTTTGATTCAGTATCTGTAGAAGTTCTTTCAGATAAACTCCACGCTTGTGGCTTTTCACCATTAACGAATAACTTTTTGTGCAATTTGCTGTCATGGAAACTCCACAGCTTCCCGATTTAGCTACATGGGTCTCCCCCAGGGATCATGTTTAAGCCCCCTGTTGTATAATCTTTATGTCGAAGACATTGACAGTTGTCTAAGTGATAACTGTACGTTGAGACAACTTGCAGATGACGGCGAAGTATCAGTCACGGGACTCAATGGGGTCGATCTGCAAGGACCCTTACAGAATACCTTAGACAATTTGTCTACCTGGGCTCTAGAGCTAGGTATCGAATTCTCTACGGAGAAAACTGAGTTGGTAGTTTTTTCTAGGAAGCATAACGCTGCACAACCGAAGCTTAAAATTTGGGATACACCGATTACTCATTCCATGTCATTTAAATATCTTGGGGTCTGGTTCGATTCCAAATGCACCTGGAGATCCCACATTGAGTATCTGAAGCGAAAGTGCCAGCAAAGGATCAACTTTCTTCGAACAATTACCGGGACCCGGTGGGGAGCGCATCCGCAAGATCTTCTAACGTTGTACCGGATAACGGTTTTTTCGGTTATCGAATCAGGTAGTTTTTATTTACAGTCAGCGGCTCGGTTGCACATCATCAAACTGGAACGTATTCAGTATCGTTGTCTTCGTATTGCGTTAATTTGCATGCCCTCGACTCAAACGATAAGTCTTGAAGTGCTGTCTGGCATGTTGCAATTCTCCGATCGATTTACAGAGTTAAACCGAGGCTCCTCACCAGGTGTGAAGTTATGAATCCCCAGGTAATCGAAAACTTTGAGAAGTTTCTCGAGTTGAATCCTCAAAATCGCTTCATGACTTTGTATCATTTGTACATAACACAGGATGTCAGCCCTTCGCCGAATATTTTCAATCGTGTTAGCTTCTCCGACTCCGGCAGTTCGGTTCATTTTGATTTATCAATAAGGCAGGAGCTTCATGGAATCCCAGAGCATCATCGTCCTATGATTGCTCCGGTAATATTTTCTGCAAAGTCTGGCTTAGTTGATTCCACTAAATCGTTCTTCACTGACGGATCTTTGATAGAGGAGTCAGCAGGCTTTGGTATATTTAATGAAATTTATAGCGCCAATCGTAAACTTCAAGCTCCTTGTTCCGTATATGTCGCTGAATTAGCGGCAATACACTTTACGCTAGGGATTGTTGCCTCACTAACACCGGATCAGTACTTCATCTTCACGGATAGTCTCAGTTCTATAGAGGCTATTCGCTCCTTGAGGCCGGTAAAGCACTCCTCGTATCCTCTCATGAAAATACAGGAGCTTCTAAGTGCTTTATCTTCGCGTTATTTTATCATCACCTTTGTATGGGTCCCTTCTCATTGTTCAATTCTGGGCAATGAGAGAGTAGACTCGCTTGCAAAGGTGGGCGCTTTAGAAGGCGATATTTACGATCGACAAATCGCCTTCAATGAATTTAATTCCCATTTTTCGTCAAAAGTCACTCGTCAGCTGGCAGTGCAAATGGAGTAAAGGAGATTTGGGGCGATGGCAACATTCTATCAAGCCAAAGGTGTCAAAGAAATCTTGGTTTGGAGGGATGGATGTGGGTCGAGACTTCATTCGTGTGATGTCTCGCCTCATATCCAATCATTATTCTTTGAACGCTCATTTATACCGTGTTGGGCTGAGCGACAGCAATCTCTGTGAATGTGGACAAGGTTACCAGGACGCAGATCACATTATTTGGTCATGTGCCGAGCATCGTGGAGTCAGATCTGAGCTCTATGATTCTCTTCGGGCTCGAGGTAGGCAACCCAATGTACCGATCCGAGATATTTTGGGGCTGTAAGCGATCTGCAGTTTATGAAACTCATTTATGTGTTTTTGACTAACATAAGCCTTAGATTGTAGTTAGTTTAACCTGTATGTTTACTTTAAGTTTTTTTTATTTGTGTTTTTGCGTTTTTTTTTTCATTCTCAAAAATGTTCAAGTCAAAAGAAAACCTAAAGTTGTATAGTTATAAGTTCTTAGCCAATTCCGAATTTAAAATAAACGTGCTTCGTAAACCACACTTCAAATTTCCGCCTATCTTCCCATCCGTACAATTGTTATTCCTATTAACCTCGAGACGGCCGCGAGTAATCGGTTATATCCCCTTAGCGTTAGTTTTAATATAATAGATGTATATATATACATGAAAACTTGGCTCTGTAAAGTTGATTCGATTGAGCCTGTACAAATAAATGATTTATAAAAAAAAATTGAAGTTTCATCAAAGTAATAAACTATTTTCTAAATTTGAACCATTCTAAACCTTCACAAATGGCCTATGACTAAACATGTCCATAATCATCAATTTTCTGGCTATGATATTGTACAGTACAACTATTTCAGCTTCTTACTGGAGCTGGAACTGTAACTTAACGTTTGACTGGAAAATCAGGAAGTTTACGAAAGTGTCTTACTCATTTTATTGCACAATATTTAACTTTCAATCATATTTTTCAATAAACAAAAATTTTGGAGAGGTTTTGACCACTTAAGAAGAACCTTGCACAATTGTTATTAGAACTTTTAGATATTTTTAGGAATAATGTGTTGCAACGTTCTAGAAATCAGTCTTGCGTTTCTTGTTAATAAATCACATGTACTGAAATTTGTTGAAAAGGAATAACTGATTGCAATCTTTTGAAATGATTTATTATTACTAATCAATGCATGAACTCTGAAAGCAACTCATAAACAAGAAATGATTTTCACAAATCAGTTCGAGTCTCCAAATGCGCTTTATCAATCTTCTTAAGAGAACTTGAAATTTTAATATCATGGGCTTCCTGTTAGGACCGAACACTAAGCCACCATTACAATGAGCAAACCAACTTCAATTGCCACTACCGTACATCTGCTCTCCGGGTGCCATCAATTTAGATCACTACTGACGGCTTGCAATCCACTTCAGTAATCATTTTTTACGCACCATAAACGGTTAAAGTCCACTTTCATCTCGCGATCTTGTCAGTGCACCAACAGTCCCCAGCCAGCGAGCAAAATGTTCGCGCAGCGAAAAGCTCCGAAACGAACGGCCACAAAATCAGGTGGGCGTAAACTCGTGGAGCACGTTTGTCAAACTCGATGGCTGTTGGCTGCCGGCTGCTTCTGCTGACGACGGGTTCCTCGGTGCTAAGGTGGATTACCGTTGTTGTGCTTCTTACGTTTGAGTGTGGGATTTGGAAACAACTTCGGCCGTTGAAGAAGATGATGGATTGGACTGCTTCGAGTACAAGCTCAAATTTTTTGAATTATTGCTTTCTGATGGTAATTCAATGGACGGTCGATGGTGCTGGCCGTTTTATTTTCAGCTTCCGACTCTGTATGGGTGCCAGTTGATGTGGCACCTTTTAGTCTTGGACTAGTAGCTACCCGTTTTTTTTATGAGCTGATACTGGTAGTACAAAATGGCAATTTGTAATTGGTCGAATCGTTAACAAGGCAGAAATAATTCATGAGATCATGAGACTTGGTGAAAGGAAACTTTTTGGCAGTGGTATAACAGTAACGATCATTGAGATGTGTTTCTGTCTTTTTTTTTATCACTTCGAACATCTTCCGCTGTAAACAATTGCAAATGATTAAAAATAAGCACGCTTCTCTGATTGGACACAATTAAAGTTCGGTTTTGTCTCCTTCTACGGATAAATAACGAAAAGAAAACAACAAACAAACCCAATCACATAATAAGAAAAGCAATCAGAAAACTATTTTCCAAGGCATTTTGCCAATCAGTCTTCATTAATCTCCCGGACCGTAAAAAAAATCAGAAAGCTCATTTTTTATTGACTAGATCGATGAAAAAGGACTATAGCGCACTGATCGAACCATAAACCATACTTAATAGAAGACGAGTGTGTGAGATCGAATCAGTTTATTTTCGTAGCAGATCACATCGCTCGCAGCCGTTGTCATCGTCATCACCAGGATGATCAGCGCAGGGGACAATAAATAATTTAATTTAGCTCATTTTATTGCCAGCCTCAGAAATTTTGTGGTGTCCATAATTGCCGTTTTTTTTTATGACGGCTTTGGCTCTGAGCTGGGAAATTGTGTGCCCGTTTGTTTCCAAGCTAATTCGGGTGACCAATACGTCAAGTTTGGACAGTTTCTTCTTGGCTGTCCTTCGGCTGGGAATTTTGAGCTGTAGTTCATGATTGGAATTTCGATAACCGTTTGACAAGGGGAAAATTTTGATTTATGGGAACTTTGATTGTGATTTGGAAATAGATTTATTGTACTTTGAATATAGAGATGAACGTCAAATAACGCTCATGTAGCACGTGTTTTAATGTTAAGCATCGTTGACGGGAAGATGTAGCTTTTTTTTTAGTTTTCGGTTTCTGATATAATTTATAAAACTTAATTATGTTTGAATTTTTTTTAATAATTGTTTAAGTTCAATTTATTAAAGTTACTAAACTAGATTTAACTGTACAAAGACGATGTCGGGTCCTCTTTTAACTCAGTTGGTGCAGGTGCAATGAAAAGTAAGATAATGCAGGAGCAGGGTCAGTTGTATTCCTGGTCTGGGATAGAAAATTTGCGTGAAAAGGCTTTTTGACCATCTCGCGGGAGTGCAAACCAGTGCTGTATCTAGTCATTTCGACCCGATGTGATTTTTTTTTACCGATTCCTTCTTACAGAAACTGGTTTTAAAAATGTCACGTATGATGCAGTTGTTGTGCGTGGTTATCTTCTTAAATAAGTCTTAAAATGTATTGTATCTTTTAAACCTAAGTCGTGAGAGTGCAGTACCAAATTATTGGAATGATATTTATCATTGAATATAATTTGAATATGACAATGCATATACTACTTTCTGTATACCAGTTAGGGCAATGCACTGTTAGACAAAATTGTAGAATTAGTCATGAACTACAATTTTCTCATACACTATATTCATAAATTTAGAATCTGAAACAAGCTATCAGTGTGTTTATTCAAATGGAAGAAATGAATATTGAGAGCACTGGAGCGAAATAACTTGTGTGCCCAAACGTACCGATTTATTTTATCTGAAAAGTAGCCAAAAGTATGAGGGTAAAACAAAATCACGTTAGATTAAAATTAAATAGATGATAAGTAATGAAAATGTTGAAAACCTTGCTCCACAGCTTGAACATATCAAAATAATGTCCTTGTTGACCTTCCAAAATGTGAACACATTAAATTTCAAACTAACTTTGCACAAACTATTTGAAGTTTGTATGGGAATCACTAAACAGACAGTATTTTTTCAAGAAGTTTTGTGACAAACTTCTAATTTGGGGTTTTCTCTTCATACCCAGTTGAAAATGTTAAATTTGTACGTCAAAAAGCAGAACAGGGCATATAGTTGAAGTCATTGGCCGTCTACGACAAGCAGGGTTGCCACATGCACAGATTTATCTAGATTGACACAGTTTTTTTTTCATTTTTTTCATACAGATATCTGTATGTAAAGATTACAGATTTTTGAGATAAACCAAGATTTTTAAGATTTTTGAGAATTGCTTGTCCACTTAAAAACCTAAAATTAATAATATGTGTACATTTCAAGATCCAACTTTTTACCAATTCTACTTTCATTGTGTTGTTTAAGGCCCATGAAGCAAAACAAAACGATTGACACCGACACCAACAACCAATAGGAAACTAGCGATTTAAAATTGGCACCTGACACCTTGCACCTTTCCTGTACAAGAATCTTTGTTTTTACTTTGATCCGCGTTGTTAATTTAACAAAACATATGAAAGGTTCTTCGATGTGAGCTAAATGTTTAGGGGCACACTTAAGTGACAGCTGACAGTTTGAAAGTCAGTTTGTGCATGTGCCTCAAAATGATTTCTTCATAAATTGTTTGAGATAATCTTTTAATTTTTTTTTTTAGATTCTATGAAAAGTTCTCAAACATTCCTTGAGATATTCCTTCTGGCGTTTCTATATGTATTCTTCAGGAGTTTGTAGGCATTCCTCTAGAGATTTTTTCAGGAGTTTCTTCTGGCATCTCATCGGCAGTATTTCAAAACATTCTTGTGGTGATTTTTTTTTGGAACTTGTACAGTTTTGTGATTCCAAATGAATCTCTGGAGAACACCTGAAAGAACTTCACAAAAACTATAAGATAATTCTTGGAGATAATCTTGATTTGTTAGGAGAAATCTAAGAAGAATGTTTTACATGAATTCCATAATCTCATTTATTTAATTCTGAATTTCAAAAAATCCGCAAAGGGTTTTGTGGAATTATTTTTTAAATTTTGTCTAAGATGTCTGAAGGCCATTTAAAAACATATAGTTCTCCAAAATACTTCAATAATTTCATCAAGTATTCCGCTGGAGAAGTATTTTTCTCAGTGTTCCTTACGAGAATTTCTTACAGAGATTTCTACAAAAAATACTGTTCTTCCAATTTCAAAGCATGTTCATGCATTCATTTAGAGGAATTTTGGAAAGTTAGAATAATGTTCTCGATGGTTATTTTTGCTTTGCGTAGTTGTTTTGAACGTAATTTTTTTGTTATCTTTAATGAGCTATGGATCAGGTGGAGCATCGGTAATAATGAGTTCTGACCGATCCGTCCAGAAGCTTCTGAAACGTGATTGTCCCCATTTTATAATTGTCAAGTGTACTGGCTCCTTGTTCAATCTACGCATACGAAAAGCTGCCTTTGTACCTGGAACAGTAGATCCGTTCCGATACAATCCAAGGAATTACAGATGATACAAAGTATCTTGGTATTGAAATCTTTAAATGTTTTGCATCCATTCACCACCAGATGGCTATCGTTCGAGTCAATTGTCAAAAGGAATTTGGAATGGTTTTCGGATCTCGCGTTGTTTTTCTCGTTCCAAGCCAACTGCGACAACAATCAAGCCACACAGCGCATTTTCTGTCAATCTAATGACAGGATGCCCATTATAATTATCAATAAAGCGAACCGTATCTTCCAGTCAGAAGTTCTGGAATTCCCGAACATGTGCAATCAGCTGAAGTCTCACCAATGGTTCTCCTTGTAAATATGTGTGAGGATGATTACCTAAGCCATGTGACGGATTTTGGAGTTTTTTATTTAGAGAAACATCTTTGTAAGAAATCGGAAATATATATCGGGGTAGCAGCAGGAGAAATGCTTAGTTCCGGAACTCTCGATGATACCAGAAAGGAGGCTTTCTCGATCTGCTGTGCTGCCTATTCCGATTAGGTTAAACATATCACTAAGCGCTTTGATCTGAACGAATCCAGTTCTGATTACTGCATCAAGCGTTGACCCCAAGTTTGTGGATCTCCCTCAACCAACTCTGTCATTACTTCATCCCCAACATAAATTAAAACAAAATCGAAAAATTACCACATTTTCAATCAGTATACATAAAGGGTGATCGGTCAAAATTTGGTCAAGGGAAAACGCGTGTAAATCGGTGAAATCGTTTATTTAAAAAATCAAATTAAATTTCTTTTTCCAAGTTCCAATTAGTATAAAATTCAGGAAAAATATTCAGTTAGGCTTCCGTTTTTCCAAATCCGAATTGCCGGGCCTTACGCTTGACCCCTGACATCAGATTTTGTACAGCCACCTTGTCCACCTTCTTCGCCGCAGAAAGCCAGTTTGCCTTGAACTGCTGCTCGTCCTTTCAGTTTTTTGGTCTTCTTTAGGTTCCGCTTGACAATAGCCCAGTATTTCTCAATTGGGCGGAGCTCTGGCGTGTTGGGAGGGTTCTTGTCCTAGGGAACCACCTGCACGTTGTTGGCGGCGTACCACTCCATGGCCTTTTTAGCGTAATGGCAAGATGCCAAATCCGGCCAAAACAGTACGGAACAACCGTGTTTCTTCAGGAAAGGCAGCAGACGTTTATTCAAACACTCTTTCACGTAAATTTCTTGGTTGACAGTCCCGGAAGCTATGAAAATGCTGCTTTTCAAGCCACAGGTACAGATGGCTTGCCAAACCAGATATTTCTTTGCGAACTTTGACTTGTAGTCGGCTTTGACGTAGGTTTCGTCGTCCATTACCACGCAGTCAAACTTCGTCAGCATCGTCGTGTACAGCCTCCGGGCCGCTTTGGCCGTCGTATTTTGTTTATCATCGCGATTTGGAGTCACTACCTTCTTGTAAGTCGATAGTCCGGCTCGTTTTTTGGCTCGATGCACGGTTGTAGACGATACACCCAGCTTATTTGCGGCATCTCGGAGAGATAGGTTAGGGTTTCGCTTGAAACTACCGGCAACTCTCTTTGTCGTCTCAGCGGCTTCCGGTTGTCCAGTTCCCCCCGATCCAGACTTCCTGGCTGTCGACAAACGTTCCCCAAACACTTTAATTACATTTGTAACGGTTGATTTGGCAACTTTTAGCGATTTTGCCAACTTTGCGTGCGAGTAGCTCGGATTTTCGGGATGCGCGAGCAAAATTTTGATACGCTGCTCTTCTTGCTTGGACGGCATTTTGACAACTGAAGAGTGAATTCCAAAATCAAAATAAGAGCAACATTCTACACACACACACCTTCAAAATGAGGGGTGTTCAGGTTTTTTTAATGCAAAATTGAAAGAAATACGTCAAGTTGATATTGACCAAATTTTGACCGTATCGCCCTTTAAGAAGTATAAGTGGTTAATCCCTCTGGAGAAAACCTTAGAAAATAGCATTGAAATTGTATCAGTATGCTTATAAGCAGCTCTTATACTTTATCAAAGTTTTTAAGATCAAATTCTACTTAACAAGTTTTGCAACTTTTCCAAAAAAAGTCAGAAGTCAGAATAAACTTAAATAATTGATGAATTCCAGATCTATTGTCCAATAGATAAAATAACTTTTTTTTTACTTTTTAAAATCGGCTGTGCAAAAATAGTGACTTTAGTGACCATTTTCCGAAAAATAGTGACTTTAGTGACATTTGGATTCAAATAGTGACTTTTTAGTGACTAGACTCAATATAGTGACCAAGTCACTAAAAACAATCAGAAATGCAACTTATTCTCACAAATTCCTGATGAACTTAAAAAAGTCAGGAAACTTATGTCCAATAATCGTATGTACACTTACGACATTACTGAATGTATGTCGAGTAAACAGTTGTTTGTCATTCTGTCAGAAGCAAGGGCATGCATTATATTACAACGAGAAAGTTTTCATCGTTCACCACTGCTAACAGAGTAAAATTAATGGTTTAGTAAGTTTTCCTTGATTTTAATGAGGTGAGCAAATATTTACAGGTAAATGGCCTTCACAACATTATCCAGGTTAAATTCATCGACCTGAAGAATGGTATTAAAAGTTAGTCCGAAATTGCAGGCGAAGTTAAACGTTCTCGATCGTCGATTCAGTATGTGTTCCAGAATTTCCAGAAAACAAAATCTCTGGAGACTTCTTCCGGAAAAGGTCGTAAACCAAAGCTTACTAATAGTCAGCATCGCATGATTCTACGAGAAATCAAACAAAATCTTCGGTTGAGTGCTCCTATACAAGCTGACCGTCTTTTGTGGTACGCTAACATCAAAAATAATTCTCAAGCAGTACGTAATGTTATCCATGATATAAAAAATATCGAGGATGCGTTGCACGAAAGAAGAAATTTTTATCTGCTAAAACTAAGAAAAAGTGATTGAAATATGCCCAAAAATGCATAGTTTTACCGTAGGAGTTCTGACAGAACGTTATTTTCACAGATAAAAGTTACATTGTATATATTTGGATCTGACGGACAAGTAAGAGTAGGGCTTAAACAAAACACAGAAGTGTATCCAAAAAATCTTCCCCCGACAGTAATGCATGATGGAGGCATTGTGATGGTTTGGGGTGCCTTCAGTGCAAATGGCACCGGAAACTTGACTTTCATTGAATCTACCATGAATCGGTTCATGAATCTGGACATTTCGATACGCAATCTAAAGGAGTGCGGTGGCCTTCCAGATATTTCGGCACAACTCTTGAATTGATGAATATTTGAAATTTATCGTAGAACTCGAATTTTTTTTTCTAAAGTACTTCTAAACTCATCATTTCCGTACATTTGCACTTGAAATTATGGAATGTACTCTTGAAGCCAACCAGATGATCCAGAATAACCATAAAAGTGGGTTTATGAAATTGGTCCCAAAAGTCAATGGTTTTTTGTACTCATTACTTTTAGAAACAAGTGAAAAGAAGTTGTTATATTTATGTGTATGTTCAATCTAACACCCATTGGTCAACAATGGTATTATGGATGGAATCTGTTTGCAACATTGATTTAAGTGACCATTGAAAACAGCTTCAATCCGGGAGTCAGAAAGTGATAGCTCTGTTGTTGATCCAGCAACCCATTTCAGCATTGTAGCATAGGAGGTGATTATAAATATAATAATTGTACAAAAAATCTGAATGAGTCGAAATTAGTCTGCGGATTTTAAGGGAACCCCACTTGGCGTCATCCTTGTTCGCAAACAACGATAGAACATTTGTTTTCTTCTACTCTTCCACTCTTCGTTTCTCTACCTGTGATTGGTCGTTACACTTCCTGTTGTTGGTTTACGAAGGTATAAAAGAAAACTGATGCCCTGCATCGACGAATTTGACACACAATGCATCGACAGCAGAGGACCATAGCGGAGCAGTAGTAACGGACGAGCAGCAACGATGGAGGGTTTTGTATCTGATGAAGACGCCGACGACCAGGCAGCAATGATGGAGCAGAATTCCATTCAGGATGACGACAAGGATGTCTGCAGAATCACGCCCATTCCAAGGCTACTTCCACATACAATAACTCCCGCATGAAAACATTACCGATATCATTTGGATAAGGGCAGTATAACAACCCCAGCAGATTTGGAAATATTCAATTTCCAAACTAGGTACGTATTCAGTATTATTTCCAAATAGAGTTAACCTGAGCGGACATTTGGTTTCACCATCAGTTCATCTCTGTTGCATCCCGAGTCACCTTTCAACTCTTCTTCAACTTCTGTTTGACAATTGCCCAATATTTCCCCAATAAGGAGGAACCGAGGGCAGTTGGGTGGATTGATTTCGAAGAAAACAACCTCATTGTCTCGATACCACTGTAGTACTCCTTCACTCTAACGTCTACTTGCCAAATCAGACCACTACGATTTTTAATTTACGGAAGAATACGTTTTTCAGGCAGTACTGCTTGTCCATTTTGTAATCCATAGTCTTGTTTGTCACGAAATCCTGGGTTTTTTGTCCGGAACTAGAAAATTTTTACCAGATCATATGCTTTCTTGTGAATTTATCGACAAAAACTAATTTGAACTTACTAGGGACATCACCTTGACCAGTGGCTTTATAGAACTTTTATCCGGGAAGCTGCCCACAACCCATCTTCAAGTACGTTTTGTCGTCCATGAGGATGTATCCTTCGTTCTTCATAAGAACTCATTGTACAACTTCCGGGCACGTCTTTTGGCCACTATATTCTGCTTCAGTTTGGTTGGTTACTGGCTCAAAAAGATCGAAATCCTTCTCGAAGACGAGTTTTTCTGACGGTGCTTTGGATGGAATTGAATTCTTTGACGACTTCATAATCCGACAGCCCTGGGTTTGCCCTGATCGTTCTTAACATCTTCAAATGTAGATTCCGATTCTTGGTGCCACTCCTGCTGGCTGATAGTATATTACTCACGGATATTTTTTAGAACGCTGCACACGGTCGATTTTGCCAATTTCCCAGGTAAGGTGCGGCATTGGTTTCACCTGTCAATTATTGCTATTGACCAGTTGTATTAAAACCAAAACACTGTTAATTCTTTATTGTTTCTTTTTACGTGACTTTCAGCCTGAGATTGTTTCGCCACGCCAGGGAAACGACCTGGACCCTACACATATCGAACCCATTAACATGGGCTGGGATCAGAGATTTTTCGTCTCCGAAGATCAAAACGGCGTTTACTGGAATTGATACCAGACCGACTGGAGTGAGAGGCAACCATGATTAAAGTTTGTATGAAAATACCCGTGTTCAATAAATCAAGTCTGTTGGTTCGAATACGGCTGCGTTATAGCGATAATTGACAGAAATGAATCCACTTAAGAATTAGTTCTCCACCCTATTTGAATTCGCAATGGAGATTGCTTACTGGTTTTCAGGTGGTCCTGTATTCAGAAATGTTTTTAAAATCAACTCTTTTTCATGGTTCCATGACATATGACTGCCACAAACTTTGAAGTTCATTTAAATAACAAGTTCATACAATTTGATCATACTTTCAGCATAAACCTAGTGAGTATATCTTGAGAAATGACCCTCTTTGAAAGATATACAAAACGAATATTTAACAAAGGTTTAAAGGATCGAAACAAAAAAATACTATGGAATTTATACTTTCTGCTTTCCAAAGTATTACAGGGTCAGGGATCATACGCTATTTTAATATTTGATATAGACAGGGAAAATGCGATAGTAGAGCTCCAAATTTTCGATTTGAAAGCCAGAATTGGCAATAAATCTTGCTGTTGTCATTCTTTTTTTAGTTAAGCATACTTAGATTCAGAAGTTCACGTTTGTTTGTTGCTTGCATTTTAAGGTATTTGCTTCTGAAATCGCATGGTTCTAATAAATGGTATTGGATTTCGAACCGTTTTGCTTTAAAAGACATTTTCATTTTTGTAGTCAAAGATTTCTACACATTTTAATATCGCATACGACGAAAGTCTTTACAAGAACACAAACACGCATGAACATAACATATCATCGGCAAAATAAAGTGCCAACAGAATAATTCTTTCAACTTCTTTAAAAACCTTGTTGGATAAATGAATAAGAATATCGAAATGTTGTCAGGGGTTTTATTTATCATGTTTATTCTTAGTTTCATTCATAAATACCGAGAAAAAGAAGAATCAATAACTAATCGTGTAGTTGTGTAACATTTAAAAAACAAAAGCATTGATAAAAAAAAGTGCCGGCTTCTTTAACGTTCCTATTGATGATCAATCCAACGCGTTATCAAGGCGTTCTCTTATTTATGTGTCGACCTTTTGCCTTCAGTACCATTTGCAGAAAATTTGGCATACTCTCCACTAAGTTTTGCAGGTGCTGCGGATCGAGGTCTTCCCAGACCCTCTCAAGGGCTTTCAAATAGCTGTTTTTGTTTGTAACTCCGGTTTTATCAACGCGGGCATCGAGAATGGCTCACAAATTCTCAATGGGGTTGAAATTCGGGCTTTGTGGAGGCCATTCCATGGACTTGATTCGGCATGAACGATAGAAAGACCTAGTATTCTTTGCTGTATGCTTCGGGTCGTTGTCTTGATGGAACACGAACTGATTTTCCAACCCTGTTTTAATCAACGATACCTCGAGATTTTCTCGCAGAATGTTGAAGTAGAAGTCTGCAGTCATAATTCCATCGATTTCCACAAGAGCTCCAAATCCAGCCCAAGCAAAACACCCCCAAACCATATCGTTACCTTCTTCATTCTTCACCGTGCCTTAAATATGTCGTTCATGAAGCTCCTCTCCTGGTTTGCGCCTTACACGGACACTCCTTTTCATACTGAAGAGTTCAAACTTGGACTTATCCGTCCACAAAACCTTCTTCCAATACTCTAGGGGCTTTTCTGCATGCTCCTGAGGAAACGTTAGCCTTTTGGATTTATTAGCTTTGCTGATGAATGGCAATTTCCAGGCAAGCTTGTTTTACATACCATGCTCTGCGATTCTCCGTGTGGATTGTTCTATTGGCTATTGGTGGCTGAAGGGTTTCCTGTACCTCCCAGGCAGTAATTTTTTGGATTTTTCTTAACTTCCTGCACGATCTTGGTGTTCATTCTTGTATCCGTTCTACGTTTCCTGCCTCAACCGGGGTGATCCGCCACTGATCCAAACGTTCTGCGCTTCAACCAATTTTTTTCGACATCTGCTTTGCTGATACCGTACTTTCCTGCGATTCTCCATTTTACACATCTTGAACCACCCGTTTACGGTTACTTTTTTTTTCTTTATTTTACGTCGGCCTATTTCCTCACATGGTGACAATCACCGACGCCAGGAAGACGACTCCACCACCTGGACCCTACCTAACAACTCATGAATATGATCCGGGACCAACGGCTTTACTTCCCTTCCGAAGGAAGACGTGACCACATTTTTTCGCCTCAGAAAAACCAACCGATTACGGTTACTTAAAGGAATTGATTTTGAAAGCACTGCGTTACCCATGATTTCAACTGAAATTATATTAAAACAACGTGAACGTATTACAAAAGCACAATAAATAAAATGTTTTGAATCCAAATGTCAAAACTCAACAAATCGAGGGGTCTCCTGATGACTATGCGAAAGATTTACAAGGTTTTTGTTAATGAGTACCTTGAGCATGTCACATTCAATTATGCCAACCCCAACAACAAGTATTTTTGTAAAATCGAGGTTTGCTTGTTGAAAATTTCTAGTGAATGTTTTCAATAAAGTATGATTAAATCATCATTTTCAAAATATATCAAGTGTTTTATTTGAGAAGTTGAAGTTATTAGGAATAGTTTGTTGAAATTATCGAGGGTTATTTTGCCGATGACTGTACAGATTAACAAACATTAGTTAAAGTACCCATTATTCATGCGATTGTTTAACACTCACATAACATAACATCCAAACATAAAATCGACTGTAAGTGATATTGAAATAATGTGCAGACATCTTGAGAACAACGTGCCAACTCCAATGATGGCAATTTGTCTCCATAAACCTTATCAGCATCATGTTAACATAGTCTGGCGTGAAGTGAACAGAGATCGTGATCATTCCCTCATCATTTATCTGATACAGGAGTTTTTATCTGCAAATGATCTATATATTTATTTCTCAATCAATTGTGTTTTAATATTAATTTAAATTAGTTTTAATTATCTTAAAAATAAATTATCAAGCTCAAACCTTTGTGGGAGTATGCGGCGGGACCATTATCATCAAGCGAGTCCCATAGCCTTCCGTAACCTTGCTATAACAAATCTCGACGACTTACTCAAAACGACGTATCTAATTTAGTAACCAAAGAGGAAAAACAAAGATTAAAACGTAAAATTCTCAAAACTCTGAGCATTTCCTCGGAAACTAGCATCACCAGTATAGACTATTCTTTGTGGTGGGGATCCTAGTTTGCGTGAAAGATGCTAAGGGTTTCAAGAAAATTACGTTTGAATCTTTGTTTACCACCTCACTTACGTCGTTTTGAATAATTTATCCAGAAATTTCAAATAACGCATTCCCTTCTCTACATACAATGGCCACATTCCATTGCTTCAAATCAGTTCAACAATAACTAGAGATCATTACCTTTCTCTATCCGCAGCAGCCTGGCCTGGTCGGCTATGTGTCGCTCAGGCTTAAATATCTCCGTCCCAGCAAACACGTTCACTGTCACTGAGCTGTGTCACCGTGCTGTATTTAGTCCAAATATGACTTGCAGGGGTAAACACAAACACACATACACTCGGACCACACCGGTGTGAGCGCGGTGCAGCTCAATTACTTTGGCAAACAACACTCTCTGTGACGAGGACTGAGGCTGCGACACTCTGCTAAACAGCTAAAACAACACCTTCCACCGATTACCTCCCAGTTTGGCACGTAATCCAATAATTGTAATCCAAATTGGGGATGATTTAATTTCAATATCCAACCAACTGATCCTTTATTTTATGCACCGGTTTTCAGTATCACCTCGTGCCTGATTTCCTTTTTTTTTCATTCACACATTCGAGCAATTCGCATTTGTGGACACTGATTTTTTTTTCTCTCTGTTTTATGCTTATTTGTTTTAAATTTATCACTGCACTGCGCCGTTTTTCCAGCAAACTGACGCTCTATAAACGAGTGTATTTCACATTTAACCTTTAATCCTTTCCAACTCGATCAAACACACTCCACCGGGCAGTTTTGCTCTGCTTGGAGTGATGACCACAAAATTCGATAAAATTTTATTGCGGTTAAGCTCTGTCGTTTTTTTTTCTTTTTTGTTACTTTTGGAGGACACTAAAAACATTGCTCTTTTTCTTTGTTTTTTTTTTTATTTCGCGCCACACCGCAAATGCACTGGTTCAACGTGCTCTTCTACGCTACTTGCGAGCTTCCTCAACCTCGATTCAAGCGCCACCCTGCCAACCTTCAGTCGCCTTAATCTGCGATAAACTTTTTTTTTTCTGCAAAAGCAACTTAAACGGCAACAACAGCAGCCTCCATCTTTACTTTCCCACCAACCGTGGATCGGTTCACAACCACTTGTTCCATCCCCCTTTCGGTAGGAGTACTCAATAACTCTTCAAAGACACTTCAAGCGAAATCGCATCGCTCCCGAAATCTCCGCGCAAACATCACATCTCTCCGACACTAGGAAACAGAAAAAAAAACTCCTGCCCTCCAATCGCGCATCAAGGGTCAAAAAACAAGCAGGGCTTCACATCACCTCGCAAAAAGGATCACTCGAAATAAGCACTTCCCGGGACTTGCGCAGAACGTTCGCTTCGAACACGGACGGACACAGGTGCGTCGTTCATGCACGATCAATTCTCTCAGACTGAATCGCCTGCTTCGCCAATTGTACAACAAGTTCATCGAACGAGCTTTTGTTCTCTCACCATCCACCCCGCATATTAGGCGGAGAGAAATCATAAACACTTGTTCTCCCGCGAACCATATTTTCTCAAATGCGGCACCGGCCATATTGAACTAACACATTCAAAGAAAAGCTCTCCGTAAATCGGTTTGCGTTGCGTTCACACCACTACCACCGCTTATGACCCTAAACAAACCTAGCAACCCGCTCTCGATCAGGTTGCGTTGTTAGGAGTCCACAACGGTGTCCAGCTTGAGACCAACACGCGGAGCATAAATTCACACGAGAGCAAAGAGAGAACACCTTCTTCGCACTCATTGTCCGAAAACTGCCTCTGTGTTGGGTTGAGGGTTGAGATTGTGGAAGAATGTGGAAGACGAACGAGATAAGATCAACACCAGGGAGGAAGCCACGGCGTTCCGACGGAATATGATCAACCAAAGCAAAAAGAAGCAGAAGGCGAGAATCGAGAAAAAAGCCCAACAAACCAACATAGATATGCGACGAACGCAGAGAACGAGTCAAGCCGGTTTTTTTTCCACCTCGTCTTGATTCTCGCTTGAGACGGCGATCCAACGAGAACGACGACGGCGCGAGTTTTCAGGGCCTACTGTTAAGCTGATCCGTCCCTTTCAGATTTGGCTTTTGACTAGCGGAGTAAGAACTTAAAGCTGGAAGGGAAAGAAACGGATCGTCTTAGAAGGGAAAAATGACTCTTTTTGTTTGCGTTAGCTCTCGGAAATGTGAGATGGTTGGTTTTTTTTTTTTGGAGGTTGTGGGCTTCGAGCGGGAATCTGTCCATCATCATCAAGACGACCGATCACGTAGGACAGGGTGATGGAGATGATCGGTCTTTGGTGATGGAATGTTCTTGAAGATTGGGATCACGTTTGAAGCGCGGTATAGAATTATCAAACTGCGTAAGCTCACGCAATGTTGGAAATTGTATTGCTCAGCGGAATTTGTCTGGTACATAGAAAAATTTATACATTATGAGCAAATAAATTAAAATGTAAAATAAATAGATTTTGCATTGTTTTCACAAAATATGGCACGGCATAAGGCGCAGAAAATTGGGTTTTTGATAACTCTTCACAGGTAATCCGGCCAAATATTTTTATTCCTTTGTCGTCAATCATTTTGCTGACCTGTATTTCACAATAAGTACTTAATACGGATCGGGAAGGAAACACGTCCTGATAGCAGCTTATCATACGCAGCTTCAAAGATTTTCCTTCCCAATCCGAACAATCTAATTATCCATATCAATATATCCTAAGGCCGTTTTCAGCGGTGTTCTATTATTTTGGTCTGGTTTTATAACAGTTACAAAAATATAGACCACAACAAATAGATCAACTGTTTTCCAGTTATACCGCCATTGTTCTAAATTTTATGTGATGCCGTTCGTTTGTTTTGTTTTGGAACTTTGCCTGCTTCGTTTGAATTTGGTTGGTGTTAAGCTCGTTCGACTTTTCAAAAGGATTCTAAAAAGTTTCCGAGTTTTCCGAGTCAAGAGGTGCCAGTTTATCGCGATCTATTCCTCCCAATACTTGTTGATGCTGGGCGAATATTAAAGTGAGCGGCTGTTTAGTGCCGTTTTATGGTAAACGATGTGAAGGATTTCCTTCTTGCTGAAACAGCTGAAAATACAAATTAATTTACTCGGAGGAAGCTTTCATATGCGTAACTATTATGTTTGACTGGATGAGAGTTCGACACTAGCTGATCAATCATCGGTAATGTGCTGGGTAATCTGCGACCTCAGTTTAACGCTGTTTTGACAACGATTTCAGGCCTGAATAAAGCATTCCGACCGGTTGAAAACCCTGAATTGAAACTCCATGGCCAGTACCTCTTCCGGGATCGCCGTTAGTTCCGACTTTTAGGTGTGCCTAAATTTCGAACACCCACAGATCTCCTACGACAGGACTTTCTACAAGCCCCTCTACAAAAGGTTCGCGTTTTTCAGTCAGTTGAGCATCGCGTCATCGAGCACTACATTTGTCCTGGAAGAAAGTATCAAACGGAAACGAACTTGTCCACCGTTGTCGTTTTATGCATGGTCTTACCCACCCCGTTGATTGCCTTCGCCGCCTTTTCCTGGGCATAGCTCACATAGCTATTGAAGTTCAGTTCGTCATCAATCCTTCCGGAGCAATGACACTTTTCATTTGCCGACTAACAGTACCTCCGTTTTCCACTAGCCTGTTATCGACAATACGATGTCATCCGCAAAACTAACGATCACTACGCCAACATTAGCACTATTGAACATTCTGATCCAGAGGATGGAACCTTGCAAAACTTCCGTCTTGATCTTCGTCGTTGTTTGGAAGTGATACACGTTTGCGGAGCTGAAAAATTCCAAATATCCCGCATCTAAGCTCGCTCAACCCCTTTAAGGTCGCATACATTCCAAAAGCCTTTTTTAGGCTTATTAGCTGATTGCGCAAGGTGCGAGATGTTTGGGATTTTCAGCTTGACAAAACTTGTGTCACTCTTCCTTTTGCGTACTTACTTCCAGGAGTGCAAACTTGTGTTGCTATTTGAAATGCTTCAAATACTTCGAAAAATCATATTTGTGACTGGAATTTTCTAAAGCATCTCTCTTACTAGCCTTCCCTAGTGCACAGAACTCAATATATGGGAAATACATCTTTTTGGGGAAGACTCAAGTAAAGTGTAAACAATATTTGTTACAAAAATCATGCATGAGAAAAATAAACAAAGCTGTAAAAGCATTTGAGGATTGTTTAAACAACCTTTTATATCAGTGCCAATATGTGCCAAATTCTAGCTCTATAGACCCACATTAGAGCACTTTTCCCTACTTTTAATAACGGTACGTAACTTTTTGATTTAATTGATCGAGAAATTATTTTATCAAATTAATGGCTAATTGTCGCATTCACAACAATAGTTTAACACAACGTACACCGCTGAAAACAGAGTTACGGCTACAAAAACGAGCGAGTGATCGACGCGTTTGTGCACCTTGCCCTTGTTGTTGTTTTACGCCGTTTTTCCAGCTGTTTTAACTCATTCAGAACGCGCTGGATTCCGTTCCAAATTCGTCACAAAATAAAACAAAGCTTATGACAGTTTTACTTTTTTTACACCACAACTGTTCGAGAATGAAAATTAGAACGCACCGGTGAAAATGGAAAATTTGGTTTGGTCTATTCAAATGTCAAAATTTAGAATAGACCGCGACCGCTGAAAACGGCCTAACTACTAGAAGTGAGATCACATATAACGTACTATCCCTACGCACGGATTTATTGTTTTTGTTTTTCTTTAGACATTGTAAAATCGACAGCATCGCAGTGTTTATTGTAAGTTTCAATCATTCGATTGGTTGGCTCACATTTTGCATAATTCGTTTCATGATAATTTATCGCAAATATTTTTTGTAAATATATATATATATATATATATATATATATATATATATATATATATATATATATATATATATATATATATATATATATATATATATATATATATATATATATATATATATATATATATATATATATTTTCAGGCTCAACCGAATTATTACAGAGCCAAGTTTTCGATTTACATACAACAAATTGGAATATAAAAAAAAATCTTAAAACTATGTTCAATGGATAAAACCGATTACTCGCGGTCGTCTCGAGGTTAATAGGAATTACAATTTTATGGATGGGAAAATTGCGGTGAGAATTTCGAACAAACTCCAAAAAACAATAGTTTTGATACTGATAATAACAATCAGTGCTGTAAATAGTCATTTCAACCAAATGCGATTCATTTGCCGATAAATCATTCTAGAGATTTTCAAATTATCTAAAATCAAATCAAATTGTTGTGCTTGTTTATTTTAATAAATTTGTCTCACAATGTATTGCTCTAACTATAAAACCTAAGACGTGAAAGTGCAATATTGGAATATTCAAAGGCAGCGCTAAGTGTGCACCTTTAAACTAAAGAAATGATCCATGAAAAATTGAAAATCGTTCCATAAAAAACGTATTTATGACCCATAAAACTCTAATGAAAATCCATAAAAAAATGAAAATGATCCATAAGCTACAGCAATGTGATCTATACTTTAAATAAATTTTAGCAATAAAATGTCGAAAATGTACCGTTATATATCTAGGGTATGATCGATAAAATTGACCGGATTACCCATAAACATATTGCAAATGTTCCATAAAAGGTTCAATATCATTCCTTAAACATGTAAAATTAATGTAATGTATGTAGAATGTAACGTTTTTGAAATAAAATATATGAACATGATCACTAAATTATTTGATATTTTCCATAAATAAATCGCCAATGATCCATAATAGGTTTGAAAAATGAACCGTTAACTTCTAAGTATGGTCCATAGCAAATCAATTTTGTGCACCTAAAATAATATGTATGATCCATAAATTATGCCGGAATTATTCCAATTTTGGGTCAAATTTTTTTTTAAATTTTAACCACAAAAAAATCAATTGTTGACTGCACTACTACTCAGATTTATTAACATGTCCGTTCCTTTAGCTATGCGGCTTAAATATAGCTGTAAAAGAAGGATCACTTTGGAGAAGATTTTAAATTTTCAGAAAGCTGACTTACTTTTGCGATCTCACGTTCTTTTACGACCGCAACTGCGACAAATGCTTCCCAATAAATTTGGTTAAGAGCACTCGTGCACGTAAAGAACTACGGCAGCCCTAAGTTTGCACCTTTAAAACTGAAGAAACGATCCATGAAAAATTGAAAATCGTTCTGTAAAAACGCATTCTTGACCCATAAGACTCTGGTGAAAATCCACAAAAAAAAATGATTCTGGTGAAAATCCACAAAAAATATAGAAATGATCCATATAATTCATCAATTTGAGCCATACTTCTAGCAAAATTTAGCAATAAAATGTGAAAAATTAACCGTTATATATCAAGGGAATGATATATGTATCATTTTTCTTGGTTTTTCATCACAAACCTTACCTTAAACTTAAAGTGGTTCCTTGACCATATTGGCCACTCCCAGAACCACCGGAACGTCCGTAAAATCGTAATTGTTCCTTATTACAGGTTCCCGCAAAAATGTTCCGTGACTGGCCAATGTAGCCAATGGCTTTCTCAAGTCTATCAAAATCATAATTATGAAAAATCATGAAGATAGCGCTGCGCACGGCATGTTTTGGAGTTAATTGCCTGGTTCCGGTGGTGGTTCTGGGAGTTGCCAATATGGTCAAGGACCCACTTTAAGTTTATAGTAAGGTTTGTGATGAAAAACCAAGAAAAAGGGGCGGTCACATGGCATGTTTTGAGTAAAATAAAGAGTTAACCGCATCTAGGACCCTTCATCAGAACCTGTTTCACGGAAATGGCAATATCTCGATCAATTTAAGGGCGATTTCTGTATCAACATTTCATTCGCTTGGAAAATATTTTTTCTTTACGTGTGTTTACTAAAAAAAATTGTTTGACAACGGCATCTTTTACAAAATCTTATCACAAATTCAACATGTGAGATAGCCTCTCGGGAAACCCGGAACAACTCCGGTGTCCGGGAGCCATGGCCATGGCAATTATATTAACGAGACATAAAACTACATTAATTAAAAAAAAAAAAAATATTCCCCCCTTCTACACACCTCCTAAAAAAACATTTTCTTTTTTCTTACATATCCACTAAACAGCTCACACTCTCCATAATACATTAATTTCCCAGTCGAATGCTTCTTGGTGAAATAAAATCGGATAATATTTCATGAAGAGCACTATAAAGGTGATGAAAAATTTGCTAGTCCCGATCATTTCGTCTATCCCCTGTATAAAATTGTTTGGATTTCCCATTAACATATTGCAAATGATATTTAAAAGGTTCAATAACTTTCTTTAAACTTGCAAAATTGATCCACAGAATGTAACATTTCTGCACTAACATATGTGCATATCATCAGGCATTAATTGTAAATGTTCCATAAATAAATTGCCAATGATCTCTAATAGTTTGTATAACAAATCATAATCTTCAAAAAATGATTCATAAGAAACGAACTTTGTGCACTTAACATTATTTGACCTCCCCGCAACTGCGACACATGTTTGTCAAGAAATTTTGTAAAGAGCTCTCCTGCACATAAAGAAATACAGGTCAAATTTATGACTTGACTTAACTGTTGTTTCAGAAAATTTGATTTAAATTATGCCGAGCAGACGCTTGCTGTCCAAATCGCTATCGCTCGTCGGACCTAAAAAAAGCATCCTCCGTTTACCTTATACCGGGCAAATGCTTGAATCAGTCGTTTGCCTGGAATCTAATCTACGCTATGTTAACACTTCGGATTCGGACATTTGGTTTGACTGTTGGTATGCTGATAGGGTTACGATTGTGCTGGCTGTAGTGACTGTGTTGATATGATCGACTAGTTGGAGACCATTATCCTTATCGCGTAATAGATTTTTCAGGGTCTGCTTGGGAATTCAAAGTCAATAATTATGATATTTTTGATAGTTGACAGTCGTGAAAAACTCCAACTGATTGAAGCAAAAATCTCGAAAACCTCTCGAGAAATGATAAAGCTATTAGCGTTCATACTGTTTCATTTATTTTCACATTTTAATTTGACGCCTACCCTTACCGTAAGGGAAAGTCTGATCAAAATAGTCTGGGTGTGGTTCTAATAGATCTTTAGACCTGCATTGGATAGTAAGTATGTTAGAAAATTCTATTATACACTCTTTTGAAAACATTTGGTGGTCCTAAAGACGGTCGTTTGGTTTATATGATGATACGGCTGTAAGGTATAATAAGCTTATGCTCTATGTCACAGTGTCACTTTACAACGGCCTCGTGTTGAAGGCCCTTCCCCAGCGGCCCAACAAATGCAATGCATTTTCTCTGGATGCCTTCAGTTTCACCTGATAACCACGATCTCGCTCGGCATCGGTATATGGTTGTTTCTGAGGATTTTTCGTATGCTCGATCTTAACGCACTTCCAAAATTTTCGCAAACGGTTGGCATCGAAACGATTAGGCATTACACTTATTCTCACTTTCACAGTTTCTTCAAACTTATTTATTCCTAGAAGAAAAACTCTATCCAATGCGGATCGTTAACACAACAGAATAACTGTTCAAAGCAGTACGTATTGGAATACGCGGTGAATGTTACTAATGTAATGATCGAGATTCAAAACATTGTCCGTGATAGGGAATTTATTGATACTTGCCGGTACGCAACATTCGTTAAAAAATGTCAAAGCCGATTGATGAATATGAACGCAATATATATATCCATCTCTTATTTGTAAAATTTTGAATACCTGAGTAAATAAAATAGCAATCGTAAATACCTCTAGTTGAAGAGCAAAAAACTCAAAAATCAATCAATCAAGAGTTGATCTAGCTATAAGCGCCCGGTGTTTCAATTTTTCGTGACGGCAGCCATTTGTAAATTGTACACAATGGTCAAGGTATGCAACGAAGAGGAAACTAAAATTGTTTTGGTCACCGCAGTCTGCCAATTGGCAAGAACTTGGGAAGTAATGTAAAACAAATTCAAATCAAACAAACTCTTTCAAAATTGAATTGGTTGTCCAGAAAATGACGGATTTGAAATGGTCCGCATTTGAATTAAACCTTCTCGGTCTAGTTAGCCTCGGTCTAAATTTAGCCTGCAAAACCAAATTATAAGACATCACCTTTTATTTTCGTTATTTTCAATAGTTTAAAATTGTTAACAGATAATGTTTGATAGTTGAAGTGATACGCGGAAAAATTTCCATCGCGGGAAAATTTCCAACCGTTTGATGTGATGTATGTTTGATGTTAGTGTATCCAGAAAATTTATCGAGCATATATTAAGTTATAAGCGTTTAATTTGTAACGATAATTCGTGACGGTCACTTAGTTTTAGATTTTTAATTGACACCTTACCCTTGCCGTAAGACGTAGTCTACTTCAAAAAATGAATTTTCTGATAACTCTTGTTGGTCTGGACCCATTAATGATTCTGTATGTCTGTGAAATAGGAAATGAATGAATCACATTCCATGTGCAATCCAGCGATAATGAATTCGAACAAAGTGTGAGGTCTAATCTACTGCCAAGTGAGGATGGACCCGCCAAACGTGTTATTTCTCCATTTTTAAGTACTGTCATATTGAAGTTGTCACAGAGGTCATATATCAGGGAAGACCGGTTGTCATCGTACAGTTCTCCCCAGCCTGTACCATGAGAGTTAAAATCTCCCATGATCAACCGTGGAGCAGGAAGAACCGAACAAATATCTGAAAGTTGTTTTTCGTTTATTGAGGCTCTAGGAGGAATATAAACGGAAGCAATGCAAAGGCTTTTATTTTTAATAACAGCCTGACATGCGACAACTTCGATACCTGGAATTAAAGGAAAATTCATTCTATAGAAGGAGTAGCAGTTTTTGATCCCCAAAAGTACTCCTCCTCCACGTGAATCCTCATGATCAGCACGAATAATATTGAAATCATGAAAAGGAAGATCGTTTTCGGAAGAGAGCCATGTTTCACAAAGAGCGTTTGCATCAAAACCGGTATTGTGAGCTAAAAATTTAAAAGATTCCAATTTAGGAATGAGACTTCTACAATTACACAAGAGTAGAATTTGTTGTATATGATCCTTTCTCCAAAAAAAAAAAAAAAAAAAAACGTTAAAAACCTTCCTATCTTTTCAAATAGATAACGTAGGTTAGCTGGGCTATAATTGAAATGGACGAATATATGTGAAGCTGAAAATGACATACAAAATAGCATTGATAATATAGTGAAGGGCTGTAATAATATGAAATGATAATAACAATTTTAATTGTATTTACATGTCTACAGATTGTGGTCCTGCTGCAATGTATCATAACCACGAGAAAAAAATAATTAATTAATTAAAATTATTTTACCATACTTTAGAATTCTATGAATGATCTGAAATTAGGTACCGTCTAAAGAATAGTGTATCTATAATTTCAATGTGCTGCTGCTACAATGGAAAAACGAATTGGTGTGATATAACCACAATGGAACAGACTCCTACAATGGAAAGGACTCGAGTCTTGGCAAAGAGCTCTGAGCACTTGCGACACGTCAAGCCAGCCAGTCCAGCGCAAGGGATTTCATTTTTTTTTTAATTATTATACATACATATCTTGTTTTGTTAGACCGTGCAGTGTCCAGGTGTGCTATTTTTGCGTTGGAGTGAAAAGGCCAGCTATTCAACACTCAGGTGGAAAGCCTGCTTAAGAGTTCCACCTTCCGAGAACCTATTTTTTCTCTGGACGAACCATTCACAATGTTGGAATTTTCAATGGCACTTCTTTCATCGAATAACTCTGCTCCGGGAAGCGATATGATTAAATTCAACCTTCTAAAAAATCTCCCCGATATCTCTAAAAGAAGATTACTTAACCTGTATAACACTCTCATGGAATTAAATATAGTTCCATCCGCATGGAGGCAGGTTAAAGTAATAGCTATTCAAAAGCCTGGGAAACCAGCGTCTGATTACAATTCTTACCGTCCGATCTCTATGCTATCATGTTTAAGGAAATTGTTAGAAAAAATGATCCAATCAAGACTTGACCGTTGGGTTGAATCAAACAACCTGCTATCAAATACGCAATTTGGTTTCCGAAAGAGCAAAGGAACAAACGATTGTTTAGCGTTGCTTTCATCTGATATACAACTGGCCTTTGCACACAAGGAGCAATTGGCTTCAGTATTTTTGGATATCAAGGGCGCATTTGATTCAGTTTCCATAGATATACTGGCAGATAGTCTGCACAGTAGTGGTTTACCAGGAATTTTAAATAACTTTTTGTATAATTTACTGTCAGAAAAACAAATGACCTTTAATCTACACAGAAAAAAATAATTAATTTTAACAAGCGTGCAAAATTTCCCCTCGTTTAATTCTAAGCCAAAGGAGGCGTAAACAACAAAATTGTTTGCAATCTTTCATGTGCCATACAACAATGTTTGAAGTCTTCCATACAACTTGCTAAATTCAGGCGTTATCTGGCTTGAGTTTACATGAAATATCCCATTATTTTCTGCCAAATCTAGCATTCCCTTTATGTGCATTAGATAACGCAGAAAATTCAATGTTTCTTTTTATCTGTGTAGGTCAACTGACAACTTCCAGAATTAGCTACATGGGCTTACCCAATGGCTCATGTTTAAGTCCCTTGCTTTATAATTTTTATGTTAAAGATATTGATAAATGCTTGGAAAATAGATGCACGCTCAGACAACTTGCAGACGATGCGGTGATCTCCTTTAGAGCTCCACGTGCAGAAATCTTGCAAAGACCATTGCAAAATTGCCTAGATAATCTGTCCATCTGGGCCAAAAATTTGGGGATCGAGTTTTCACCGCATAAAACCGAATTGGTAGTGTTTACTAGAAAGCGGTTCCCTGCCCAACTGCTTCTCAAGCTGTTGGGAAGAGACATTGCCCAATCTTTGACCTTCGAATACCTTGGAGTCATGTTTAATTCGAAATGCATTTGGAGTACTCACATTGCGTATTTGAAACAGAAATGTCAACAAAGGATCAATTTTTTAAGATCAATTTCCGGGACATGCACAGATAAAAAGAAACATTGAATTTTCTGCGTAATCTAATGCACATAAAGGGAATGCTAGATTTGGCAGAATATAGTGGGATATTTCATGTAAATTTTAGCCAGATAACGCCTGAACCTATCCGATTGTATAAAAGATTGCAAACATTGTTATATGGCGCATGAAATATTGCAAACAATTTCGTTGTTTACGCCTCCTTTGGCTTAGAATTAAACGAGGGGAAATTTTAAGTGCTTGTTAAAATTAATTATTTTTTTCTGTGTGGTGGGGTGCTCACAAGGAAGACCTCATTAAACTCTACAAAACAACTATTCTTTCAGTTCTCAAATATGGCTCTTTTTGCTTCCTCTCGGCGAGAAACAGCCACCTCATCAAATTGGAACGCATTCAATATCGTTGTTTACGTATTGCTCTTGGCTGTATGCATTCAACGCATAATATGAGCCTGGAGGTTCTGGCAGGAGTAAAACCCTTACAGAACCGCTTCTGGGAGCTCTCATCTAGAATACTGATCAAGTGTGGAATCAGTAACAACCTTGTGATTGAAAACTTCGAAGAAATGCTAAAATTGAGTACCCAGTCTAGATTCTTACGAATCTATATTAATTATATGTCATCCGATATTAGTCTTCCATGCTATAATTCTCCTAGTGTACGCTTCCCTTATCACAGTTCCTCCATTGACTATGATCTCTCCATGAAACAGGCTATTCAAGGAGTTCCAGATCAACTTCGACTTATTTTAATTCCCCATATTTTTATTAAAAAGTACCAACATGTCAATTGCAATAGAAGAATTTTCACTGATGGGTCATGCATTTATGGATCCACTGGTTTCGGTGTTTATAATAAATACTCATCTGCCTTCCGTAAACTTCAAGAACCTTGTTCCGTATATGTTGCTGAGCTGGCAGCAATCAATTTCGCATTGGGGATAATTTCCGACATGCCCATAGACCATTATTTCATCTTCTCGGATAGTCTCAGTTCTATTGAGGCCCTCCGGTCGATGAAAACAGTGAGGCACTCATCTTACTTTCTTTCAAAAATAAGGGAGCAGATGTGTGCGCTGGTCGAAAGATCATTTACCTTTGCATGGGTCCCCACACATTGCTCAATTTCAGGCAATGAGAAGGCGGACTCTCTAGCAAAGGTGGGCGCAAAAGAAGGCGAGATTTTTGAAAGAAGAATTTCACACGATGATTTTTTTTTCCATTAGTACGTCAGAGTTCTCTTCAAAGTTGGCAAAACGATTGGACAAGTAATTCTCTTGGGCGGTGGTTACATTCCATTATTCCAAATGTTTCGTCGAGATCGTGGGTTCAAAGGTCTGGATGTAAGTCGCGGTTTCATTCGTGTGATGTCAAGACTTATGTCCAACCACTACTCGCTAGACGCACATCTCTACAGTATTAACCTCGTCGATAGCAACATGTGTAGGTGCGGTACCGGTTATGATGACATCGATCACGCAGTTTGGCATTGCCCGGGTAATGATGCCTCCAGAGCACGACTATTGGATACCCTAGTGGCTCGAGGTAGACAACCCACCCGCGAGGTAAGAGATGTTTTGGGAATGCGTGATCTCCCCTACATGCAAGCGATTTACGAATTCCTTTGTTTGTCTGACCTAAGAGTGTAATGTCATCACCCCCTTCCATCCAGTCTAGTAAATTCCTTGCCATTGTGTCCCAGTTACACTATCCTTTTGTTTCCGTGCTACTTGTACCTGCCCAGCAAGCAGTGGTCACCCATCTGCGGCTTAGTTCCTGAAAGGGACTACAGGGATCGTGGATTTGGTAGATGTCGCAATCATGAGCAGCAACAAATACCTTCAATAAGTTACCAGCCTAGCCCCTTCCAAACGATAATGTGACCCATTAACCTCGAGCTAGCCACGAGTAATTGGCACCACATTTTACTAAAATTGAAAAATTATACATTGTAAATAACAATATTGAATATCGGCTCCGTAAAGTGTTACACACGCCTGAGCCTAACAAATAAACGAACTGATTAAAAAAAAGAAAAAAAAAAAAAAAAAAAAAAAAAAAAAAAAAAAAAAAAAAAAAAAAAAAAAAAAAAAAGAGAAAAAAAAAAAGAAAGAGGGAGAGAGAGAGACATCTTCTCTTTTCAAAAAGCGAGTAAAGGCGCTATAACCATACGCCATAAAAGGCTAGGACAAGAGTTAGTGCTCTTGTTCCAACCGACAGACAAGTTCCCTTGCGCTGAACTGGCCGGCTTGACGTGCCGCAAGGGCTCAGTAGGGTTTCTTTGTCAAGACCCGAAGCTTAGAGTCAGTTCCATTGTGGTTATATCACATAAATGAATTTTTCCACTGTATTTATCTACACATTTCAGGATGAAACAACACGACAAACAATAGAGGCTACATTGGTTTCGGAATTTCAGCACGGAGACGCTGGTTGGCGTAGTCTGAGCAATGTTGTCAATTTCACAATAGCGAAATGAGTGACTGCGACTGAAAATCGGGTGCATGCAGGGTGTATATTCCATTCTTATTTAATTAATAATTTCAGTATGCCTTGGGATCATCCTTGCATTTCAAATTACTTTTGCTTTTAAGAGCATGGAGCATCATGGCAATTTAGTGCTTGTTAAGCTCAATTTGTTATTCTGCATTTTAACAAAACAGTGGAACGGTGTTAAAATTATATTTCTGAAATTCAACTACTATTCCATAAAATACTGGCATGTGATTATAAGCAGTATAGGATTGTATAATCAACCGATCGAGATCAGCGAAGGACTAATTATCTTCCGACAGTCTACATTGAGTTTGCTAACACTATTTTTAACAAACCACCAGACGGAATTCCTAATTTGTATTGCTTACTGTACATATCCTGTAATAAGAGCGTTTCGTTGGAAGGAGATTCTCTATCCTTTCCGTGGGTTTCCCGTAAGTGATTCTGTTTACGGGTCCACACCGCCGTTTTTGGCCCTTCATACAATGGAATAGTGAGGATTACAGGAATGTACAGTTTAATCTTGCCATTAGGAGGAACTGTACGCCATGGCAAGTCCTGCACTAGTGGTGGCTTCCTATCACATCACATCATCACATGTTCCAACCGACAGACAAGTTCTCACGCTAGAAAAGGCACTACACCCTTGGCTTTGGAGCCTGGATACGCCTGTGTTCCAGCTCAGAAAAGCATACAACAAAGGAGTGCATTAACTTTCTAACCTTCATCACTCCCAACGACCCCTATATATATTAATATACATATGCACTCTCGCCAAGAAAAGCCTCCCACACAATCCCATCCAATTTCCAACTCCAGATGTCTATGAAGGTAGCATGAGTTCTCAGCATCTTTTCAAGTAGGCATCTAATCAACACTTCCCTCCCATTCCAGCTGATCATAAGGACCTGGCAAAGAGAACGATGGGTGAAGAGACTGTCACACCCAAGGCAGCTCTTCTGGCGCTTCCGTTGTCTCAACAACAGTCAATCCAGTAGAGTGTATGGTCGGAAAATGCTATGCTATGTACAGATGGCTTGTCAAACGAGATACTTTTTCGCAAATTTGTCTATCTTCTGTTCTTAAAACTTAGACTCTAGGCTTCTTCTGTCCTTCATAGAGTAGAATTGTCTACTAGAGATTTTTGAAAAGTCAGCCTTCACGTATGTTTCATCGTCCTATACGTTGCAACTTGTATGTTTGGTTAACAACGAATCATATAGTTTCGGGACCGAATTATCGCTTCTTCAAGTCCTTTATCATCTCGGCGAGGTTTCTTCTGGGCTTTGAATGACCTCAGTCCACATCTCACTTTAATGTCCTGCACAGTTGACATAGCTTAGAGACTTAGAGACATGATGGGCTGCTCTGAACCGCTTGGTTTGTAGATACTTGCTGATGACATTTGAAACTGTTTGTTCCGTCACCCCGGCCGAAGTCGCGATTGTTTTCTGTGAATGATTAGGATTTTCTAACCACTGGGCCAAAATAAAATTTCGCAGCTCCTGTTTTCGAGACGCCGTTTTCAAAACTTCAATTTAAAAGTTAACAATATGCACGCTGACGTAAGGGTGAAAGAATCCACTAACAGCTAAACCATACACTGAAAGAAATTCTTACGTTGACTCAAACCACTAACGCGACAAATTTCCGGATCTTGTCCTCCGTTCCGATGAAGACTTTTCTCCTGCTGTCTTGATGTTGCGCCTCTGATCCATTTACGTGTTCATCGTAGTGCTGCATTCACCTTTAGATCACCTCACATTCATCTGTTAGGATGCCTCCAACCTTATCCCGACACATTTCGGCTCGCGGCACAAAGCCTTTGCGGGATGCGTTGAGTTTCTTGAAGAACTTTAACGTGTCTTGAGAACGATACAGCTGCTTCATTTCTTCGTACGCCAGCTCCTGCAGGCGGCGCTTCTTATCCTGAAAAAAAAAGTTGGCTGTCTTCGCTTCTGTTTGTATCGCTCTACATTCTGACGGATTCTTTGCTGCAGCATTATCGCCCGTGCTGCATTCTTCTCGTTTAGAACCGTCTGACACTCTTCGTCAAACCAGTTGTTACGTCGATTTCTCTTGCTCCATATATTTATGATTAACATAAATGGCCTTCTTCAAATTTGAGTTCCTGATTAATTTCCCGTAAGCAAAGAGCTAGAACAATGACTGCAGACAGTTGACTTTTAACAATGTGTGAGACCACTTTCAAATTAACTTAAATAATATAACATAGTCTGATTTAGAGTCACTTGTGAGGAATGGAGGAAAAGAGACATTGGTTTGAAGTTGTAAACTAACTTAATGTGGATATTGCAGTAAAATGCAATTTAAACTCAACATAGACCCTAAACCTCTATTCTTTGTTATGGTGATTTTAAGCCTACTGAGCTGGTTCTTCACCTAATGCACTGCATGTAACCGCATATCAGTCCCATATTACTTTTCGACGTTTTTGAGTTATTTTGCGCAATCGCCTTATTTTTCATCATATTTTTGAAAGCAAAAAAAAACTAAAACTAAATATTTTTAAGTTAATTTAAAAAAAAATGTGAAAAAAATATCAGGTCGGTTTGTCCCATCTTAAAAGTAACCGCATATGAGTCCCATGATTGAAGTAACCGCATATGAGTCCCGTTTTTGAAGTGGCAGTAAAATATGAATATTTAACCCTTTTTTTTAATTCATTCTTTCTATTTCTCGAATATTAAATCATTTTTAGAGACATAATGAAATTATAAATGAAATAAAAAATGTAAATGAAGTGAAACGTAACGATAACAATCATAACAAGAATAATATCGGAATAAAAATCCATTCTACCAATGAGTCTCCCGTTTGTCCAGATTGAGGCAATTCAATCCAAAATCTCTTCTTCTCTTCCTCCACCAATGGTGAAAGTGTTTTAAGTAAATTGGTTTTCCTGTCAGCGTCAATGCCTCGAGGTTGGCTCTTTTTTTTTCAAATGACCTTCCAGATCGAGTTGTCAGCTGAAATCTGCTTTTCTTGTTCGGCTGTAAATAATTTGCAGCACTTCAAGTCCTCACCGTTTACAGAGTTACTGTAATGAAAATACAAGGATCCTTTCTTCACAATAATATATCGGATTTTGTCGATATAAGGTCCTGGTTTGATTTTGTTGAGCACGTATTGAGAGCTGCTGAAAACGCTGGGAAAGAAATGTTCCGGCAGCATTTCCAATACTTCGACTTTTTCTTTCGCGTTAGCAACCACTACTTGGAAATCGAAGAAGGTAAATGGTGGTTTACGTCGCATTGCTTCTTCAACGGTGGCGTGCAAACTGTCGTCAGCCATAAAAGTGTGCCCAGGTTCAATAATTTTAGAATCAATTCCTTCAACTGAACACTTTTTGAGTTAACCAAAAGTATCAGATGAAGGAACAGATTCCAGTTTTTATTCTGGGCTGCACAGTTGTCCAGCCATAAAACAAGACGTTCCACGTCTCCGAATCTAGTTATGACCCGGTGAAAATATCCAGCTATGTCGTTGGAGAAACGACTACTCACTGATTCATTCCATAGACACGCGATAACTTGCGAGGACGTTGTGTACTTGCTTACGGGAGCAAACGTCTCATTGAAAGCAATAAGCCACTGTTAAGCTACCTAAGCTACCTCGTTTGGATGACCTGAGAAGCGAAATTATTTTTTACTTTACTGCAAATTCATACAGTAATTATATTTTTAAACATACCTTCTGTAAGTCAACCGCTAGTACTATATGTCCAGGCTTAACGGAGTCCCCGTCCTCTCGATAGTCTGAACGAGCTGCTTTGCTCAACAGAAGGTTTTCTTGGTACTGTTCGAATATACTTCAAGAACCGTTTGGTGGTGGATCCTCTTTAGAATGTTCTGATGTAATCATTATGTTTTTTTGATGCTGCTTTGCGGAGTTTCACACTCCTCATGTCCCAGTTTGACTATTGAAATATTCATTTCTTTCAAAATACGACAATAAAAATGATAGCTTACGTCAACATCGTGTATTTGTGTGTAGTTTCGGTGCATTTCCTTGACGGACAAGTCCGATGGCAAATACAACCAATTTGAAGCGTGAGCACGACAATAATGTGAAATGCACGGATTATACTTAGTGATGTGCGCTTTGACGGAGCTACGTTTTTCAGCTTTACTGCGCACATATTTTCCTCGCTTTTGAGTCTTTGGCCTGGATTCTTCATCATTGTCTGCATCATCCACCATGCGGTAGATACTGTTTCTGTAACAATAAAAAAAAGAAAGTACAATCCAACTATTAATTTTGGCAAAGGGTAAATGCACCCTTCTTTTTGGGGAAATGCTCCTTAAACTTTGGAAATATGCTCCTTAGATGCGTTTGCCCGGTATAATGCAATCAGAGGTATTAACCTTCTGGTTAGCGCTTGCCGGGTGTTTTGACGGGTCTTCAGTTTCTTCAAAATTGTATAGTTTTGACGGGTTTTAAGTTTCTGAATTTAAGAGTCGTCAAAACGAAATTAAGACCCGTCAAAACGTTAGATTATTGTCAATGAAAAAAATACAACTACGTTTTCCGATGGTTCTACGTTGAACGTTATTTCCATCTTGTCATCTTTGGAGACCAAATTGCCGGACTCCTTGACGCATCCGCAATTCTCCAAAATCACGGCATAGGCAAGGCGACATTTTTTTGGAATGTCACACTTCCGAGAGTGTTTTTTTGTCCGCGATTTTGTTGTTCGGGTGTTCATTGATTCCCTCTCTTTGGCGAAAAAGCTACTATCTGAATTATGATTCGCATGTATAAAACGTGAACCACCATTCGATGCATCACGGAGCTTCACTTGATTCACATTTGAAGATGGAGTATCTAAGGCTGCATCATCTTCAGGATCATTATCCACTGACACGTGTGGATCATCATCCGCTATTGTGGAACAAGAACTTCCACATGTTGCATCATCACTAGAGTACTTTAGAAGCTGATCTGCATTTGAAAACAAGAATTGGTTCACATTATCGAATTGACCTGATCCTTTTCTTTCTCGTCCGACAGGAAAAAAGTGAAATTCGACCAAAATCTTTGCATTTTTTCACGATATTAGATGAACATAACTAACCGGCTCTTGTTTTCTCATCAAATTCACAATCCTCATCGACGGAACTTTTATCACTATCACCAAAGTAAGTCTTGACTAGCTCTAATGAGGACATTTTGATTTCGTAAAAAAATGTGAGATCCCCGTGAAATACAAGCTTAGTACAGCTGACTATCGCGGCCAGGTAAAAATGCATGAAGTCGGTCAAATATAGCAGGTTTCGCGTCTTTTTATGTTCAAATTTTTAATTTTACATTTTTGGCTACGTTACATGGAAAGGGAACATGGAAAGAGTTGAACATATGTTACGAATGTACTACATAGTGAGGGGGAGTTAAAATGGTCGGAAAATGTCTTACTTAATATTTGAACGAACCCCATGACAAAGCATGCGCGGCAGTGCGATAAAGTTGAACAAAAACTATGGGACTGGTATGCGGTTACATTTATGCTTGTCAGACAAAGTAACTGCATATCATGTCCCAATGCGTGTTTTTTCTCAAAACAACATATTTTGATTATGTTTTGATTGTATAGTAAACAATGCATACTATTGATGATATGATGATGATGATATAATACTACCATCTATTGTAGCAAGGTAACTTCCCATAGCAGTGGAATAATCTGAAAAACGATTTGATCAGGATTCTATTATTGTTTGTGATCATCAAGCTCCTGTATGAAGGGCCAAAAACGTTTGGGCGGACCCGTAAGCAGATACACTTACGCGAAATTCGCGAATATAGGGAAAAGAATCTCCTTCCAAAAGCTAGGTCACACAGACAGCACTAGAATCGAGCCCTCGTTTGACAGAATAAACCCAATAGATGGGGTTGAAGAGCCCGCCCTCGTTCCGCGAAATGTTAACAATAGGGAGGAGGCAGTCCCATGCTCACTATCCAAATCGTTTTACTTGGGTGCACTGATTGTCCCTCCCTTTCCCCCGTTATGTGTTATTTAATATTTAGTATATTTCGTACACGAAAAATTAGGATATCATTATAGACAAGATGGCTAATTTATTCAAATTTTAAACTTAAATGATACATCCAACGTATTGTTACTGAAAAATAAATAAAAATTAGATATGTATCAATATCTTTTAGTCCTGGAAAAGCTGAAAACAGAATAGATCATTCCAAATATCTGAGATAGAACTTCAATGAAAGATATTATTTTATCAGACATGTTGTAATATTTTTCTTTATACTGTTCTAGTAACATTTCAAAGATAGCAACTGGAGTGATCGAAGAGTCCGGTTTGATGACCTCTGAAACAATGGCCCATCTCACCATAATACAACTAAAAGAAATATTAAAATATAATCTTACATTGCTTATAAGCACATGCCAGTCTTTTATGAATATAGTTGAATGTAGTTGACGTTTAGAAGCGCAATTTTAAATTAAATGTTATGCTGAAATGCTGAAAAACAAATTGAGCCTTTGATGCCTGTCATGTTGCTCCAGGCTCTTACATGGTTTTGGAATGCAAAGATGATTCTAAAGCGTTATTATACACACCATTTCAAGCTTACTGCTTTCACAAACCGCTTATTGCCTGCTCTCAACTCAGTGTTCCAAATGCACCTCCACAGTCACCAATTGAGAGCTTTCGATGCCGATGACTCCAATGCGTGCTGAAATTAATAATAAATAAAAAATGGAAAATATGCAATATGACTTAAGGTACATGATGTTCAGTCGCACCCCCTCACTTCGCTATTGTCAGATTGACAGCATTGCCCAGGCTACGCCAACCAGCGTCTCCATGTTTCAGCCGGCAGTCCTTTGCGATCATATGACTCGTGGAGGCGTGAGGTAGGAACTTGTGAGGACGAGAGGTCGGTCGCGCCCTCCTTCAAAGTTGTCAACTCACCATTTGAAGCCCAGTAAACAATACATACTATTACACATAAACTATCAAAATATACAGTAAACAAGTACGCCAAACCGCCTGAATCAAGACAAATGCTTGCCTAACTTGAATGATCGTTTTCTCTGTTTTCTATTTTTCAATATGGGACTGATATGCGTTTACAGGCAGTGCAGACCCTTTAAACAAGTAGCAGAGAAAACCCGTCCACCGAAATACTAAATACCGGTGTCACCTAATCATGGTGGTTCAACAGTTCCTTAGCATCGCACATAAAAATCAAAGAAAGTTTGTAACAATGACGAAGCCTCCTCAGTAGCTCATATACAGAGCACCGTCTTTAATCACCGCTCAGGAGCAACATATTTTTCAAAGCTTCCATTCTTGTCCGTTTGCAAAAAATGTGGAAAAGATACAATATAGAACTAAATGCTTAAATGTGCCCAATTTAAAAAAAAAGTCCTTTCTACCTTTTTTTCTTGTCCATAGAGTCTCCTGAATTCATTCGTCTCGCCAGGAATAAACATCATAAAAGCTGAAATAAAACAAATTCTTTGTGATCCGATGCGGTAGGGACGCGTGTGGGTGTTTTCGGAGGTGCAGGGAGCAAGCAAGGTAGGCACACCGAAAGGAAGATGAAACGATGTGCTCTTGATTCTTTTTATGACTTCCAACACGGAAGCCAGCGGGAGCTAGAAAACTAATTAAACGGGGACTGCCTCCGTCCCAGCTTACCTACTTTTTCTCTCTCTATCTCTCATTCGGTATTTTGATCCTGGCAATGAAAATTAAGGACAAGTTTTTTAGTAGGTGTATAATTCACCGTGCCAGCGTGGGACAATTAATGTCTATTTTGTAGATAAAGGTGTTGTTTATTGCATATCAATATGTTGTTTGGTAGTGTTTCATGATTGTTTCGGTTGCAAATAGTTTGAAGACTTCAACTACATGAGCGACGAACTTCCACGATTGTTTTCCTCATTATGTAAACGAAAACAAAAACTAGTTCAGATCACCCAACGAACCATCCAACGTTTTATCGCAAGAAGGTGACTTATCTTAATTTCAGTTTAAAACATTCCCTCGTTACGTGGGCAAAGAGAAGTGCCTCAAGAGGAGAAAGGTTTAACAAACAACAAATGCAGCATCGTACAAAAAAAACAACTGGAGAAGCATGGAGTAAAAAAAATCCGACAGCCTCCAAGAAAACATCAACAAAACCACGCAGAAGAAGTCAGAACTTAAACTTCACAAGAATACAACGGAACGGGCGAGAGGCAGCTTAAAAAAGGCCAACACAGCATCCGAAAGAGAATCGACCGGCGGGCAACGAACGGAACAACGACAACGACGACGACGACGACGACGACCACTTTGGAACGTCCAAAACATACAACATCACCAAGAAGACGATGACGCAGTTCTACCGTTCCCAGCAGCAAGATCACGAATAGCCTTCTTCGGCCCAAGCCGCACCAAGAGGAAAGATTAAAGACCGTCTGAACATTTTGCTGCTGTTGTTGTTGTTGATGCTTTTGCTCTCCAGCTTTGCTGGTTCCACCTTCCTTGCGGGCAGTGCTTCTTCGTGGTCTTACCTTTCCTTCTTTCTCCATTCCATGTATTCAACTGACTTTGGTACTTGTTCTTCGGCTTGTTTTTATTCTTCGTGCTTCTTCGCCGTCGTTTTCTTAGCCACGCTCTAGAGTCTACGGCAGGAACCGAAAAATAACTTTTATAAACACATTACAAACCCGCCTAAGCTCTTCTCCTTGGCGATTACTGTTCTGCTCGATCGGGTCGAAAGTAAAATGTTCGGTTGACGATGGACATAAGGATTGGTTTTATACGATATCATAGTTTTGAGTGTTTGTAAGGAAATTTACTTTATTTGATTAAGACTCTCTGCTAGTTTACCATTAAATATACTGTATTAACAATATAAGTCACTTCCCATTTTTTCAGGCGACCCTTTTTGTGCGCTTGTGGCGCCATAAGTGAGAAACGTGGCAACTACTAAAGGCACACTCTCAATCTTTTGTTATACCTAGCGTAATATTCCAAAAGTACTCAACAGACAAATTGAAACGAATCACAAATTCTTAAACTAAGGCCTTAACTAAGAAAAAGCATTTCCGAAATATTTGCCGCAACTCCGACTTATTGCCAGCTGCAAATGTCATGACAAAAGGAACACGTAACTATGGTTTGCTGCAACTTGAACAGGATAGGAAAAAAAAACGTCTGTTGGAAAGAAAGTGAAATTTACGGCTTGCAATTATTATTTTTGATTGTCATAAGATGATTTTCAAATATTACAAAATAGAGATAGGGGAGGATGGTACAAAATGCACCGTTTAAGCAACTTTGTGAATTACTAGTGAATGGAAGCTGAAATTTAAGAAGAAATTTTTGGATATGGTGCATTACTATGTTTTCGTTGTAGATCGAATGTAATTTAAATTCAAAACGATGATTTTTCATGATTTTTTGAACCTTTTCCAATTTGATGCCAAGACGACACCGGGGTAAAACGCTTGTTTCAATGGTCAATATGCACCCGAAAATTGGGATAAGACGCACCACAACACTGGGATATGATTCCCCACAATATTGGGATAGCATGCACCGCTTGTAAAAGGTAAACACACGGCTATAATAAGTTACTCAGAATTGTAAAGTGAGGAGGTTGCAACATCTCTTTAGCTCATGCAGCCAATGGGTATGGGATAAAGATAGCAAAACGTTGCGATATGTTGCCAACGCCTCATTAATACACGCTTAGAAAAAAATATCCAACGGAGCATTTAAGTGTGGGAAGCCAACGTTGGGTATAATTATGTTTACCTAGGGTTCAAATTACATGCGTTTGGGTAGAATTTTTTTTTTTTTTTTGTTCCTTGATTATCGAGATTTTTAGCCTCGGGCTGGTTCATCTCCCGTCGTAGTCACCCAAACACCGCTTTTGGTCATTTTCGTAACGTTTCCGGGGGTGAGATTCGAACTCGTGACTTTGGCGTGAGAGGTATGGATGTTAACCACTACGCCGGGGTCGCCCCCCGGGTAGAATTTTACCAGAAGTAGATTATTTATACTCAGCGGTAGGTTAACATGACTATACACAACATTGGTTTCCTACACTTAACCGCTCCATTCGGTACTTTTTTCTAAGCGTGTACACGTATATATCGCCACGGTGCGTTCTGCCCCAGTTTTAGTCTTGCATAGTTTTGTCTAAATATTTTGAAAATACGTACAATTATATAGAAGTTTTGACACTGTCTTGAAGTTTTGTTGTCAGCGATACATGTGAAGTGAATTTATTATAAACCATGGATGTTAACGCATGGTAAAAGCTTATTTTAAGGACACTATTATTTACATGTGAGGTACAGTCATGAAAATTTATTCAATTTTGATCATATTTTGGTTTGTTTAGTGTCTTATTGTACTACAAAATTATGAGTTATGCTGTTTTACGTAAAATTTGATAAAGTATCATTCCATTAAAGCTATAGTTTTGAAGATTTGAGCACATTTATTGAGTGGGTCATTCTACCCACCAGTGCATTTTGTACTGTTCTCCCCTACTTTGTTCCAATTAGATAAAATTTTTGCCTGAAAAAAAAACCACAATATATTTTTGATCTAGGTTGCCAATACATTCACAACATTTTATTGTCGGCAAATGGTTGGGACAAACCCTTTTCGACCTGCTTTTTTGTTGCCAGTTTTTCATGGTTTTTGAAGAAAAATTGATTCCTTGGCCCTAACACAATGCCAGCAGAAACGGAACCGAATTTAAATCATATTTGTCAACCTGGTCAACCTGGTCAGATACCTGAATTATTACTCCTGGCTTATCCAGGTACCTAAATGACTACTAGACCTTCGGAATTTCTGACCTCGAGACTTCTCGAGATGGCTTTGAGATTTCTTAGATCTTTTGTCGAGAAACTCTCAAATTTACGAGATAAACGTCTTGATTTGATCGTCTGTTAGTTTGCAATCTTATTAGAGATAGTCATGTTTTCATGTCAAAACCCCTTTGAGACAATTGGAAAAGCCATCGGAACTTCCGTAGGCACCTCTGAGGCTTCTAGATCAGCCTATGAGATTTCTGGAGATTTTTCTTGCTCTTCTGTATTTCTGAAGAAACCATTAAGCTACCGGAAAAAAGCCCGCAGAAGAAACATTGAAAATTTTGGATAAGTTTTGAGGAGTTCTGGAATCTTCTTCTTGGTATTTTGTCTTCCTGAAAAAGCTACTAAGTTGCCAAAAATTCATTTGAAAGGTATTTCTGAAACTTCTAGAGAAGTCTTTGTGAGATCTGAAGCCTCACAGTTCTAGTTAGACCTCCGGAACTTCTGGCGAATCTTCTGAGAGTTCTAGAGAAGCCTTCGAAATTTCTGGAGACTCTTCTAGCTCTTCTGGATTTCGAAGGAAGCCATCAAGTTTCCTGAAAATGCCTGCGGAAAAAACTTATCAAACTTTTGGAGAAGCCTGAAGGCTGAAGCCTCAAACTTCTATTTAGACCTCCGCAAAGGATAAGACACTAGGTTATCGTGGAAGGAGCTTGTAAATGTGTTGGTGTAGTCTCTGTGGATTTTGGTGAAACCTCAACCTTTTGTTTAATTCACTTCCATTGTTAAGCAGCTCAGACAAGATAAAGTTTTGGATTTATGTTGGCGGAACTAATTCAGTTGTCGCTGTTTGATATTTATACATCCCGAAACCGATGTAAGAATAAGTACAGCGAATACAGTGCATAACACATCTGGCTAGGTTACGAGTAAGTTGAAGCATTCGTTCGGACAACTAGAAGGTTTCCCGAGAGCCCTCAATCTTACTAGGAGTAAAAAAACACAATTTGACATATCTGCGTTATTCTCAAAAGTGCTCTGAGAAAAATAATATGGTTGTAACGACATGGTCAAGATGACTATCAAACTCTTCTCTGTGTGAGCAAATAAGACTCATAAAAAGTGCATATTAGTTTTACCGTGGATACACGATAGAATAAATTAACCAAATTGAAAGGTAAAATAAATTTTGATTGCCTTTTTTATCACCAGATGGGTCTGTTGGCAGCGCTACACAGGTCGCCTTACATGTATAGGTATGTGGAAGAAGGAAGTGACTTATATTGTTAATATAGTATATTTGTTACCATTCAGTACAAAAATGCTAGAAAAGTTGTGATGAATGACAACCCATCCCTTTATTCATCTATTCAATTAATTTTTGATTTTTTTTTTTAATTAATTAATGCATCCACCCTCCTACAAAAAAAAAAAAAAATTATAAATTTTTGCCCCCAGAGGAACAAATATGAGAGAAAACAAGAAGGAAAAAACCACCAGAAGAAAGATTCTCGGGGAGAAACCGTTCTTTTTTGTTTGTTGAAAAAGAAAAAATATATAATAGTGTGTGAAAAAAAAAAAAAATATTAAAAATTAAAGAAAACCCCCCAAAAACGCGCCGGAGGAAAAGAGGGTTTCTTGCCTTTTTTTTATGTTGTGTTTAACCTATACTCAGTAGCAAAAAAAAGCCGAGCCAAATTTCGCTGCCAAAAAACTTACTATAACAACACTATAATCAATGTACAGACCTTATAGCATAGCATAGCATAGCATTTTCCGACCATACACAATCCTGGGTTGGCTGTTGTAGAGACGATGGAAGCGCCAGAAGAGGTGCCTTGGGTGTGACAGGCTCTTCATCCATCAATCTCCTTGCACAACACCTGGCCAGGTCCTTATGATCAGCAAGGGATGGGAGGGAAGTGTTGATTAGATGTCTACTTAAGAAGATGCTGAGAACTCATGCAACCTTCATAGACATCTGGAGTTGGAAGTTAGATGGGATTGTGCGGGAGGCTTTCCTTGGCGAGAAAGCATATGTATATTTATATGTATATTGGTCGTTGGGAGTGACGAAGCTAAGAAAGTTAATGCACTCCTTTGTTGTCCTCACAGGCGTTTCTCAATTGTATCCAAGCTCCAAATCCAAGAGTGTAGCGCCTTTTCTTGCGTGAGAGTTGACTGTCGGTTGGGACATGAGCACTAACTCTTGCCCTAGCCTTTTATGGCTTATGGTTATAGCGCCATTACTCGCTTTCTGAAAAGAGAAGAAGGACGCGCCGACACAGAGTCATACGCACATACACATACACACATATAGGCACACACTCTATCACACGCACATGCACACTCACGCACACACACATATTCACATATTCATGGTTTGTAAATAGCTTTAGGTCGAACCAAACGGTCAAAAAATGTGTGTACGATTAAAGGAATTTCCCCCGCTGAACAACAAACGTTACGGGAGCTAAAACTCTACTGATACCACAAATATAAAAAGTAAAAAGTACTTAGCTGAATTCCATTTAATTACGTTATGTTCGACGGTCCAAGAAGAGCACACAAACTAGTTCGGCCAGCGCAAGAATCAAAAGTTTTCAACCTTCTACCAAAGTTTCCGCAAACAACACAGTGAACTATTCTTGCGTAATAGACCGTTTGTACGATTCAGATAAGAACACAATATCTATGAACGCGGAAGTCGGATTTTACAGGAAACATATATCGATCAACCCAAGCTGGGCATTCCCACCGGCCACGGTATCACTCGCGATCGACACAAAGCACGCCGGGGTTTCTACGACTTTCGGAGGATAGGTCGGTGTTGACGGAGAAGAATGCGGATCACGAGTTATTTCCCGTACTTTCCACCAAAGGGTTTCTGAACAGTGATGCTGATGTCTTTTTCGTCTTCAACCAAACGGATTCCGGAAGCTGACTTGTGATCGTCTTCATTTCCTTACTTTGAAATTGTTTGAATAACAATACACACCCCTTATGACACCATAATTTTTTTATAAAAATTTTTAAAAATAAATATTCAAAGTTTCCCCCCCCCCCGGCCGGGGTGGGGGGGGGAAAAGCGCACTGCCTCTTCCCCCCCCCGCGGTTCGGCCCCCCCCCCCCCCCCGCCGCTGTTTTTTTTTTGACGAAAAAAAAATCGCCTCGCCTTCCCCCGGAAGGGAAGAAAAGCCGTTGCCCCCCCCCCATACAAATAATTATTTGGAAAGGCCCCCCCGGGGGGTGGCGTCTCCCCCCCCCTGGTTTTTTCCCCCTTCGCGCAAATAAACCCGCCTAAAAAAAAAAAAAAAAAAAGTTTCAGCCAAAAATATTGATAATTGACAAAGTTACAGAAGGTTGAACATGGCGTTTTTTGGAAACAAAATTTGGCTCGGCTTTCTTTGCTACTGAGTGTAACGTTAAAATCAAATAGATTAGATGATACACAAAGATAAGTTACGACTACGAAATTTTGTTCTTAGGGTAAACATTTTTAGAGCTGTTTTTGTCTTGAGTACGACTTCTTGCAAATATAGAACAATTGCATGGTAACACTTTTCACAAATCGTGGCATATTTTTTAAAACGTGCATTTTATACACACAAGAATTCATTTGGTCCCACGCACTTTTCAACCTACACCTGAAGAACATTCATTCATCCCTTCAAGGTGGATCGCTCGCATCGCCTTTTATAGTCGTTGTTGCCTCTGCCGGTGGTGCTGCTGTTGCTGCTGTTATAGCTGCTGCTGCTGCCGCTTACTGCTTATGGCTGCTGGATGACTGCCGTAGTATGGTGTTTGTTGGTGGGTCGGTATAGGATGCTGCAAAAGCAAAGCCACGACCGCGAAGACCACGACACCCCCCACAGCCGTCCTCTTAGGACCCTTCTTCCATTCCCCAGCTCGGCTCAGCCGATCGATCTTCAACCAAAGCCACAACCACCGCGGCACAGCATCACACTGATCTTGGACTCGCGCGCGCGCGTTTTAGACTCTCTCTTCAACTCTCGATCTCCGCTCTCATCCTGTGTCGTCGTCGTCGTTGTTATTGTCGTTGCCAAGATCGTCATCTGTGTCTCGTGCTCAGCAATGTAGCACACATATAATACTGAGAGAAGCTTTTTATCGAGCTCAACAAGTAGTGGTTGCTGTCGGTGGTACAACCACAAGCATAGATGATCACGGTAGTTTTTGGAGCTTTTAATGGAGAGATAAATTCCATCCAGATTTGGCTCAGTCTATTTGGAAACAGAATGAGTTCAACCATGTACTTTATATTAGAGTAACTCTTATTTGTTTTATCAATCATGAAATCATTTATTTTACACATGTTTGATTGTTTCAAATTCCATTCCGAGTGTACCATTTCTATCTGAAAAAGAAATGTATTATCAGAACCCACAAAGTGGTGCCTACGGTTTTCTTTTTTTAACTAGTTCATTAATTTATGAGGCTAAATCGCGTTAGCTTTACGGAGCCGAAAATTCATTGTTTTTTTAAATAATGCAATCACCTGGCAATTTCATCCAAATGCAATTCAGAAATCATTTCTACGACTAAATTCAAAGAATTTGAGCATGTTTGGGTAAAATCATGCATTGCTGGTGAAACACACGTGTTTGCCTCCTTGTATTTTCCATCAGATCATGCAAATAAAACTGCTCATGAATCTTTTTTTCAAAACGCTGAACAAATTGTATCACAATTACCTCCTGAGGCTAAAGTTCACATCTATGGTGACTTTAACCACAAGTTGACTTTATACAGACTCTGAAAATGAAAGCATTTTACTTTCAGTCGTTGGGGACAATGAAAAACACTGCAGTTTGTTTTCGACAAAACTGCTCATTTAGGCCTAAATCAAATTGATAATGCCAAAAATCAACAGAACTGTTACTTGGACTTTCTGTTGACCAATGTTCACGAAGATTTTTGTTTCATAAATCATTGAATCCTTTATGGGAAAATGAAGCATTTCACACAGCAATCGAATTCTCTCTATTTGTTCATGAAACTCAAAGAAACAACGACTGCTAAATCGAGGAAATCTTTGGATATCACAAAGCAAATTATGAAAATATCAAACACAGATTAAGTAGTGCAGGCTGGCAAATACTACGGAATGAAGGAAATGTTGAAATTGCTGTTGATGTCTTTTATAATGTTCTTTTCGGAATTATTCATGAAGAGTTTCAAATCAAGGTAATACGACGTCATGGCAATTCAAAATATCTAGTCTGGTACTACAGACAAAAAAAAATAAAAAAATGGCAAACAAAAAGCGCACAACTTACAAAAAAAAAAATAACAGCAATGACGATTTAGAGAAATGTTTAGACGTTTGTAATCAACTACATATAGCCGTCGACATCGCATTTGAAGAATATAACACCAAAACTGAAATTGAAATAAAGTCGTGCCCTAGGACCTTTTTCAATTACGTTAGAACAAAATTGAAATCTGACAATTTTCCATCATCCATGCATCTAGATGAACGCATTGGCAGCAATTCTGAAGAAATAGGCCATCTTTTTGCAACATTTTTCCAAGAAATTCATACCACCTATGCCGTGAATGACCGGCACTGGGACTTCTTTGAATTTATCCCGGCTTTTCCTTGTGATACAGGTGTTAATAGAGTCATGGTACACGACATCTTGCATGCCCTTTAATATCTGGATGCCTTTAGAGGTGCAGGACCTGACGATATTCCCCCTGTATTCCTGAAGAACCTAGCTATGGAACTTACAACTCCGTTGTTTTGGCTCTTTAAAATATCGCTTGAAACTGGAATATTCCCAAAAATATGGAAAAACTCTTTTCTGGTGCCTATCTTTAAATCTGGCAAAAAATCCGACGTACGTAATTATCGTGGTATTGCTATCATCTCTTGCATTCCTAAGCTATTCGAAGCAATAATCAATGAAACATTATCTCGCATATCTCCAATATGCAACACGGGTTCTATAAAGGTCGCTCAACTGCCAAATACTTATTAGAATTCATTAACTATTCATTGATTGCAATGGAAAATGGCAACCACGTAGAAGCTCTATACACAAACTTTAGCGAAGCATTTGATCGCATTGATATTCCAATGCTACTCTTCAAATTGCAGAAAATTGGCATAGAGCATGGACTGCTTAAATGGCTTGAATCCTTTCTTACAAACTACCAGCAAATAATAAAATTCCATGGAAAGAAATCCCATCCCATTCAAGTCACTTCAGGAGTTCCACAAGGCTCTCATATTGGCCCTCTCTTATTCATACTCTACGTGAACGACATTTCTTTCATTCTTAAAACAACAAAAGTGCTTATTTATGCCGACGACATGGAACTATTTCTAGAAATAAGAAACCAGGAGGATATTATTATATTCCAGAATGAAATACACATATTCCATACATCGTGTTCAAAAAGCTTACTGCAACTAAATATCAAAAAAAGTAATTTAATATCATTCAGCAGAAAACGAAATACGCCAAATATATCAATCTTATTAGGAAATCAAGATGTTGAAATATTTGAAAGAGTAAAGGATCTAGGTGTAATCTTGGATTCTAAACTTAATTTCAATGATCATTATAATACCATGATTCATAGAGTAAACAATATGCTTGGTTTCATAAAACGCTTTGGCTTCAATATTGAGGATCCCAACACAATAAAAACATTATTTGTAGCTAATGTTAGGTCCATTCTGGAATACTGTAGCATTGTCTGGTCTCCATTTCATAGCACGCAAATTAACCGAATAGAGTCAATACAGAAGCAATTTTTATTACATGCTTTTCGGAAACTAGGATGGACAATGTATCCTTTTTCATCTTACGAAGCGTGCTGCATGCTTATCAATATTCAAACATTGCAGCAGCGTCGCGAATTTTCAAAGGTTTCATTTTTTAACGACGTAGTTTCACAGCGAATAGATTCAGCTGAAATTTTTATCAAAATTAAACTTCTGAATACCTTCACGGCAACTACGGAACCACAATTTATTCATTCTTGATAATTATCGAACAAACGATGCCAAACATGGCCCTCTAAATCAAATTATGGCCACTTATAATCACCATTGCGAAACTATAGACTTAACCATGTCACGGCAAAACCTTAAAAAAATATATAATGCCAAACAAAACAGCATCTACTAATCAATATTTTAAAAGCTCCTTCTACTTAATCTATATTTATTAATATTTCATAAGAAAAAACGTATTTTAAAAAATGTATATGCAAATGTACTAGTCTACGTCGGTTGATGAAATACATAAATTAATAAATTAATAAGTTAATAAATGAATAAATAAATAAAAACTTAATACTAAGCCTATTTTGACTTAGGCCGTTTACTCGCGGTTTACCCGAGCTTAAAATGGGTGAAATTTCTCGGGGATGGATTGGACAAAGGCACATGGAAATGGGATTCTGTAGTCTCAACAGATAGTTTTCGCCAGCACTACAACGTTGTGCGATATGGCTCCCTTTTTGTGAACGGTCGGTTGTGGTTACCATTGGGCGACGATGAGACTCCTCAGATGTCAGAACAAAACAAACACAAACTAATAAATAAAGAAGAAAAAAAAACAAACAGATTAAACTGTTATACTAGACATTTGAAGAAACACATAAATCGATTGCATATCCCAAGACATTTCTTACAGGAACATAAGGTTGTCTTCCTTGGGCCTCTAGGGTATTCAGAAGGCGTGTTCTGGCAGCGTCATTATTCGTGCATTGCGTGATCGATGTCATCATAACCGTTTCCACACGGCAAAGATTGCTGTCCACGAATTTAATTCGATATTTATTTATTTATTAATTTATTGTCATCAGTCATAAGTAGACCGTTTGTTATATTTTGTTCTTAATCCTAGTTATAATCGAGGTTCTAAAAAACATAACATTAGACCAAGCAGTGCCTGGTTTACATTATTCATATGTCGTGTTCTTCTTTAACGTAAAGCATTGAAGTATTGCTTCAATTTGGATTTTGTAAATGTAAAGTCAATAGTATCGCCATGTAAATTGTAGGTTGCCATCATCTGATTCAGAGCTCCAAATTTAGCGTAGTTTGTGCGATAATGATTTGTAATAAAAATATTTCGGTTACGCAGCTGCCGGGAGGATACGTAAAATTTTAATTCTGATAAAAGCTCTGCTAAATCAATGCGATGCGAAACAATTCCATCAACAAACGAAACCTTTGCAAACTCTCGGCTTTTTTTAATGTTTGCATGCTGATAAGCCTACAGCGAGCTTCATAGAGTGGGAGAGGAAATCTTTCCCAACCTAATTTACGTAATGCAAACAATAACAACTGTTTTTGTACAGATTCTATTCGCTCTTCATGGATGGCCGATAAAGGTGACCAAACTACACTACAGTATTCACGTATTGACCTCACATAGGCAATGTATAATGTTTTAAGGATCGTAAAAACTATGACTAAAGCGTTCTATAAATGCCAGCATGTTATTGGCTCTGTTAATTATTGTATTAGAATGATCAATAATTCTTATGCACTTTCCTACAGACTGATTTCCTAGAGTGATCATAATGTCAGGTGTGTCTAGTTTTTTGCTGAATTCTATCGCATTACATTTTTGAAGATTTAATTGTATAAGGCTTTTGTTACACCAAATATAGAAAATATGTATTTCTTTTTGAAATATCTTGTAATCTTCTTTGTTTCTTATTTCTAGAGAGAGCTTTATATCGTCGGCATATATTAAAACTTTTAATTTTTAAGAATGAATGAAATATCGTTTACGAAAAGAATAAACAAAAGCGGGCCTAGATTGGATCCTTGGGGGACACCTGAGGGGACTTGAATAGGATTTGATTTCTTTCCTTTAAATCTTACTATTTGTTGTCGATTAGCTAGGTAACATTTAAGCCATTTGAGAAGACGTGGCTCAATTCCCAGTTTTTGTAATTTGAATAGTAGCATGCGAAAGTCGATCCGATCAAATGACTTACTCAAATCTGTACAGAGAGTCTTTTCGTGGTTTCCGTTATCCATTGCAATCAACGTGTAGTTAACGAATTCTAGTAAATTTGTATTAGCTGAACGTCCTTTGTAGAACCCATGTTGATTGTTAGAAATCCTGTTTTTGATTTGATAGAACAGCTTTTCATCAACTATTGCTTCAAAAAGCTTAGGAATGCATGAAATAATGGAAATTTGACGGTAATTGCGTACGTCAGATTTTTTGCATCTTTTCCACTACTACTATACTTTTTATAAATTTTATGAGCTTTTTGTTTGCGGTTGTTCATTTTTTTATTTCTTGGTTATACCAAACCGGATGCTTTGAATTGTTTTGTCGTTTTATTTTTTTCACAGGTACGTGTTCATTTATAATTTCAAATAGTAATTTTTAAAAGACATCTACTAACGTTTCGATATTTTCCTCGTTTCTAAAAATCGTTTGCCAATATATTCTGCTTAGCCTATGCTTTATATTTTTATAATTTTCCGAGTGGTATTGGAAGATCTCTTCGTACTCGCAGTCGTCGGTCTTTTGTTTTCAAGTACGTATATAGATAACTCCACTGCTGTGTGCAACGCTTCATTTTTCCATATTGGAGTTACTGATTCGGTCACACAGAAGTCTTCTGGAATATTTATTAGAAGGAAATCTAAATAGCAATTTTGCCGATTTTTAACATGATTAATTTGATTGAGCCCTAAACTTGCACTTTTGTCAAAAATAAATAGTAGTGTTTCACTTTCTCCAACGATTGGAAGCAAGATGCTCTTATTTTCAATGTCTGGAACAAAGTCAATAGTAGGTTGATTAAAGTCTCCATATATGCGAAGTTTTACTTCTGGGGCAAGGTTGGACAAGATTTCTTCAGCAATATTGAAAAAAAAAATCATACGCATCTTTACGAGCATTGTTTGGAGGAAAATACACAGATGGAAACACGTTACACACATACATGTTCAAATTTTTTACATTTCAAGGTAGTGATACTTTGGAAGTTTCGAGAATTGACCGAGATGGGAAAAAGAACACCCCCTGTTGACTTTTTTTTCAGACACTTGAAAATTTCTGTCATCCCTATAAACATTATATCTGCTTCCAAAAATCTGCTATATTTGCCAAAATAATTGGGTAGGAACAACACAAAATTTTATTTTGAATTTCTTTCATCTTAGCTGGACTTCGCATTCGATTGAAATTTTGGCAATATACCAAAAATTCAGTTCCTATCTGTGTTTGAGGTGAAGTAGTTTGTTGGATCGTGTCAAATTTGTATAACTTAAACTATTTTATCTATTTTATATTTACCGCTCCTTGCTGTAGAGCGGTCGTCAAGTCCTCAAAAAAGGTGGAATCGGCGAGATCTTCGTCTTCCTTCAAAAGGTTCGCCAATTTCGATAGAGGTGTGTATCTAACTGGCAGTGGTTGGACAAAAGCCTACTCATCACGCGGATGGAATCACAGCTTACGTTCAGGTCCGTAAACCACGCCCACGATGATAAAATTGGAATTATGGAATGTAAAAGCTGTCCTAGATTTTCGGTGTCCCAATCGGTTTGACAACTCGAAAGGGTACTCTGACGTACAAAATGGCAAAATTTATCATGTGAAATTAGTCTATCATACAAATCGCCTTCTTGGGCGCCCATCTTTGCTAGTGAGTCCGCTTTCTCGTTGCCTGGGATTTAGTAATGTGAAATGAAATAACCCATACAAAAGTGATCTAATATGATCTTTCAACCAGCACACACATCGGTTCCCTTAGTTTTGAAAGGAAATAAGATAAATGTCTGCTAGGTTTCATTGACTGAAGAGCCTCAATTGAACTGAGGCTGTCCGAGAAGATGAAGCAATGGTCTGCGGGCATGTTGGAAATCATCCCCAATGCGAAGTTGATTGCTGCCAGCTCAGCAACATAAACAGTTACAGTTTTCGTTGAAGACACCGAAGCCAGTGGATCCATTGAGGCAAGACCCATCAGTGGTAAGTCTTTTTTCGGAACTGACGTGTTGGTACTTTTCAGTAAACATACGCGAAATTTATAATAGAACGAAGTTGTTCCGGAACCCCATGAGATGCTTGTTTTATGGGAAGATCATAACGAATTGAGGAACTGCTGTAGGTGAAATGAGCATGGTCTGGAGTATAGCATGAAAGACACATATCCGACCATAAGTGGTGGAAAATTCTCATGCATCGAGATTGTGTATTCAGCCCTAACATTTCTTCTAAATTTTCTATTACAAATGCGTTTCACTCCACTTTTGATTATTATTCTGAAAGAGAGCTCCCAGAACCGATTCTGGAGGGGTTTTACTCCTACCAGAACTTCAAAACTCATGTTATGCGTTGAGTGCATACAGCCAAGAGCAATACGCAGACAACGATATTGAATTGGTTCCAATTTTATAAGGACTCATTTTCTTGTCAAGAGAAAGCAAAAAGACCCGTACTCGAGAACAGAGAGAATAGTTGTTTTATAAAGAGTTATGAGGTCTCCCGGATGAGGACCTTACAATTTGATGCAAATTGAACGGAGAAAGTTGATTCATTTATGGTATTTTGTTACTTCAAATACGTAGTGTGGGCATTTCAAGTCAAACTAGACTCCAAGGAAAGATAACGATTGGATAATGTTTCTGCCCAAAAGATTAAGCTGCAATTAGGCGGGCACTGCTTTCAAGTGAACACTACCAGCTCAGTTTTCTGATCTTTAGATTCTTAGCTAAAGAAAATAGGTTTTCTATGGAATTTTGCAAAGGTCTTTCCAAGTTGATGAACAGTTGTTAATATCTTTGACGTAAAAGTTATAAAGAAGGGAGCTGAGGTATGCGCCTTGGGGCAGACCCATGTAACTAAGGTCTGTATCCACATTAATCCGGACACCTTCAAATCATTGTAACTTTTGAAATATTGCACATAGGAATGAAAAATTGCACTGTGGTATATCTGAGAGTCTATGATGAAAAGACTTTGATTTATGTTCACATTTCATGTTTAGTATTCAAGATGGAAAAACAAGTGCGCGAGCGAATTATGTACGGGCGTACGGCAAATCCTGACTTGTCAATACGGGACCTTGCAAAAACATTGGATTTGCCTAAATCCACTGTTCACGATGTGCTCAAATCATTTTCGGAACGTTTGACGTTTGAAGTGACAAAAACATTGGACGCGCTGATCCTGTCATGGACCGAAAGGTGAAAAGGATATTAACGAAAAACCCAAATCTCTCCATTCGAACGGTGGCTCGTAAAATAGGGATGTCGCCTGGTTTTGTCCAAAAATTAAAACAACGTTTGGGACTTAAGTCGTATAAAGTAAAAACAGTTTCAAATCGTAACGACAAACAGAACTTGGCAGCAAAATCACGGGCTCGACGTTTGTACTGCGAATAATTGACGAAGTTTTCATGCGTTGTTATGAACGATGAAAGTTATGTCCTGGAGGATTTCAAGTAGCTTCCAGGGCTAGAAAAAACTCCTGAAAGAATCCTTGATGGAATTCCTACAAACTTCTGAAGAATACCTAGGAAAACACCAGAAGGAATATTTTAAGAAATGTCTGAGAAATTTTCATAGAATCTTTGGGAAATTCTATAAAATTTTCTTAAAAAATTATCTCAAAAAATTGGAAATCATTTTGGGGCACAAACACAAACTGACTATCAGATTGTCATCTGATTCTGTAGTGTCAGTGTCAATAGTTTTCTGTTTCTTCATGGGCCTAACCCAAGTAACAATTTTAGTTTTATTCCAGCTGTATTGCACTCCTCCTGGCTTTGTTGATAAAGCTACATTCAAAACTGTTTTGTCTACCAACACCTCCTCTATGCTTCTTTAAAGCCGAAATTTGTACAAAATGGCCCACTCTATAGACGGTTGTGAAAACAAGTTAATAAAACCTTTATAAGACCATAAATATTTTGAAAATTTTCTTATGACAGATGTTATGACCACTTGAGAACCTTCATAAAACCTATTGGCTGCCATTCAAACCAGCATACGGCCAAATGGGCACAGCTGTCGAACTTCACTGTGATATCGATATTGGTTTTTGTTGTTCTGCTTTGTTAAATTCTCTGCTCTTCTGATTCACTTAGCAGTAAAAAAGAGGTCTAGTGTTGCGGGAAATTTTGTTTGATAGCAAAATAACCAAAACAGCGTAATATTCTCCAAGTTATATGCGCATTTATTTTTATGGTTAATATTGGCACGATAAGAGCCGAAAATTAATGCGTCTCGGAAATTATGCGAATTTACAACAACATAAATCAAATTAAAACATATATATTCGATAAATTAATCATGCATTTCCTGAAAAGTGCTTTGAATTGGATGAGATTATCTTGAAGAATGCCGAAATAAGACTCCAGACTACAGTTTATTTGCAAACCATAGAAAATTTTATGCATTTATTTTTCCACATTTTAATTATTTCTTATATTTCAATATGGTGATTGGAAATAAATCACAGTTTTGCCATAAAACCAATTTTTCTTCAAAATGACTCTTATAAAACTATTTGGTCTTATGGTGACTTCCTTCATTGCCAATTTGCCGTTTAATGTATTTACTGGAGGCAAAATGGTTTTAAAATGCTATTTCAACTGACCATAATAAGATAATATCGATGAGTGCTAAAACGGCATTTCAAAACAGCATTTTATGAGTTCATAAAGACAAAATAAAACCTTTGATAGGAGTAAAAGGAATTTGAGAAACAAGATTTTAAGATCGTTGTAAACAAGCTGTGTAGGTTCTCATAAACCTGACTAAAATAAGAAACCTATTGGCACCTCTTGGTGCCATAATAAAGCCAAATTGATTTCAAGTGGCTTTTATAAAACTTAATAAAACTTAATAATTAGAATGGTGCTAGCAATGTTACTTGGGAAAACAGCATATAGAGAGAAGAATTGGTAAAAAGTTGGATCTTAAAAATCATGAAAAATCTTTAGATACAGATAACAGCATGAAAAATATGAAAAAGTCTATGTTAATCTAGATAAATATGTGCATGTGGCAACCCTGGTTACAGGTATTCTACTAAGAAGCTCACACTCACCAAGATTCAAATATAATCCATATTTTCATAGTAAATATCGCAATTGAATTTTATTTTAATATTATATTTTCAAAAAAGTTTATTTAATGACCTTCCATTTGCGTGTTCGGTTGATAAAATCGGCTCAGTGGTTCAAAAGTTATGAATTTTTGATAAAATGCACTTTAAAAAATGTCAATTTTTCGGACCAGCCTAACGCAGAAATGAGCACCGTAATGACGAAATAAAAAATACATGTCGAATATTTTTCGAGAAAGAACAAAGCTCCGAACTTCTCTGAAATTCTGAGGGATCTTATAACTTATAACGCGGGATCATAAGATTCTCCTTCCAACGATACCATCCAACAAATCAAATAACCCAATTCGCAATACTTATTAAGCTTTCTAAGGGATGGCTTGTTAAGAAGGGTGCGTCACTCTCATTGAAATTGTTGGAGCAGAATTCAGGGCATCACAATCCAATCGGTAGGATCAAGAAAATGATACTGTTTGTTCCCTCCTAGACGCCGGTTGTCATCCCACTCCATTGTCCAATTCCAGCTTGAGTAATATCAGGGGCTCCCTTCCTTCCCAATAAATATTCAAAGTCATATAGTAGTATATAGTAAATGAATATCATAATGATACACAATATGGTGAATGATATTATAATTCCATTTCAAATTGGCCCCGTTTTGGGAAATTGCTAAAAAAAAAACCATTTTCGTCATGATGTTTGTCGTGTCAACTAGTCATTGATAGATGTAATGAATTATATAATGAATTTGTGATGATATTCGGCACTTAGCTTGTTTCGCATACTTTGTAGACCTTGACCACGAGCCATGCTACGTCGACATCGATCATTGTATACGCTTACACCCACAGTAATAATAATAATAATAATGTTAACGCACATATCCAACCCTCCTTAGGTCGTCAATGCACCGACTCCGGCCGTTCCATTCCGTCCGACGCGGCCAACAACAGCAACGGGGGCTCACTTATCCTTCACCTTAGACGCCCACACGCTGCGCGAGGTCAAAAGCATCATTTTTTCTCATCTCTCCATGCGCGTTGTGTTGTAGTTGTTGTTATTGCCATTGTTGCCTTCTGCTGCTGTTTCTTTTGCCATTTATGCTGGCCCTTATGGCAGCTCCGTGACCAAACATTGCACTACGGACGCATTACGAGTCAAATATGTGTGTGTCAGACTGAGGATTGAGACGTACGTAATCCTCTTAAAAAATCAAGCAACGGAATTGCCCAGAAAGGCTTTCGCTTCTCTCGGGTGTGAAACATAAATTCCACATGGGCTGACTGTCAGATAGAGAAGAAGAAAAACAACAACAGAGAATCATCAGGCTACGGACCTAATTATGGTAGACTTAAGGCTATCGATACTGTTGTCACCCGGTTTCGATTGTGTTGAACCACCGAATGGAGGCTATGATTTAACCTCCCAGCTCGGTGTCATTTTAATTATACTCGCAATTTGAAATCGAAAAACCAGTCATCGAAAACCCCGAGGAGCTAATCCCTTGGTCCAGACGATGTGGCTTTCTCCTTCGGAACGAATCAACCAATCTTCCCCCGCCGTGCCATGCTTACCGTATGAACCTTCGTCAATCCGTGTTCCACCTCCCAGCTACTCCTACTGCGCTACTGGTACCATCCAGAGCCTACTACGACGAGATCATTTGACCGCTATGAGAGAGAAGGCGATCGAGAGAGATTTTGATCGCTAGTCATAAATTTATCCATGGGCATCTGTGCTACTACTACTCCGACTAGGTGTTGTATGATTTATTATTAAAATGGCTGCTGCAGCTTTGCTACTAACTGTGGTGGTATTCAAAATATAAAAAAGTATATGGTGGCCACCGGTCTTTTCATTGGTATCAATTAGGATAAAGCTGGACACAACGAAGATCTACGATCAACAAGATGTACCCAATGGGGTGTCGTAGGGACTATCCTACGCAATTCTATCATGAAGCTTAAAAATAACGCAAAGTTCCGTGACAAGATGCGTTTTCAAGCAACTAGGCCACCAAGCGTCACCATGAGTAGTAAGTATCATTTATTAATTAAATTTGGCGGTTCCTGTTGGGCTCAAAGATCAACATTTATCGGATACTATTTGGCTGTTTCAGACAGAGTGAATGATTGGTTTAAGATCAAATTCGTTTATCAGTTCTTGTTGGATTTGTTTTATTGCTGGTAGACAGACGCTTGGAATCAATTTTACAGCTTTATCTGACAATAAAAACCGTTCAACAATAATATAATTTTTATCCATCGGCCTTAAGCCTTGGGTATACAAGACCATAATATTTTAAGGGATCATTATACCCTCCTTTCCTTTAATAATAAAAATATGAAATAGGTACTAGAAAACATATTCTCATGTGTAGTTTATCAAACCCTTGAAAATTTCAGCCCGATTGGAGAACATTACATCAACGGCTTCGCGCAAAATGATCTAAATGTAGGTTTTTTTTATGAAAAAAATATTTCTTATCTGTTGTTCTTACATTAGCTTATTTTTGTTGTGCATCAAATTGTACCTCTTGAGTAGCCCTATAAATTGCGTTTTTGGATTTTTAGTTAGATCTGTTGTCAAGAAAACGAAAGCTCTGACCATCGCATTGAGTTTGAGAAAATGTCATTTTTTAATCATTTAAACCTTACCGTAAGGGATAAATATAAGAGCTCAGTAATCATATTAGTGAAGGGATGTTACAGTTTAGTAATCATACAAAAATTTCAGCATAATCTGTCAACTGAGTTTTTACGATTTTCGTGATTTTCGCTATTTTCGACCATAACATTTTTAGACGCCATTTCACTCCATTTTCCCTTTATATGTAAAAACTGGAAATTTGTGAAGCTTACAGTGGTAGACATTCGTTTAACCGACTCTCATTTTTTATATGTATTTCAGAAATAACACACAACCCAATTATCTTTTTTCAATTTGTGGGATACGTTTCCTTTATGTTCAACAAATTCAGCATTGAAACATAACGTTAGTTCACTTTTGGATTGCCAAATAAAAATAACATTGAAAAATGGAAAATGAGAAGAAAGATTAGTAATTTCCATTTAATTCCAACTACTTTTATTGCTTATCAGATACGCGTTTTTCGTCTACAATGTGCACAGCAATGGGCTCTCCTCTCTTAAATTAAACTTCATCTCGTCAGAAAATTCAACATGTCGTCATTCAGCTTTCCAGTGTCCTTTTCTTCCGGGCGGATTTAAGCCGGTTTTGCTTATAAGTGGGGTTATGCTTTGGCTTTCCTTGGAGTTTCTTCCATTGGATGTTCGGCGATTCATTCAAAATCCGAGCAATATGTCGGGGAGTCTCCGGAACATCTAGTTTTTGCTCTATTTGGAAGCAGGACAGCCGATTTTGTGTGGCATCTTGTCTGATTTGGCTTTTTTGCCCCAAAGAAACTTTGGTGTGCCTTGTGGTAGGAGGTGTCATACTATATTTTTGATGAAATTCCATACCGCTTTCTCGATTCGACCAATTTTTCTTGCGATTGAGATATTAGAGGGACCTTCCTCCTTGAACAACCTTATAATACGCCGATCTTCCTTCATCATTTCGAAAATAATTTTTCATTAGGGCCTAACTGACAAACGTTATTATTTACTTATTCCGTGAATTTCTCGTTATTTAAAACTCGCCTAATCAATCCACCACGGTCATTTCAAAGAGGACGAGTTCTCCAATCCGATAGTATTGATGGCTTACATACGTAGCCTTTGTGCCACGAGAAATTTACGGAAGAAGCCATTGTTTACGTTGTTCAGTTAGGCCCTAATGAAAAATCATTTTCGATTGATCATTTTTCTTCTTTTATCATCAATCATCAGAAATTTAATGCCATACGATTCACGTACCTTAGTGATTGTTAATTATATTCCCGTACGTGTTAAAATATGCTGGAAAACCACGATATTTATACCAAAAAAAAAAAAACTGTTTCTTTTTCAACTCGGTTTAACTAATTTTTAGAGCGAAAACGTTGTTTTAATGTTTACATCCGCCTTCATCAGTTTCATGTGTGTGTGCGTGCAAGCTATTTCCTTCTCATGAAAGTGGTTCAAGCACAGAAAACAGACATCCAAGCTGGAGTGCCCTCCGTGTGCAAATTAAAATTCTAGCTCGTTTCCGTTAGTTTTGTAGAATCGTATGTCGATGGCACCACCGGCGTGCCTCGAGAATCGATAATCGTTGACCTTCAGTGAATTTCAGTTTGATGAAACCTAGATTTGACGGCGCTGAAGTTCCAAACGGTTTGCTTTTAAAAAATTACACAGTAAATTGGAAAATAGAAATGTTCGAGCTTGGATGTCTGTTCTCTGTGGTTCAAGTGCACTACCACCAACAATCAATGTGCAACTAGTGACTTGAAATTGGTTCACTGTTGTAGAACCCCTAGTTCCGAAGTACACCTTGCAGTCTGCACCTTGTCATGTAATCTTGCGCTTTTTAGTACCTTTTGGTACAAGTATCTTTGTTTTTGTTTTGATTCGCTATATTATTTTGACAGAATAGCTGATAGTGTATTGGTGTGAGTTACGGTCTTAGGGGCGAATTATTAAGCTTGGGACCAAGCTTGGGACCGGTGTGTTAGTACTTTTGAGCCAAATAAAATATTCGTTTTCTTCATGACTATTTACCCGCTGCTACCACAGTGATCAATGATGTCCCAATTGAAAACATGTTTTCGCTATTTTTTAGGACATTAAAAAAATCATAGTGCTAAACGAATGTCTATCAGTGCGTTAGTGACGTTTAACGGACGCACACTATCGTGTCTATCGTCGTGTGAAAATGGCTTGTTTTGTTTAACCTTCGTCCAAAACGCACTACCACATTTCCAGAAGGCACGCTACCGTCTGCATAAGGGCATCTCCAGGAGTGTATGGTCGTTACAAAATAGAACTGGATTTATAACAAAGGCAACTTCAGCAAGGCGTTCTAGTTGGATAATCTCGAACAATTTCATGTTAAAATTTAAAACTGGAATACTACGTTGTTCTATTTTTGTTCAAATTTGAAACGCGTTTCATCCAAGTTATATTTTTTTGTCATTGTGGTAGTGTCTATAGAATCAAATCAAACGTCAAACCTGAATCAACGTTCGGTCGTGCATCTGTTTGAATCTTGTATACGTTCTACTTCAAGTCTGAACTCGCTGGCCATCATATCCCTATTTCTTTGCTATTTCCATCATTTCCCTATTTCTTTGTTTTTAAAATGTTTTCGAAAATTTCCCCATATTGTGGAATATTTAAATTAGGTATAGAACCGAAAATGATTTAGACGAATATTAAGGGGAATTCCAGAGATGTTCTTAGAGGAATCCCAAAGGAATTATGAGGGAAAATTCCAGAGGAATACTGGAGAAATTCCAGTGGAGAGGAATTCCAGAAGAATTCTGATGAGAACTTAAGAAGAATCCAGAGGAGAATACTAGAGAAATTCTAGTAAGAATTCCTGAGAAATTTCTGAGAAGAATTCCAGTGGACGTCTGGAGAATTCCGCAGGACTTCTGAAGACAGTTCGAGTGGAATTTTGAGAATTTAAGTGTAATTCCAAGATTAATTCCACAGGAATTCTGATGAGAATTGCAGAAGAACACTGAGGAGATCTCCAGAGGAATTCTTAGAAAAACTGCGAATGAATTAAAGGGAGGATTTCAGAAAAAATCCTATGAAGAATTGCAACTGAATTCTGAGGAGAATTCTAGGGGAATTCTAAAAAAAAATTCTAAGGTAATTCTGAGGAAAATTCCAGACGATTTCTGAGATTGCTAGAGAAATTCGAGGGGGATAGTAACACTGAGGGAAATTCCAAAGAAGTTCTGAAAAGAACTACAGCGGAAATTTGAGGAGAAGTCCTATGAGAATATGCCCACAACTTTTGAGAATCAACTATACACACACATTCAAGTCTTTAGGTTTAGAACAACATTTGGAACTGCTGCTGAAGAGAACTCCTAAGGAATTCTGAGAATATGCCCACAACTTTTGAGAATCAACTATACACACACATTCAAGTCTTTAGGTTTAGAACAACATTTGGAACTGCTGCTGAAGAGAGGGTATGTTTGTTATATATTTTCCCAAGAGAAAAATTTATAACTGACATATAAAATGAATCTAGAACTACAACACGCCTGGAGATGCTCTAAAGTCTGCAATTTTCATCAGGTTCGTACACGCTAAGATGAGAATACCTAAAGATCATTTAAAAGTACCGATAATCGCTCAAAAATGCACATACCTAAATTATGCGTAAACACAGATTACCTATTATTGGGTAATAGTATAAACGTTAAATATTACCGATTTTTTATCGTTATTTTTTGCTGAAAACTGGGTATTTTTTTGTCCTGTTATTTTACAGAATGCTTCAAAAAAGACATGCAACTTAACATGTTCTACAATCGGATTAGTATTCCACAGTCTACACATTACGGAGAAACAAATGTTCAAATGTATTAAAGAAATATGTTTTTTGCACTAAAATATAAGTATCAATAAAGTATGGAGGAATCCAAGTTAAGCTAAAGTGAAAATAAATATCGTAGTATCTGAAAATTAAATTGGTAATAACTTTCTGGCAATTTTCAAACTGTATGGAATTGGCTGGTATCGTCATTATCGACAACTTTCTGTTCTCTTTATCACCAATTACTTTGCTTAAACAACTCGAAAAATCATTTTTCAGGAGCACAATCTACGTCGTTTAATCTAACTTTTGCATTACCAGGATTCCTCCATTACAGAATTTTTTATTCTGCATCGACCTAACATTTTGACACGTTCATTATTTCGCTCCGGATTAATGCGGCTAGAATTGATGAGCTACACTCAGCGAAATAAACTTTCGATATTCATAAGATTACATCATGATTATTTGCTATAAGAAATCAGTACGAATTTCATATATTTGCCTTATGAAGTATAATGATGTTGAAAAAAATAAAAATATGAAGCAATCTGGATTCGAACCACAAACATTGAGGTTATGGATCCAGTGACTTGCCCACTAGTATATATCAACACTTGTATATAGGAATGCTAAAAGGCGTACAAGAACAACGTCGTGTGAAACAAAAGCCATTAATAAGTCAGCCTCATGAAATTCCAAAGCATCGTTCATAAGTTGAACCTTATGAACTTGTTAAATTTATTTGCCTGAGTGTAGAGTAAAAACAAAAGCAAAAGTTATTGCTTCAAATATTGGTACAATGAACTATATATTGAAGGATTCATGAGAAAAATAATTACGTCTACGCTAAGAAAAACGTTGTAATTCAATTTTGGGTAGATAATAACGTTAAATATTGAAAAATAAACATTACTCAAATGTCAGTAAAAATTACTGTTTATTATCATTTAATTTTACCGATATTTTGAGTATTGTCAACAAAACCTAATATTAGGTACAATAATTACTTAGTTTTAAGTATCCTCATCTTAGCGTGTCGACAGGATCAAAACTATATATGGCATCCCTGCACTGAGGTAACCATGGTGGCAAAATGCGCCTAGATGTATAGGCTTTAGAGAGGAGTTAAAACAAAGTAAAAACATCGCAGAAAAGCAGAGATGCCAGATGAATTTTAACATTAATCAATTCTTTTTAAATGAACGTATTTGTATTCGAATAAACTATGGTTAATTAATCACGTTTTGGTAGATTGCTTCGACTTGTCGTACGGTGGATACTTATGGTTGTGTAATCATTTGTTTAAATGTGTGAACCATCGCTTGTTTGAAAATTAGCCTGCATGTGACCGGATCTACGTATGTTGCCTCCCTTTAAGTCAACAAGTGAGGTTGCCCCGCACAAGTAGTATAGCATTTGTAGCAGACTTGATGAGGTGAACGTTCTTTTGATACTTAGTTTAACTGCCATCATCTTGTAGTAAATAAACAAAACAGGGGAAAGTGCTCTAATGTAGGTCTATGGATCTGGAATTCGGCCTATCGATAGAATTTGCCTGTCCTTACATTTTTCCCATATTGATATATCAACGAGGCAATATTACTGTACACATTACCAAAATGACAAGTAAAGTAAATTTCTGACCCCTGAGACCGACGCATGCCAGCGTCCTTTAGCCCATAAGAATGAGATGGAAGAGATGAGAAAATATATTCTATCAAACAAATTTTTCGTCGAATTGCGTATGTGTCAGTTTCAGGGGACATAATTTTACATGCAATCTTTGTTTACGTTCCACGACATTTAACAAACATAAATTACGTCTCGTGTAAAATTCATAATTTCTAAGGGCAGCAGGGTAAATGCACCCTTCTTTTTGGGGAAATACTCCTTAGTTGCGTTTGCCCGGTATAATGCAATCGGAGGTATTTACCTTCTGGTTAGCGCTTGCCGGTTGTTTTGACGGGTCTTAAGCTTCTGTAAGATTGTATAGCGGAGCTTCGCTCCGCAATTTTTGACATAGTTTTGACGGGTTTAAATTTCATTTTGACGAGTCTTAATTTCATTTTGAAGAGTCTTAATTTCGTTTTGACGGGTCTTAAATTCAGAAACTTAAAACCCGTCAAAACTATACAATCTTGAAGAAACTGAAGACCCGTCAAAACGCCCGGCACGCGCTAACCAGAAGGTTAATACCTCCGATTGCATTATACCGGGCAAACGCATCTAAGGAGCATTTTTCCAAAGTTTAAGGAGCATTTCCCCAAAAAGAAGGGTACATTTACCCTTTGCCATTTCTAAGTGTGTATATTTATGATTTTAAGGGTAAACAAAGGTGAAAACATATTTACCTCGAGTTTTAAGCATAGGCCGAATCCTAAATCCATAGACTTACATTAGAGCACATTCTCCTACGTCTTATAACTAAAAAGCTAAAATATTCTGGGTAGAGATGCCGGTTTATTGGATATTCGAATAAGATAGAGTACTTGCATTTCCATCTCCTATTTTCAGAAAGTAACGGCGCTAAAAGCATAAGCCAAGTAAAACTAGGACTAGCAGTTGGAGCACAAGTTCCAGTAAGTGGAAAATAAGCGAGTAACGGCGCCTCCAACATAGGCTCGGATACAAGAGGGAAATAAATGCCTCATCTCAAGAGATTCAACAACAATGGAGCGTACAATAATTTTCTCAGTTTTGTCACTCCCAACGACTCATTTTGTTTTGATTATCAACACCTTAACGTGTTGGTTGACACGGTATGTCCCCGTCGTTTGATTTCTAGTGGAGAAAATATGTATTATATCAGCATTTTGACGGAGCCCTCTCTTTTTTTTTTTTTATAAGGGGGCCCCTCCCAAAATTCCCAAATCGACTGCGTTACGCTCGATAGGACATTTTGAACGATAATACATCCTCTCTGACCCACAGAAATTTAACGATAAGGATTTCATTTGAAAGGTAGAACATCTACGCTTAATCCCTGCTGCAGTGATGTCCATATCCTCAGTGTGGTAAAGAGAGATTTAAATTTTTCCACACACTCTTCCTACCTCAACGAGAGCTCTTCTCTCTTGTGTATATTCACCCCCGTGTTTGCTTGCGGGTAGCGCATGTGTGTGTAAAAATATGGTTATTATTCACACAACACTCGATCGCTCTAGAGTGAGAAGAAGAGCTCTCAAATTCACAGAAGTGAATGCAGATAAATTCCCTGACGCGCCCCAGTGAGCTCACTGCACAGTGATTCAAAGCCGGAAAAAAGTCGAAAAATCAACTTTCTCATTTTACAATAAATATATTTTATTAATTTTCTACAATATTTGATATTTGTTTATTCAAAATTTTATGAAGATTGGATGAAAATTGCGCTCTCTACAATTTTTCAAAGTATGGGTCCTACATGGGGCAGTTTTTTACTCCCATATAAAATGTATGGAGAATCGAAAAAAAACTTCAACTAAGTTTTCAAATGTGAGCACACATGCGCACATGCACCAAAATAGGCTTATTTTGAAAAAAAATTTGCCAGCTTGCTGACAATCTGCGTTTTATTTTGCGCAAACTTGCGCAAATACGGTTCCGGGAGGCCGGACCCCTGGAATGTCTGGGAAACCCGTAAAATTGGTAAATACATAAATTTCGTACTAGACTTTCACAGTTTTACACTTCTTACAAAGAAGTGAACATGTATATTATGGAAATCCGACTTTCGATCCAAGGACTGGAGGGACGAGTGTTATATACAACGAACTCAGCTCGATGATCTGAACACATGACTGTGTGTGTGTATGGTATGAATGTAACGGCATTTCTAACTCAGTTTCTCAAGCAACTACTGAACCAATTTGAATGAAACAACTGCCAAATGAAAGGTATTGTGATCCCATACGTTTTGAACTTTTTTTTGGAATCGATTCACTGGTTCCGGAGATACCCCCGGAAAAGTGGCAAATTTCTGACTTAGACTTGGGTTCGTATTGCTAGTTCTCCCAGGGAAGTGCAGAAAAGTTCAGATCCCAGATAGTGGATAAAGGTGGGTTTTTATTTTCAAATAAATGTACATGTAATGTGAGAACACATTCCCGTTTGTGATTTCGACTGGTCACTGCTTGGTCCTCCGGATCATCTGGAACTTCTGGTAAATCTGATGGGTTGTGCATCACTCTCGTTCTAGAGTGACTAAACATAAACAAGTTTTTGGTTTATTTTAAGCTTTTCAGAAAGTCTATGGTTGATATTTAGCAGATGTTTCGGAAAATTATCTGGAAAATCTTGACCGAAAAGAGAACAAAATAAAAAAAAATTGTCAAATAAAGGGTTAATAAAGAAAACAAAATAACAGCAGCTTCAAAACAACGCACACCGCTTGAAGAGTAACAAGTCATCTCATGAAAGATTGAGGAAAAATATAAGTAACTACCTGACTACCCCCCCCCCCCCCCCCCCCCACCATTTTCATCTAGTTTTTCCTGTACTCTGCATGTTACAAAACTTCAACTCCCTTCCCCCTTAGAGCTTCAATTGTGCATGACCCAGTGGCAAGCTTTTTGTTTTGCTGGAACAAAGATTTTACGACAGAAGTGGGGATCAAACTTTCACTCCGTAGTTCGATTGCATTAGTATGTGTGATCACATTGCATTGCCTTAATATGTATGATATGGAATGATTAAATCTTTTCTCACAATTCATCCTTACGGAACTAGGAGCTATGCATAAACCACGTAGACTTTTTTTTTGGGGGGGGAGGCGGGTCGGTTTGACCAAAGTCTGACTAAACATAAACCCCTCGTAGACTTTTCTCCATGCATTTTTTTGAAATTTTGTATGTAGCGTAGACTTTGGTCAAACCGACCCGCCTCCCCCCCAAAAAAAAAGTCTACGTGGTTTATGCATAGCTCCTAGTTCCGTAAGGATGAATTGTGAGAAAAGATTTAATCATTCCATATCATACATATTAAGGCAATGGGGGCGGGGGTTCTGAGATTTTCAAAAATGAGTCTACGTGGTTTATGAACCGTCCCTTAGAAGATTTCCTGTCAGAAGAATGTACAGTCAGGTAGTGAAAGTGTTAACTTTAATCTAATAAGAAAGCTATTGAGTTTTAAAAATCATTCAACTACTTTTGTATATATAACGCGATATTACTTCTTCCCTTTTTGGTTGTTATTCGTTTTATTGTGACTTATTGTGTCTTATTATTGTGGTTATTGTAATAGTTTCCGGCACTAGACACACGGAAATCGGAAGATCCCGAAAGAGTTTTGAAGAATTTTGTGAGAGAAGTAAGCTACAGAGCTGAGAGCTAATTATTAAACGGAGGAGCTTGTATTGGATGTTGAGGGTTAAACTATAGACACTGTATATAGACCGGACAACAATTGTCTTATGCAGCCAAACGATCTGTCAAAAAATGCAGCCAAACGGACTATCACCTTTTGATTCACTTTAAAGGAGCAAGTATTGTGATCAAGTATTGTTATGACAAAAGCCAATTATGAACAAATAAGGGATTTTCTACTTCCATATTCAGTAAATGTAAGTATTTTCGGTGTATTATTGACTGCCGTTTGGATTACTAAAAATGAACAAAATTCTTTCTCTACACAGTGCCGAGCATTGGACCACCATTTCAACGTGTATTTCACAGCACTGTCAATTATCGTTTTTACAAATGATACATTAAGTCCCGAAATTGTAGTACAAATCATTTTAGTTGTTGTTGAGGCTATGGTTACATTATTTGAGGTTATTACGAGTACCAGAAAATGGCCAGCGGAAAGACTTGAAGTTTATACCGGAAAACCTCTTGCCAGCAGGCTCTCAGCATCGGATGATACTTGAACGCAATCTACGATGAACTGCATCAAGACCCGACTTACAAATGCGACGTATTCTAGCCGTAGCGCACGAAAATTTTGATCAACACTAGTGAAGAACATCAATCAAACAAAATTCAAACAACAGAATCTATGTAAACTTTGGATATGCTATGAGCTTTATAATGATGTAATTTGTTTTTGATCTATAAATCACTGCATTCGAGCACTTTAAATGACGTTATTCTTCCACTCGAATTTTGAAATAAAACAATAAGTTAAAAAAATTTCACTGGTTCCTACTAGAAAAGGCGGTAAATAAGGTGAATTTCAAGAAAAAAATACCGCCGCAGAATGCAAGCCATTACTGCCTTATATTATCTTTCTTTGGAAACCGGAAGAAACCCACAGAATTCACTTCACATCGCGAGTTATTGCCACAATTTTCCTCCAAACAATTCTTTTTTTACACTTTTCACTATGCTTTTGAATGAATATCTTCAAACGGAATCAAAACAAACTACCAACATCGAAACCTTATCTGTTTTTTAGCTTATTGTGCTGTTTACTTCAAATTTGTACAAATACAAGTGGTGCCAGATCAATTGCTCAAATGTATGACATTTTTCAGGGTTGGCAGATTGTATGATTTTGCGTTGTCCGGTCTACATACAGTGTCTATAGGTTAAACTGCCAATATGCTGAAGAATCATAAAAAAATGAAAATCGGTCCACTTGTTGAAAACTTTATAATTCTTTCAAAAATGTATATTATCTAAAACATCAGTTTTATGAACCACCCTATAGCAGAAGTCACCCTTATGACAAAATGAAAAATATGAGTGATATATTTTTCAAACAGGAACATGCCTACCAAATATTGTGAAATTCTAAGAATAACTTCATCTGTTTGGTATAGAATTGTTGAATTATAAATTTATACGGATGTTCCGGAAGTTCCGGAAGACCATGCAATGGCTACTCAGCGCCGTAAAATTGTTCTCCAGATTGCTGTACTTCTTACATTTTATGTACAAACTGTAATGATAAAAATCGTATTGCTAAAGGACGAGACTATGGAAATCACATAATTTAGCTATGGATAATCGATTTTTAGACTTTTTTCCGCCTTTTGTATGGAATGGAATCACTGTGCGACGCCCACCGAAAAACCGTGGCGTGCAATCGCCAGCGCTAAACCTTTCCCCACGCGGTAGAACACCAAGATCACGGAGCGATAAACTCAAGGTAACGCCAGCACCACGAGCAGAAAACGGCCCCACAACGGGGCTGTTTTTTTTCGTTTGAATTTTCGCTCGCAGGTGGAAGCGCACGACGAACGATCGAGGACTGGAAGGCAGTGCCCGCGACGCGAGAGCAGTGGGAACTACATCGTTTGGTTTCAGGGGCGCATCGAGAACTTCCGGCGAGCATCTTGACGGCAACGGTTGCAACATGCAGGAACTAACGGAGCTGAAGTGAGTACGTTCCATGAGATACAGATGAGGCGAGGTTAATTGTTTCCGCCGTAGAGGAAGAAGGAGGAAGAGTAAAGAAGAAAAATGCTAGAAAAAACTTTAAAGAATAGAGAGAAGAGTTTAGATTAAATTGGCCAGATAGAGAAAGTGAGAGAGAGAGAGAGAGAGAGAGAGAGAAAAAGGAATAGAATCAGGAAGATGGGAAATTTATAAGGGGATGTGGAGTAAATAAAACCACAGTAAATTGAATTACAGATTTTTATTGGTGAGTTTATTTTGTAGTGTTTGCTTGATGTAGATTGCTCTATCAGCTATCCGGAAATGCAACACTTTTAGACACCATAATTTAACTCGTTAAGCTGAAGAGATTGTATCCATGATCTTCGAATGAATTTGGCTAAATTGAACCGATAAACCGAGTAATGCAGCATAGATATGCAGGAAATAGTTACACGTTATAAACAAACTATTCACATGGATATTTTAACACTGATTTATCAAGAAAACCGTAGACCCAATGTTTGAGGCATATTTTCTTCTATATGCTCAGCTATGGTGTGTTGTATCAATAATGTAGTAAACTGTTATTATTGGTAAAATTTTCTATGGAAATGTATATGTTTGCGGTTGTTTTGTTTCAAATGCTTTATCTAAACAAAAAGAAAAGGAACAAAATCTATGTAGTGATTATTATGTATTCATAATAGAATGGCCCATAAATCACAAGTGAAACTTAAGTGCTTCCAAGCAGATTCATTAAGGTTGTTTTGTGAAATTTTGTATTGGGAATAGCGAATACATCTGGAATTGCCTTAGATAAGAAAATCGAATTAAAAAGCCGCACGCAATTTGCATTTAATAATAAATCTTTTGAATGGGACGGAGTTGCATTCATCGATAGACCCAATTTGATGATTATAGACCGACATTACATCCATATCCCTCGAAAGTTTCTGAATTTATAAAATAAGTTGTGAAACTTTTCGGTATACATACTACCTAACGTCTTAAAAATAGTTATATTAGTGTATATCTTTTTATTACTTAATATTCACACAAAAACATAATAAAAAAAAAATAAAAAAAAAATATTAAACAAAAAAGACACACATACCCACACACTTAATATCACAAAACTTTTATACCTTACCCCCCCCCCCCCCTCCCCCCCCGCCCTCGTTTTTTTTTCGTTTTCTTCTTCTTCTTTCTTTTTCTCTTTTCCTTTGGTTGCGTTTGTTTTGTTTTTGTTTTTTTTCCTCACAACAAAAGCCCCTCCCCCCCAAAAACCGCCCCACTTTGTTCTCCAATTTTTGTTCCACTCCCCCTTTTTTTTCCCCCTCCCCTCCCCGCCCCCCCCGCAAGAAACCCCCCCCCCACCCCCCCCCCCACAACCCCCCCCCCCCCCCCCCCCCCCTTTTCAGGCCCAATTTTTTCAACATACTCCTACAAGTAAGAGTACTTGTCTTATCAATAAACGTCCACACCCGGACGTCGTTCATCGGCGGGACCGAAAAAATCGCGGAGCCCTTCACTACGCCAGCAGCTCGAGGGGCATCGTGGCCGCGGCCAGCGTTGCAATGGTGGCTCCGGAGCCGATCAAATTGGCCGATGGGGACGGGTTCACGCCACTGCATCTGGCCGTCATACAGGGCAATCTGCAGCTGGTCAACGCACTGGACAACGAGGGGCACTCCGTTGTGCACTGGGCTACAGGTGAGTCGATGGTGTGGTTCTGTGTGGAGATTCATGGTATATGAGCTGTGCGTGGGATTTATTGGATTTTGTTGGTTGATATCGTTCCTGCTGAGATCAATCGCGGGGATCATATTTAGTCTGAGAGGAAATTTGAACCAACTATGGTTGTTGGCGATCACGGACTCCCGGTGAGAAACACATTTTTGCGGTGTCCTTGCGTCCAGCTAGGATTTTCCGTTAATGCATCAAGTACTCAGAGTTAGAAATTCTTACTCAATAGTTAAAAATGTTTATATAAACTCTCGATGTACTACTGACTTCATTTTCAGAGAATTGTATGTTTATTGAATTGCAATATTTCGTTCACAGTACAGGGTGTGGCAGGAAATAAAAGGCAAAAACTTATGGTATCTCTTTCAAATCTAAATTTTAACCTACTTTGAGCAATTATATAAACATTTACGAACTCAGTTATCTTTATCAGGTCTTTTCAAACAAACTGATTAATTTATTTATTGATATAATTCCAACTGGCTTAACGTCTTATTGAAATTTAATGGGAAAAAGCCATGTGGCAAAAAAAAACCCTATCTCTAAACCACACACCACATTAATCAACAAGAATATAAGGAATACAAAGCAAGTAAAACAAAATTAATTCTTGTATACACATAACATTTGTGAGTAACGTTAAAATAATCATTCATGATGGAATCAGTCACCTGGTACGTTCGCCATTAATGCCAATACGTAGTAAATGTCCCCATTTCTGAACTAGCGACTTTCCATCCAACTGCCCTGAATTCAGTGACGGAAGGTCTTAGCGGAAAAGTTGAAGTCAAATAGAGCGTAGAATTCATTGAAGCGCAGCGACATGAATCGAATTGGATCGTGTTGGCCGTAGTTTGCAGCACGGGTTCCGAGCTGCAGAAAATGTCTTGTTCGAAGAACTCGTTCAGGAGCGTAGATAAAGAGTTCGGCCGGAATTCCTGGAGAATCGGTTTCACATAGCAGCACTTTTGCCGCGAAGACTGCTATGCGGACTGTGGTGCTAAATCGATTAGCTTGGACATCAATAGAAGCAAAATTGCTAGAAGGCACGGAATGCATCTACGGTCTCTTATTGTTATCAGATCGCCCAATCGTAGTTTTGAATGGAATAGCGTGGATTGTTCTTTATATTGTATTATTAAACTATTATATAACACACAATAAAATGTATTATTCTGTAAATTTTAAATTTCAATCTCAATTTCAGTATGCGAGATCAGGCCTTGGCCAAATTATTGCCAGACTTTTGGTTCAAATGCCAAAAGTCCACCCACAGGCCAAAGGAGCATAAATTAATCTTACCAACGTTAAAATACATATTATCACATTATTTACCTCTATATGGACGCGATTGGTACGGGACGTACACGCTTTCTTCCGTCTCTTGATTCGAAGTAGTAGAGCGATTGCAGACACTCTTTCTAGAATCGCTTTACACTTTTAGAATTATATGCCTAGTCTCAGCTTTCTGAAAACGAGACTTTTTTAAGTTAACCGATAATCTCGGTTTGGGTCAAACTAAAAACTCACATAGTTAGCTGGGAATCTCGGCATGAGCAATCTAATATATCGGTTAAAATTCGAAACAAATAGAAATGAGATTAATCAAGATTTCAGTTACATTGCGTGTAAACATTCGAAATTTTGAATTAGATTTTCATCGAAATATTGAATATTTCATGCCTATAGCCATGCCTATTACCCTGCAAATATGGTGTTTACGTCGAATACGGATTAGCAGCCATAAGTAAATTAATTTGTAATTACTAAAAATATCGTGCAGTCTTACATTCTCCTGCTGCATTTTATCGAGAAGTTACTCCATTTTCACCGTTTATTCGCCATTCCACAAACAACATACGACTTACTCCACTTGGGAAGGAAAACAATGAAACGCATGGCGGTTGACAAATAAAAAGCCAAGCCTCGGCTTACAAAACTGCTAAGCCGATATTTCGGCATGATAGGCAGCTGAGGCCGGTTGAAGTTTGGTTAACGTTTGTACTCGGCTCCTAGTGTTGCCGAGAATCAGTTTAATAATGAAGTTACCTGATATTTCAGTTTCAAGTGATGCTGAGATTCAGCATCGTTCAATTTTTTGCCGAGTTATCAGTTAAATATGAACATGTCGAGTGAATTCAACTAAATGTTTAACCAAGCCCGTGAATAATTTTAAAGTGTGTACTTCTTGGAATCCTCTCTGTGGCAAATGCTACGCAGTTGGTCTGGCCGATGATAAGAAAAATGATGCATTCAAGAAGTTTTAAAGGATGCTTTCAAGAATTGGCTGCGTTAGTGTGAGATTAGGATTAGATAAGATTAGAACGATGGCACGGCATTTTTCAACGGAAGTCTTTGCCATCTTTCGAAATGCGTGAGAAACTTTGCTGTGTGTTGTGTTCGGTTTGACGTTTCGGTGTAAACAATGAGATGGAGCCAACAAGCTACCCGAATGAAAATGTATGTTCAAATGGCAGCGTTAGAAAAAGGTACCCTTAATTTCTGGGACAGTCTATACTTTGTCATGTACACAACCGCATTGATTTTATTGTTGGATGAACGTAGGACCGCCAATCCTGGTGCCGCAACAGACCGAAGGCAAGGCAATAGGAAGGAGAGTTAAAATAAAATTAAAGCTTCTAATGTGATTCATGGTTTGCAAAAAACTCGAACCTAGCCTGATTTTCCGTTCTCGAGAATGAAATTCATGAAACCGAGTCCCCCTTAGAGGTAAGTTGATTGGTATTCGGTGCCTTACAGATGGTTTAACAGCTATGTGGAATAAAATAAAAATATATAAAATAGGGGAAATAAAACTGTACAAAACTAAAAAAAAATGCTACGAGAATAGTATTGTTAACATAATTACTCAAAAAGTATTCCTTAACGTGATGGAAAAGATGAAGAAATACAAACGTGACTCACAGTAATTTGAGATTTATGAAAAATACTTACCACAATGACAGCGGCTACAATAACAAAAAAAATAAGGACGGTGATATTGATTGACGAGGCGCTCGGCAAATGTTTTTGTTTTTCTTTATTTATTTTCTCTCACTTTTTTCAATATGTTATCTCACAATTGGTTCTAGGAGTTGGTCTATAACGCACCATTTCTGTTGATGATCTGTTGGTTATTTTTTTTTCCGCATCAACGCAGAAAGTTCAGTGAACATCGTTTTCGGATTTCCCTTTTCATGTATCAACTGGCAGTGCTTTGAGTTGGCTAACTCATTTTTTTTTGTTCTTATTTTCGCGATCAATTGGTACTCTAAATATGTTTGAAGTAACGTTTTTCCTCTTTTCTTTTTCGCAGTGCTGCGGCAATCAAGCATTATGGTAGGTAATTTTTATTTGCATCCGGAAACAGTGTACGACTATTCGTTAGTAATTGATATTCTTATCTAAATATAGATGTGTGCCAGCTAGTTCCATGTTTTGAGGGTGTGTGTACGTTGTAAGTTAGTATAATTTTGACTCATTTTTTTTCGTCATGATTTTAAACTATCATTCAAATAAAACTTTGAACAGTTTACATAATCTCTTCGGTTTTTTCATGCTTTAATTTCTTGTAAATACTACACAAAATCAAATTTCCCATTCTGAATAGCTCAGATAATTCCGATTGGATTCGTTTGTCATCTATTCTGCGGTATATACTTTTTATAAAACTTCAACTATGCTATAATTTTCTGAATGTAATAAACTTATTTCAGCTGTTTAACATTTACGGTTTCTTAAAAAGAAAAAAGTTCATATATCAATTGCATTTATTTGTTTGTTTTTTAACTACTCGAATTTAATTTTACTCCGATTTTATCTTTTCGCTTAAGGTCATTCGTTTTACACCACTAGTTTTTTGGCTTTTGAGATGGTGTTGTATATTTCTGTCTATCTGTGTATGTGTTCCATGAGTGAAGAAATAATTTGAAGATGTATTCTTTAACACTTACTTGGGGAAACCTTTTTCAGAAGATTCAGTTGCAAGACAAAGGGTGACAATAACAAGTGCGTACGTGTGTTTGTGTTTAAATTTAGATCAGATAGTACCGATATGGAAGGTGCGTGTGATACATTACAGTTATTGTCATTTTACTGCTTTAGTGAAGTTTTGGGAAAAGTTCTGATCAGGTGATGAAATGAGTGTTAGTTATGGAAGTTCCACAAATATGCAGCTCAACCACAACTTGGGCTCGAAAAAGACTTTTTTTTTGAAATATGTTACGCATTATCTACTTCATTCCTGTCACAACGACCAAAGCACTTAATGTTTCATTTTATTTCTTATTTTAACAAAATCAAATCGAACCCTTCCGAACCATTCCAATGCGATGCCAACATTTTCCCCGTTTAAAGCAATTTGATGATCGATTTGAATGACAAAATGGTGGCATTTTACGCTGTATTTCGTGTGTGCTTCAAATTCTAGCTTTGAGTAGACCCGTATCTGTATATCAGTCTGGAATGATTTTATCATGGAATGATGTCGAGCATCGCTTGGAAATCTCTCTGAATTAGGTCGCTTGATTCAGTTTATTTAATATTTTGTTTTTTAATATTTTACGAACTTTATTCGAGTCATTGGATGAATTAATTATCAATTTAAAATAAATCAGCTCATATTTTTTTTGATATGGATTATCTACTTATTTCCTCCATTTATTTCTTTATGGGAGGATACATTAAAGCTCTAAACACCGATACCGTCACGATCTGTTTCGAATGCAGAAACTACTACGATGACCAGAAACTCCCGCATAAACCTTCGCTCGGATCAGTTTCGGTGCATTCCAAAACATCGCTGATCGTACACATTGACTTATTGTAAATTTTAAACTCTAATCTAATGCTTCAACAGTTTGTCTAAATGCTATTTTCCACGTGTTATTTAACAATCTAATAATAATTGTTCGATTTACTTTTTCCAAGACTTCGGAATTCGCCCTTCCACAGTTTTTAGAATACACTTTTACACTGATATAGATCTAAACTACTCACCTTCATTACACATCTATCACTTTTGACTATATAGCACATAGAGCCTGAACAAATTTCCGCGTTTATGTGCGTAAACATTTCCCCTAAGCCGCTTCGATTGGCTACGAATTACAAATTACCCGCGCTGCTACGCTTACAAATCTTGCTTCAGTTCGTTGATTTTGTATTTTCAAGATTAATCGTTAATTATTCACCTCTATCACCAAACGCCATTCTTCCTCACAAGGTATCATTAGAAATAAATAACCCTAAATGAAGACCGACAAGTTTGAGCAATGGTCACAAAAAAGCGACTTTCTTTTCGTTTCACTGATATTTATAACAAACATTAACACCGACGACGAGTAAGACTAATGCTAGCTATCGAATTTGCTTCCATTGAAGCTTATATCATGCCGAATTACGGCATCTAAACACTGTGTTCTCGTACTTTGGCTCTGTGCTCTCGCGATTCCGGGTGCGATCGAATCACGCGGGTCTTTTCAATCATAATCAGAAGGGATGGGCAATGGATTCGCTTCGCTAAGTGCTGTGACGAATCAGAGGAGGAAAACGTAGCGAAAAGTTGTGGAAAAAACATAGAATGACGTGCCAATGCGCCGAAATGTATACTATACGAGTTGCTCGTATCTTTTCAACGTATTTCAGCCGGCCTTCATCCATCGGTCTATCGAGTATTCCAGAGCGGCGACCCAGCTGGTGGAGAAAACAAAAATGAAATTGGTGAGTTTATCGGAAGTTTATTTCGTTCATTCTTGATTTTTGCGGTAGACAAACTTTTAGTTGAATTAACATATTCGATGCTGCTAGGCGATGACATTTTGAGTCTACGACGACGTATGAGTTACTCTCGGCACCGGCGATGTCACGTATTGTGAAACATTTACTCGATCAAACACTGACAACGGTCAACATAACATTTGTATAACATTTCGTGACCATAATTTTGAGTTGCAAATATGTATGTTTTTATATAGAAATAGAAAAGTCTATGACTTTATAGGGGCATGAATGAATAGTATCGTTATTTCGGGTGAAATTGATCAGCGGGTTGAAGTTGATCTGCTTCCATCACAATTAACTGGCAGCTAATTAGATCTCAAATTCTAAGTGGTTGCATGCCATATAATTTTTGTAGGGCTTATTACCGCTGAGAGAGAATTGAGTAGCCGTCGGTTAATTAAAATTGATTTAACTGATCTTTCAAATTCCGTGCTACGAAATAAGAGAATAATCGATTCAACCAATTTCACCCCGAAAATACAAATTTAAATTCAGGAATTTTAATATAACTTATCACATCAATATAATCAATATACGCTGGAGCTACCTGACAGCTCTGTTGTCTACACTGGACCCTTTCCCAACATTGCAATTACTAAGGACAGTACTCGAAAAATATGATACACACCGATTAATGTGTAACTTTTTAGGAAGTGGGTAACTTTAAAATTTGCCTGAAACTAGCTGAAAGTGTAATGTTAACGTTGGCAAAATTTCGTCACAACCTGTCAAGTGGTTAAGGAGATGGCGTCCCACAAATGGACCGGAAAGCACCTGAGATTGCATCATTCAACGGTGTGCCGCGTGGTGAAGTAATTCAAGAAGACCCAGACAACTCAGTGGCGGTGGCAGAAAACCGAACCGACAGCTGATCCGGTGAAGACAAGGAAGGTCTTAAATCTGTTCAAGCGTCGACCGTTTATTTCGATCCGCGATGTGGCGAAGAAGACGGAGTTTTCCATCTGGTTTTTCGAAAAAAAAAAAAACGATGAAACGGCCTCCTCGTCTATAAGGTCGGGAAGGCACCAACCCGGAACGACAAACAAAACACGGTAGCCAAACCCAAGCGCCAGGAAGATGTACCGAGAGTGGCTAACGAAACCGAGGAGCGTCGTGATGAACGACGAGACTTCCATCAAGGCGGACAAAAACCAAATGCCGGGGCAGGTGTTTTACCTTGCTACATAACAGATGGCGGTTCCTGAGGAGGTAAGAAAGAATAAGGTGGATAAATTCGCCAAAAAGTTCTTGGTTTTAGAGGCCATCGTGGGTATGGAGAGATGGACTAGCCATACATCACGACGGGTACCTTGAATGGGCAAATCAACCAAGACCTGTGCTTCCAGAAGCAGATGCTGCCCTTCCGGCGGTCTCACGGAGGCGAGACGCTATTTTCGCCGTCCAATATCCTGCCAATAAGCGCGGCTGGTGTTAGACTGGTACAAAGATAACAATATTGTTTTTGTATCAAAATACTTCAGCCCACCGAACACGCCAAACCTTCGTCCGATTGAAAAGTTGTGGGCCATCATGAAGGCCAAACTTGGTAAAACACTTAAAGTATTCGAGAACGAGATGGCCTTGATGAAACAGTGGGTAAAAGTACCAAGGGAAGTCAGCCTCACTATTGCACAAAACCTTATGAGTGGTGTCAAGGGCATCATGGAGAGGTGATCCAATAAACTAATGAAGTAGAAGCAAGGGTAAGTCGCTTAGAACAGTGTGCCAGCCACGATGTCTTACACACTAGACGAATATGTTTCATAACTTTGGCACTTCGAACACTTTTGACAGTTGAGCTTATAGAAATAAGAAACCAGCAACATTGCCAATGTGCTTTGCCAGGATCAGCAACAATTTGCGTTGTCAACACATCGGCATCTTCGACACATTTTGAGTACTTTTTCAAACAGACGTATCTGATTTTGTGAACAAATAGGGGAAGTAGAATTCAAACGTAAATTTCTCAAAAAATAGTTGTAATAAAGACGAGCGTTTGTATACAACATTATCGGCAATTGATGGAATGTCTCAGAACCTTACACCATCAATAATGTTAATCACAAAGTTTTATGACGCTCTATTATCTGCATGATATTGAACAGAAATTGACACTACTTTTTCGAGCTGTGAATGCTCAGATGCAAATTCCTTACCGATCCGGAGCTGAACGCGGAACCCCATTAGGAGCCGTGGCGACCCTTGCTTGGTCTCACTGCTTGCATAAACAACCATGCGATCATAAAGGCGACTTCTTAGCACAGCTGTAGATAGCGGTTTGCAGGGGGCACCCTACCCGAGCAAAGGTTTATACCAAAGTGATAACAAGTTCTAATATCTGATTAGCACTGTTTGATCACTAAATATGTTAACATTCAGGATGAATAAACAGCCAAAATAACAAAAGAGATAACAAATTAACATTCGTTGGATATCCCAACAATTACTCGTTTTATTATCATTGTATTCGTTTTGATAAGAAATTTTGTGATATGAACAAATTATCTGAGATAATTTAAAATTATGTTATCAACATGATATTACATTCATAACTGAAGTAGTGCTTCTGGTGAAAAGCTCAATTTCATATCCATGACATGCTGGTAATATTCAGCATTCGTCAGCATGCTGGTTATATTCTGTAACGTTCGTCAAAAATCGTCTTTAAAAATTGATAACAGATGATACCAAAATTAGTCAATGTTGAAAACTGAATTTGTTATACGATAACAGGTGAGTTCCAAATGATATCTGTGACAACAAAACATGTTACTTATTTGATATCAGTTTGTTATTTTACTTTGCTAGGGTACAGCTTGACAGAAGATAAAAACAACAACGAAGTGAATATGGTGAATCCGTTCGCCAGAAGTGGTTTGCGGAGTTCGCCTCCAGCGATGACAGAATCAGTGGCAACAGCAGTGTCAGGAGTACCTGCAACTACAGCAAAAGCAGAGCCACTAAATCCAGGTCGCAGTGGCTTGAATGTAATCCTACAAAAGCCGAAAGTAGTAGTGGCAAAGAACTTGGTAAAGGAGCTACACAATTGAGTACACACCTCGAAAAAGTAGTGTGAATTTCAGTTAAAAATCACGCACATAAATGGAGCGTCGCAAAACATAAGAAAATGAATTATAAATCGTGTAATGTTCTGGAACATTCCATACATTGCCGACAATATTGTAAGCAAAAGTTCAACTTTGTTAGAGCTATTTCATGCATGTTGATGCATCGTGTGAAATGAAGTAAAACTTTACATGCTCTGATATTTACATCACAATGAGAATTCAGATTTTTTTCTGTGTATACAATAAAAGCAGCGTCCAAAAAGAAATTAAGCTTATGATCGCAAGGATCCGAAAGGCCTTAGCTGTAAAAAAGTACGTTACGGTGGTGAGAGCCAAAATAGCGGAATGCGCATTTGGAACAGCTCAAACTGCCCTTGTTGTCTCACTGGAAAAGCAGACGAAAGAAAAGCCACTGATGGTGGAAAACACATCAGTTTCCACGACCCTAAAGAGAGGAGGAACCTTGACAACCAGGAGATGGGAGACTCAAGAAGCAAACGTGACAGGATGCTAGGGAGGCCACTCCCAGAAGAGAGACGCTAGGAAGTAGCAATAGTATGACACCACTCCACAAGAGGAAGAATGAAGTAAGGTCATCGGCTGGAAATAGAAAAAGAACCAGTAAAAACGGAAGGAGGTGAAAAAATGGAACAAGAGGAGAAAGAAAAGCTTCCGCCTCGTCAGGAGCTGCTTAAAAGGAACGCCGTGCTTGTCAAAGCTAACGACATACGCAGAACTCCTGAAGAGGGCCAGAGAGGAGCTGGAGCTGAAATATTTGGGCGAGAACATGGTGCGAGCAAGGCGTCCCCAAAAGGTATAGATGCTCTTAGAGCCGACGGAAGACCCGACGGTTAAGAGCACAGCAATTCAGGAACACATAGCTCAATCGCTGGGCCTGAAGGTGGAAGTAAAAACCTTATGTTTGAAGACTGTCATCATGTGCAGGGATCTGGACTAGATCACGTCAGAAGAAGAGCTAAGTATACTATAGTGCACTAAAAACACAATGCAACATGGGTGAGGTGAAAATGACGATCCGACTAAGAAAGGTGTATGGAGGCACTCAAACAGCGAGGATTCGTCTGCCAGTAACTACTGCTAACTTTGGACTCTTTCGTTGATTGGTGCCAAAGGAATCGTATGACCGTTAATCCTGAAAAATGCTCGATTATTACGTTTTTCCGATTGAAGAATCCAATAGTTCACAATTATTCCTTCGCTGGAATTCCTTTGGAAAGAGTGGATCAAATTAAGGATTTGGGAGCTATTCTTGACTCCCAATTGACGTACAAGCAACATGTGTCATTCATAGTGAACAAAGCCTCGAAAAACCTAGGGTTTATTTTTCGTCTAACTAAAGAGTTCATCGACATTTACTGCTTAAAAGCGCTCTACTGTGCGTTGGTTTGTTCGACATTGGAATACTGTTCAACTGTTTGGAGCCCTCACTATCAAAATGGAATCGAGAGAATTGAATCAGTTCAACGGCGATTTATTCGATTCGCACTACGACGGTTGCCATGGAATGATCCAATTCGTCTGCCAAGCTACGAGAATCGGTGTCAACTAATTAGGCTGGGTACCCTAAGTACACGAAGGAATGTTGCTAAGGCTCTTCTTATCTCCGACATTTTGCAGAATCGAGTGGATTGCCCCGAAATCCGAGGACAAATAAATTTCTTCGTGCGACCTAGAGCCTTGCGGAACAATCACCTGCTGCAACCAATACATCACCGCACTAATTACGGACAAAACAGCGCCATTACTGGCCTACAAAGGATTTTTAATCGGGTGGCAACGGAATTTGATTTCAACATTTCTTGTGATACACTTCGGACTAGATTTTTAATGTGTTTAGATAAGCCTTTGTTGTGTTATTTGTATGTTTATGTTTTTTATGAGATCAACAACACATCATTGGGGCATAGAAGCCTGTTGATGTATAATATTAAATAAATAAAATAAATAAATGAATAACAAAGCTCTTGAGGTAGACAAAGTAACGGATGCATAGTCGAAATGTCCATTGACAGTTTATCCAGTGAACAGACAAGCGGAGAAATGTATCAACTGTTTGGGCTTTGGCCAACGAGCATGGGCTTGTAGACATCGGGAAAGATTCAAAATATGCTGGAATTGTGATAAAATTATGATGCTAATATTATGAGAGACTTCCCGCAGAGATCGATGTGCATGCTATCAGACGAGTGGCTTCAGATGCCCAGCCTACAAGAGGCCGAAAGCAGGCCAACATTAATGGAGATAACTCAGATAAATCTGAATCATTGCGATATCGCACAGCAGCTGTTATTGTAGTCAACGGCAGAAACGATGTGTGATGTTGCGATCATTGCAGAGTCGTATCATGTTCCACCTGATAAAAGTAACTGGATAATACGAGGACGGATGCGATACAAGTCATGGGCAGATTCCATATTTAGAATGTGGTGCAGAGTTCAAGTAAAGGCTTTGTGATCGCCACAATCAACGATATTGTCGGGTGCAATTGTTACGCACCTCCTAGATGGACACTGGAACAGTTCAGTCAGATGCTGAACCAGTTAACCGACAAGCTGATTGCACGGAAGCTTTGAGGCTACAGAGTAACCAACCAAGAGGAGGGTTTAGGGCTACAGAGTAACCAACACAAAATGTTATATCTTGCAGGAAGCCCTTGCCAAATTAGATTCACGATTGTGCAATGAAGCCTCCGTCAACACATTTCGGAGAAACGAGAGGGATTCCATAATCTCCATTACGTTCTGCAGTCTTTCACTGACGGCGAACATGAACTGGATAGTTTGCGAGAAAAACACTTATAGTGACAACCAGGTGATTAGTTACCGCATCGGACAACGAAACCCTGTGGCAATACGGGGATAGATAATCGGTGAGAGGGAAGTGATAATCTTCGGCAAGGATCTTTTTGTTGAGGCACTTCGGTGCCAATAACTGTAGCGGTATGATAATAAGCCATTTATGATGAGTAAACTTCGGAGTGATAAAGTAACCATTCGAAATAACACGCAGTAGTAGATTCATCGTTCTTAATTGGTGAACTCACAACCAGAGGGAACGTTGTTCATAAGCTTCACTCATTACAATGTTCATCCTCTCACTAGGCGCGCATATTTCTCATTTTGAACTTTTAATCTGAATCCGTTGGGTTGAGCATTATCTCCCAGTAGGATTACTTGTCGTCGGGAATTTAATAATAAGAAAAAACCTCAACTTAAAGATTGAAATGAGCTAGTTAGATGGGGAATGCTTGGGAGGAAAAAAGATAGCATCTCCTATAAACTCCGAAGGTAATCGGAGATCGCCTTTTGATAAGTTCGTTTCCCGATATCCGGAACGAAGAATGCATTCAGTGGCCTATCTGAGGAAATGAAAATTCGTTCTCGTCCACTTCAATCTGATCCGTTGGAGAGGCAGGACTGTGAAGGTTTTTTTATACAGTCACGCGGTGTGTTTGTTCAGGTAGTTAGAACGTGAATTATGTCCTAAAGTCAGTGTAACTAATTGCGCGTTTAATTCTATAGTAGGTGTAGCATACGCAAATAGCTAGGGCAGTGCGGCAATAAATATGTGCGATAGAAAAAAGAAGGTAACTATCTTAAAAATAGTCCAGTACTCAAGAACATGCGCTCATAGATTCGAACAGTCGTTCGGCGGCTTTTATTTCCCGCTAGCGAAGCCACCTCCCGCTCGGCACACCGCGCCCATTTTCCTATAGAGTACCACTATCCTGACCCCACGTGTCGGTGTTGAAGGTCCTAACCTTGGCCAGGGTTAGAAGGGAGCCGCGCCGCCAATATCGCGCTCCAATAGAGCAGTTTTCCCGCCCATCGGAAAACCAACATTGTCGGCATAGTCGAAACTGCCATTGTATTCCGTGAAGCCAGCGTCGCAGGGGCGACGAAACAAGCGTGAGGAGCAGTCGGTAAGGCAGAACCAAACCGAATGAAACCATGAGTAACCGAACAAATGTCCGCATGCATGCGTCGAACGTGAAATAGAGCACCATTCTAAAGATAGCACGATAGTAAAAATCCGCACAGTTAGGTAGAGAGAAAAGAGAAAGATGAGAGAACAGAATTAAGTTGAGGGTACCCGAATAGGAATAAATATGTGAAATAAATCTTCGTCGTTTTCAATTCCGTCAAATAAATGTTTTTTGATTAATGTTAAATAATCTTTGTTTAATTGTTAGGTAGAGTTTTCGTATAATAAGTGCACTGTTTTGAAGAGATTTTTCACGTTTATTCGTTGTAGTTGTTGTAGATTTCGTGTTTGTACTCCAAGTTGGACTGCTTGGGAATCTCAGTCCAATTTGCAGTTTTGTCCTGAAGCGTTCGTTGTAGTGGGCAGGAAAATTAATCCAGTGATGATAACAGGTCACTGCAGTGCATTCGCTTCATAAAAGGTCGATCTGCGGTTAGCCTTTGTTTGTTGGGAGATGATGGTTTGAGTAGTTTCAAGTTTTCGCGTCTACTAGCTTGTTCCAATCCTTTGTGTAAGACTGAACTCGCCCTGGGGTTAGAGTTTGCCGGGCATCCCAAAACGACAAGTGGTCCTCTAACGAGGTGGCGCATAAGCCATTTGTTTGCTAAAACAAGTTACGGAAACGCCCTAGTAGACCAGTTTGAGTTGGCCGACTTGGGGCAGGCTATATAACATCGACGCGCCTGAGCTAACGAGAAGGATTGTGATGGCTTGAGACGCCACGATGCCGCGAAAACTGACGGAGCTCAGGCGGGGTCCAGCTTACTGGTGGAACGAGACACTCAGCACGTTACTCGCTGCTTGTCTCAGAGGTAAGAGGCGGGCTCAGAGAGCAAGGACAGAGCCGAATAGAGAGGAGGACATGTCAGTTTTTTGAGAAACCAGATTACCTGAACAGCGAGAAAACACCACACCATATAATATTTGACTGCCCAAGATTCGCAACAGCACGTTGCGTACGCAAAGGCTACGTACCGACAAGCCGACGCAGTACATCGACGTGCACTTGAACGGCAATATTACAGCGAACGAAAGTGACATGGTAATAAATCTAGGAACACGCGCAGGACACACCCTCCAGGAAGTTGAGGAAGTTGCTCTCCAAAATTTTATGCCTCCGCATGTCACCAATTGCAAAGGAGTTCGTAGGGAAATAGCATGGGCGGGATTCATGGGTGCCCGCGCTACTACGGACCAGATCCTCGAGATTCGGCAAGTGCTGCAGAAATGTCGTGAATATAACGTGCCCACACAACATCTTTTCATCGATTTCAAATCAGCTTATGATACAATCGATCGAGACCAGCTATGGCAGATTATGCACGAATATGGATTTCCGGAAAAACTAACGGGGTTGGTCAAAGCAACGATGGATCGAGTGAGGTGTGTTTTTCGAGTATTAGGGACACTTTCGAGTGCCTTCGAATCTCGGATAGGGTTACGGCAAGGTGATGGATTGTCGTGTTTGCTGTTTAACATTGCATTAGAGGGTGTGATTCAAAGAGCTGGGATAGAAGTTTGTCCAACTATTTGGCTTCGCCGACGACGTTGATATCGTAGCATGTAACTTTGAGACGATGGTGGACACGTACATCGGACCTAAGGCTGAAGCTGGTAGAATTAGGCTTGTGACTAATGCGTTGAAAATAAAATACATTTTTTCCCTTTAAAAGTTATTTAGTTCATGATTACGTGATTCAGTTCACGGTGTATTTTTGCTTGTTCTCAAATTCATGACTGCAGTTCACAGATCTGGTCACGGAGTTTTTTTTTTCGTGAGTTCCTACCACGAGTTCAGATCCACGGTGATGAAATCGAGGTAGTAGACGAGTTCGTGTATCTGGGCTCATTGGTGACCGCTGATAACGGCACCAGCAGAGAGATACAAAAGCGTATTATGGCTGACAATCGTGCCTATTTTGGACTCCGTAGGACGCTAAGATCGAACAAAGTTCGCCGAACTACAAAGTTGACCATCTACAAGACATTAACAAGACCGGTAGTTGTCTACGGCCACGAAACATGGACATTGTTAGTGAAGAACCAACGCGCCCTTGGTGTCTTTGAACGGAAGGTGCTGCGTACGATTTACCGGGTAGTGCAGATGGAAGACGGAACGTGGAGGAGGCGAATGAACCACGAATAGCCGAACCTCCCATCGTACACATCGCAAAAATCGGTCGACTACGATGGGCTGGGCATGTCTTAAGTATGTCGGACGACAACCCTGTTTAGATGGCTCTCAAAAACGAACCAACGGGTACAAGAAGAAGAGGCGCGCAATGAGCAAGGTGGATCGATCAAGTAGAAGGCTACCTGCTGACCCTCCGCAGACAGCGAGGCTGGCGAGGTACAGCCATGGACCGATTAGAATGGAGACAACTTCTGTGTACAGCAGAGGCCACACCGGCCTTGGTCGCAGTATTGCCGCCGGACCAAAGGAAAATGCAACGTTACGGAGCGAATCGCAATGAAGGTCGTCGGTTTCGATGCTGGAGGTGCAACAGTTTGGCACATGCTCACGATGCTTGCTGGGCTAAGAACAAGAAGTGCTTTGAGTGTGGCAAGATAGGCCACTTCGCTTCAGCGTGTCGCCGTAAGGGTATCCGGACGATCCAGGCCAAGAAAGAGAAGTGCGACACCCTACCAGGTTGGACTGACGACGAATGTCAGAACGAGGTATGAATCGTAATATGCTATTTTTTGAGAAATAAATGTTCAGACAATATCACTAAATCTGCGTTATCTTTTTAAAATATTGATTTAATAAAAAAAAAATTACCGAAAAAAACTTGCTTGTTGGTTTCTTTTTATTTGTTTTTCTGTGGGGAAAGGGGAAGATGTGGGATATTGGTCACCATATTATTATAAACACCCCTGATGATTGAGAGTTCATTCGAGAGTCGCTCGTGTGCACCTATGTTCACCCCTGCGTCAAACGATACTCTCACGAGACAGCCACCATCGGTTTTCTCTCTCTCTCTATTTCTCACCCTTCGGTTTTCTCTACAGAGGCACTTGGATGCACACGAAGTAGAAAAATCATCAATAAACTCACCGTTTCTTATCCATCTCGGTATCAGTATGGAAATAGTAATGACGTAAAGTCAACTCCGGAGGAACAATTTCGAAGGCATATTTCTTTCCACCAGCGGATGACGGTTGCACTCGATAGCCTTGCAGGCAAGCCATTCCTGTTTGAATGATAAAAAAAGTACAAAAAAAAAAACATGATTATAGATAGAGTTCGCCTTTAAGTTAAACACAACACAATTTTGAGGTATTATCTGATCTTCGTATCTCACCCAAAGCATTCTTGCTGCTAGCTTCGTGGTAGAAATAGAGCACAGCATCTTTTAGCACGCAGTGCCGTTTGGTCCATGAACGCCATTTGCTCCCCAGCTTCGTCAGTGAACCCACACAATCCGGTTTCGGAATTCCATTGGGAGGCAGCCGCAGGTTACGGGCACTGAAAATCAGAAACCAATCACGCTACCGGTCAACGATTCAAATCTTAAAAAAGTAGTACCTAGTATCCAGCCAGAGATCGCTCTGCTGAGCCGCATGGCTTATGACGGCAATCCATCGGCTGGCAGCTTCCTCTGTATCTCCAGTCAGCTTGACCTTAGTGCCCTCTTCCGTTTCAATGGCAAACGCGTAAGGTCGGCCACCAGCTTCCAGTCCAAGTCGTTCCACCTTGTGGTTCGTCAGAATGATAGCACCGATTGGTTGTATATCCTAGGTTTGTAAAATCAGTTTGAGATGGTGCGAAACTTGAACGGAATGTGTGATTCAGCCTACCAATTCCGACTTGTAATAATAAAGACAGTGGTCTGGACGGAGTGAAAACCATCGCCGTACCCACTTGGTTGTGGAGCTGCTCGAAAGGCGCCACAGAAAACCAGAATAAATAGCCGGATTCATGGTGGTATCTTCCAAAGGCGACAAGACTCCGATCGTGCGGGCCACCTAGATTGATACCGTCAATAACCATTATTTACTGCAATTGAATTATCCAAGCTCACCTCAAGCTCCAAGGTATCACTCCCAGCGTGAGCAATCTTGACAACCTCCGAGTGGCTTTTATCAATCACTGATATCCCGTTCACGGAAAGAACAATGTCTCCAACTTCAAGGCCCGAGCTCTCCGCTGGAGTATCCGGTTCGATGGCAGAAACTACCACCGGCTTAGATCCATGTATCCGAAACCCGAACTCACCTGACTTTCTACAAACCACAACCGTTTTGTCTGTTTCTGAAATGATAACTACAATCTTTAACAAGCACGTACAAAGAAACCTTCAAATCCATACCGAAGCTATTCGAATTCTGCCGTCGGTACATTTCTACGCAAGACTTACGATGAACCAATCTGTGAGTGATCGCCTGATACTTTTTGCGAAAATCTTTTTCGGACTCGGTGGATCCTCGTCGTTCCGCAAGATCTCGAGGCGGTCTGTCGAAGCTTCCATCACCGACCAGGTCATGCCGTCTCCACACGTCCCTATCCGCTATGCAGATCCACAATCCGGCCTTGTAGTTACCGTGGTAGACACCCTGTTCCGGTTCCACTTGATGCTCACTGTACGGAGCTACAGGCGCGACACAAGGTGAAGATCCTGCGGGTCGTAATTTACCAGCTTCGTTGTCATCCTTTCCACGTTCCTCACTCTGAAAAAGACCCTTCGGTGAACTTGTGATTTGTCTTAAGATAATCAAAACTCACCTTCGCTCGATACTCCTGCCGCGATTTAAAGTGCCTCCGGTCGGCGTGGCGATCTTCGGAGCGAAATCGCTTGTCCATCTTCTTGTAGAGCCGCGTATGGTGAGGCGTTTTTGCACAGTCGGGGGAATCAGCAAATCCCTCCGGCGGTTGAACAATATCCGGACGATCACCTTCAGTCGAATCCAGTGTCAGGGCCGTTAAAGATCCTTCGGATTCGCCAGGAACGCTCACAACCTCAACGTCCTTGCCACAGTGATGACAATGAACCTATGGAAAACAGCTAGAGGTTAGTTGCTGATACAGGGAAATGATCACGATAGAACGTACTTGTTTTTCCGAATGTGACAGGGCATCCGCTTCGCTATAGAATACAGAATCTGACCCTGGAGAAACCGAGCGAAGTGATTCGGTGGAGATCGCTTGCAATCGCTTCTCCGGGGAAATTTTCTGCTTCATTGGGGAATCTCCGGAAGGAGGACTTCGAATTTGCGAATAGTACTGGCATGGACTGAGCTTTGGCGTGGCAACAGTAAGGGCTGGCAAGTTGGAAGCCTGAGGTTTCTCGGGACTGCGAATTAGCGGAGTTTTGGCACGTCGCATGGGTGTACTGACGGTGTCCTCTCCTACAGAAGATCTTGATCGTGGTGACTTTCGAGTCTTAGGCCGGAATCTCTTCTGCTTGCTGCTGGGACTAGCTCCATCTAGAACATTCAAAGCACCCTTGTCCTCGGGGGATAGCTTCTTGAAGCCTGGGCTAGGTTGTCTCAGTATCGGAGTGGTGTAAGTTTTTAGTGAGTCCTTGTCAAACTCCAGCTTGAACAAACTCTTTTTCCTGCGTCGTTCTTCCTCATTCCAGTCGCGTCCTCTTCGGGCGGGTCTTGCCACCGATCCCTTCAAGTCTTTCTCGTCGTGAGAAGAAGAGTAACGTTTCTCACTGCGCTCGTCGTCGGAGATGGATTCTGGTTTGAGCTTTGGCTTCGCTGGCAGTGCCTTTGGGATAGTTGGACGCGAGGGGGAACCGGTTCGTTTCTTGTTGGCCATGTTGTAGCTTCCACTCGAGCTACTGCTGACGGAGTGGGCTGGTGATGCCTTCGGTAGGGGTGGAATCTGAGGAGGCGCTGGTTTTTCCTCGATTGGCGGCGTATCTTCGCAAATGGCATCGACTCTAGCTAGGCTGTAGAGAGAGGATGCACTCTCGAAGGATGAACCGTCTTGGGTTGCGTTGGCTGCGGTGAATTTTGGGCGGTGTTAGATTGAATGACAAATGGAATATTCGGGAAAACAACCATAGAACGAGAACTATTTTTGGTCTTGGTTTATAAAGCAAGGTTTTTGGCCATATTGGATTAGACATGTTTACAATTACTATAAGCGGCTTAATAATGAGCATAATTTGAGGTTTGGAAATGATGGTTATGATAATTATTTAGAGTTTTTGCAGAATGAAAACACGAGTGGAGTATTTTATTTACATGTTCAATTTATGTTTGTTATAGATTTATTGTGTCTTAATTATTTAAGTAGACGCCCCAAACCAAAGAAAGCTGATCAAAAGGATCACCCTTCTGGAGTCTTCAGACAATCAACTTCCATATTATTTCAATAAAGTCACTAAGCAAAGAAAGTAAATCACTTGACAAATTGAATGAAAATGAACTGACCCCCAACTTGTAAACAATCGATTATCCAAGGCAAATTGAAAATCGCACTCAAACAAATTGTTTTCCATTGTTGGCAGAAGCGTTTAAAGCACCGTGTTAACTTCAGTAAAACAGATCATCCGCGAGCCGTTTGATTTCATTACAGTTTTAAATTGTTCTTCACCCATGTAAACAAAGCATGACAAATTGACCCCACTATGAACTTGTTTGATTAAGGCTTGTGAAATTAATTACACGGAAGGGGGCTCGTCCACATTTGCACCACAGTTGCAGCATTGCGGAAACAAACACGATGATAATGCTTATAACTGATAATGCGGTTGAACGATAAATGATCGATTATGGCGGGAAATAACAATCAACAACTACCACTCCCGTCCACGGGGTCAATTTCTGGGAGGATCGATCGGTGATGCGGGATTGAACAGTTATCGAACGACAATTAATAAACATTGCAAATAACCAATAATTTGCATTATATGTGAATGCGGAACATCAATTCTATTAAGCGGGTGGGAAAATTACGAACATAACTTAAATTTCAACAACTCTTCAAGCGGAACTCAAATGTTCGGGAAGTGTACTGGGCTCTAATGACTGGGAAATGGGAATGTTTGTATGAGAACAACAACAAAACAGCAATAGTGGATGAGCGAGTAAGAGAACATATTTGAGCTTGGAAGAATGGGCTTCGAACCTGTTACTTGTTTAGTTGTTGGTTGTCTAATGGCGTGGGTGGTTTTAAATATACCTTTGGTTCCACCGACGGAGGACGGTCCGGTGATGGTTCGTTTCGAGTTGTCGGTACAGGTGGCGTAGTCTTCGGTGGTACTTCCTTCAGAACCGGCACCACCGTCCCCGAATAGATCCTTGTCATCCAGGCCTTTCAGTTTGGCGTGTTCGAAACGGGGAGATGGAACCACAGTGGCGCTGGCTGGAGGGATTCGCGAGGACGCTGAAGTTGAGACGGGTGGCGCTGAGGATGGATGTTTCTGATAATCCACTGGGTGGGTAAGTTGTTGTGTTGTTGTTGTTGGTAGAGCACTAATGGGTGATTGGTCCTTCAGGCTTGAAGGCACGATACGTTCATTGTTGTCAGGGGAGCTGGGGATGAAATAAAACAGATGACAATCGGAGGAACTATATAGGTCCGCAATGATTAGGTCAAATAAGTCACTCAAGATTGGAAAAGATAATCCTAAACTGCCCATATTACAGTAGTGCTTCTAGTGGACAGTTATACACGGTGTTCAATAAGTTCGAATACAAGTTTTCATCATTGCGTAGGTATGCGCCATGTACATATTCTGCATTGGTATTGGTGTCAGCTTTAGCTTCATTCATACGCTACCGAATGTGCGCGGTGTTGACATTCTGTTAGTTGTTGTTTGTTTGTTACGCGCGATGAAAGAGTATCGGGACTTCGTAATTAAGCGTTTTTTGAACGGTGAGCGACCCGGCGATATATTCCGGCTGCTGAAATCGCATGGGGTCAAGCGGAACTTTGTCTACACGACCATCAGGCGATACCGGGAGACGTCCTCGACCAATGACCGTGCGAGATCCGGTCGGCCGCGTTCAGCGAGGACGCCACGGGTCATCAAGATCGTGAGGGAGCGAATTCGGCGCAAAAAGAACCGCTCAATCCGGAAAACGGCTGCAGATCTCAACGTTTCCATTGGAACCGCTCACACCATACTCACCAAGGACCTTGGTTTCAGGCCTTACAAAAAAACGTAAGGTCCATGGCGTTTCGGAGGCTACCAGCAAAAAGCGGTTGGATCGAGCTAAGAGGATCCTCTCTCGGCACGCTGGTCAGGAGTTTGTTTTTTCGGACGAGAAACTGTTCGTGCTGCAGCAGCCGCACAATGTGCAAAATGACCGGGTGTGGGCGCCATCGAGGGACAGCATTCCTGAATCCAATATAAACATCCCTCGGTTCCAAAGTGCCGCGTCGGTGATGGTTTGGGGGGCAGTATGCAAACGTGGTAAGCTACCCTTGGTGTTTATTGAAAAAAACGTCAAAATCAACGCGGCGTACTACAAAACTGAGGTTTTGGAAAAGGTTGTTGCCCCCAGTCTCCGAAGCCTCTACGGCGATGAGCGCTACGTGTTCCAGCAGGACGGTGCACCAGCCCATACGGCAAATGTGGTTCAAGCCTGGTGTCGGGACAATTTAACCGACTTTCTGGACAAAACTTTGTGGCCTCCCAGCTCCCCGGACTTGAATCCTCTCGACTTTTTTGTTTGGTCCTATATGATGGCGAAGCTGAACGAATACAAGGTCAGCACTTTGGATCATTTCAAGACGGTAATTCTCAAAATCTGGGACGAAATGCCCATGCAGTCCGTGCGTGCCGCCTGCGACGCGTTCGAGAAACGTTTGAAGCTCGTTAAGGAGTACAAAGGGGGGGTCATTCCAAGAGAAATGTTGTAAACGTTCCTTGTAAACATAGCTTTCAATAACATAAATCCAAAAAATAAAAAAACATGTTTTCATTTTTTTAACAAATTTTGAAAGTGTATCCGAACTTATTGAACACCGTGTAGAATATTTTAACAGTGGTTTGCGAAATTTTCATTTTTAGCTGGAAGGTTTATTACGATATGGGCAGTTTCAAAAATGTTGTGCTTAATAGAAACAAAAAGGAGGAAATTGATTTTAGAGCACGGGCCAAGAGCTTGGCCAAAACTTCTAAATCCATTTTTCAGACAAACTGGAAGGACAGGAAGGAATCGACCACATGTTCACGGATATGAGGTTTATAGCTGAAAACCCAACTCCCATTGCCTGACGATTCAAAAGTTATTAATATTTATGTAGAGTAAGGAATGTATCGAAAATAAGCAATCCACGTACATTTGCGTTGTACGCGTGTATTTGTGAAAGTTTTGATGAGTTCATCATAGCATGCTGTGTGTTTGACTGTCTTCTCTCGTTTGTTTACTTGTTTGCACGGTTTATATTCTTTGTTTTCAATATGTCACGCATTGAAAAAGACGTGAAAGTTAAGGTTTTGGACACATAACTACGTCAAAAGGGTGTAATTATGCGACAATTATTTATTCCCTGAGAGTTTTAAAAGTATCCGACTACAAATTAATTCTGGTAATCAGTAATGTCTGTAGCATTTTTTTTAAGTACAATCTTTAAGAAAAGTTTGCCGAAGAAAGAAATGTCCTAACTGGTAAGGCTATCTAGATAAAGCATAAATTAAAGCTCGTATGCACACTAGCGCTACGTAGTGAGTGAATTCTAAACATATGTGACAACCATCTAGATCGGCTTGGCCACTATGACAAGTTTGCTGAAGAAAGTAACGTCCTTACTAGTAAGGCTCTCGGGATATAGCAAAAACAACTGGAAGGTCATCGGTACTCTAGCGCCGTGACTTTCGAACTTATGTCACCATCTCTAGGAAGAACTTTGCTAGAAGGACAAGTTTACTGAAGACCGATATGTCCTAACTGGTGAGGCTCTCGAGATATCCTAGGATGAAACCAATTACCCCTTATCTCAAAGCGTCACTGCTCTGATTTATAGTAACACGAAAGTAAAGCACCTCTAGCGATGCAATTCTCCAACAATAATCCAATGAAACAGATTTGTTGATCTAAGATTGTACAATAATTCTGCCGAAGACTGTAGAGGTTTATAACATGAAACAACTGAGATAGCCATTATTTTCCTAAATTAGTAGAAAAATAAAAAAACAAAAAAAAAATGATGAATTTTAACAGACGCGCGAAATTAACCCTCCTTTACTTGTAAGTCACAGCAATCGTAAACAACAAAATCGTTTGCAATCTTTCATACAACATACTAAATTCGGCCGTTATTTGGCTTTAGTTTAAGAGAAATATCCCATGAACTTATCTCTAACATAGCAATCCATTTATGAGCATTAAATAACGTAGAAAATAACACGTTTATTTTTTTTTCAAACTGTGTTTACGGTTTCGTTGTTTACGGTTCGCATAAAGCGTAAAGACAGGTACCTGACTGTATTATATGAGTAGTAGTATGCAGAGGTGAAGATACAATATTAGTTGTAAGTAGATTAGAAGTCAGTGGTTCTGAAAAGATAATATGTGTAACATTAAAAATTACCCGCCATCGTTGGGAATATCTGATGAAAAGTCTGGAACTTATCAAATTCCCTGCATAAACTGCAACGCTGCACAGGCTGAGTGGTTATTCCTTTCAGTGTTTTTAAAATTTGTTTAACTTTGGATTTGTTAATCACTGACGTGTTTGTACATTTTTCTTTTAGTGTGTATTCAAATGTCAGCACGGCTTGCACGTTTGCTTTGAATTTTTAGACTCGTGGTAATCATGGGCAAAACATTACATAGCATCCGTGTGTCAAATATTCACTTTTTGTGCCTAAAAACATAACTTTGACGAGTGATACATCCGCTATTCTTTCACTCTGCAACAATGATATGTTGTAACTTAAATGATACATTCAACAAAACTTTAATGATACACAACAAAACACGAAGGAAACAAAAAAATGTTGTATCGATTATGGGACAGAGACAAGTTGCTGTAAGAAAATGTTGTGATTCGCACACATGTGGCAACGACCTTGTTTTCATGTAACAGTGACAAAAAAAAACGCAACACACTACCGATAGCAACATTGTTTTATCAGCAACATGAACAAAAGCAAAAATCAGTTGTTGCTGTCAAACAAATTGATGATCTGAGTAATTATAAAATTTGTTGTGGATGACCTGAGAAAAATGCCTGTATAAAATCACACACTGAACAAAAACGAACACTAGCTGCGGCAAATTGACTATTCTATTAGGTTTTTTTTGTAAAATATATGCCTTTAATGCCTAATTTTTAACACAGAGCATCCTGAACATGAACAAGTTCGGAACTAAGGATCTACAGTTGTAGCCTTTTCTAGCTATACAAATTATCGATATGTATTCAATAAATTTCATCGAATCATTTGAAATTTCAACCGACACTATGAGATAATCTGGGATGTTCTAAGTCATTCAACCTGTCCTGGAGTACTGAAGTTAGGATCTATAATTGTAACTGTAACTTTTTTGGCTATACAAAGTTATGATATGTTTTCAACCATGTTACTAACATGAATACATATCGTAACTTTGCGCAGCCGAAAAAAAAATACAATTACAACTGAAGACCCTCAATTCTGAACTCAAAAACAGTTTGAACGACCTAGAACCTCCCAGATTATTGCATTATATCATTTGACCTTTTTGAAGATTTAATGAACATGGTTGAATACGTATCGTAGTTTTGTATAGCCGAAAACGCTACAGTTACAACTGTACATCGTAAGTTCTGTACTCAAGCACAGTTTGGATGATCTAGGACATCCCAGATTACCTCATTGTGTTTGTTTACCTTCCAGAAGATTCAATTATCATGGTTGAGTAGATATCGTTACTTTTTATAGCAGAAAAAAATACAGTTACAACTAAAGTTAGAATTATAGTACCATATACCATTCGACTCAGCTCGAAGAGATCGTGAAATGCCTGCGCGCGTGTGTGTGGGTGTGTATGTCTGTCTGTTTTTGTGTATGTATGTGACGAAATAAAGTAAGCCGTGATTAACAAAGACGATACTCCAATCTTCTCTCTTTCATCTGACGAAACTGGGATCTCAGTAGAATATTGGTTTTACTCCGCTCGACATGTATTGTAGCGAAATATTTATACATGAATCTCTATTACTTCAACGTAACCATTTGGACCAGAGCTGGTAAATCTCACGGCCATCATGTGACGATTAAAACACAAGCCATCTAACTGTCACGAGAAGAAACGAAGTATCATAACCTTTCTTGTCATTCTCACACCATCATGCAGTCATGAGATATTTTCTGATAAAATTTTGTTCTGCAAATTTCTAACTAGTTTACTTGAAATTACCAAAACAATAATATGTTATCGACTGATTGGACATTTTATTTCAAGGTTTGTGAAGAAACTCGCAATTATATCAATAAATATACTAATTATAGCAACGACCAAAACACTGTCACGTGCTGTCATGACAAAAAAATCCATGAGATTTAGAAGAAAACCTCCTTCATCGTTTTAACACCCGATGAGATTTTCACACATATTTCTGTAAAAATCGTAGGTTAGTTTTCATTGAAAATGACATTTTCCACCCCTGATTCGAACATCGTTATGTAGATGCGCAACATCGAAACCGAAACCGGTCGACTGGAAAGGTAAATTCAACCTTCTTTTTACGTTTTGTAAGAACTACAAGGGTAGTATCCTGTCTTCTGTCACGTCTTTCAAGTGTAGTAGAAGTTCTTACGTTAGCACAATCTACAACAACAAAAAAAAATTATGATGCGGTATCTCCCTAGATCTTTGTATTAAAGTTGGAGGTAAGCGATGGATTATCAGTGTTGTCTGTCAAAGGATTAGCAATTATAACGGAAATAGAAGGAAATAACTCAACCCAAATAATAGCTGTTCTGCATTTTCTACTCACAATTTAAATTTATGTTTGGAGAATACTGTTCATATAGTGAATTTAGTACGAAACCTTATTATGAAACATCACCTTTGGTTTGTGCTATTTTCAATAGTTTAGAATCGAAAGCAATATTATTTTTTCATTTCGTATCGATCGTACTGATGTTCCATCAGTAGGTGCAGCAAAAACAAAAATCGATTCGTTTCAGACAGAGTTATAAGCCTTCACTATCGCACAACTTTACATTATACCTCTGATTTTTGGTTTTCGTAATTGCTATCCATAGTTGAAGCCCTTCGTCAAAATTGCTAATTACTGCGTTACATAAACTAGCACGCAATATGAGCCGATAAGTGTTCGGAAAAAAAACCTAGAAAATCTATCAAGCAATTTCCATACCCCACCCGTTTAAGTTCTACCTAAACTTACCGATGAATGAGCGGTTCAATCTTGGAAAGCTTCTTCTGCTGTTGCTCGCTGCCACGCCGCTTCGACGGTGATAGGGGTCTCGATGGGCGCCGTAGGGTGGCTGTTTTCTGCATTTGCTTCTGCAGCAAGTCCCGTTCCTCCCGTTCGATGCTGAGCGACGGAATTACCGCAATGGAAGGCGTTGGTTTCACGATACCGGTTGTCACCGTCGTCGGTGGTGTCGGCCCTGCCGCTATGGGCGACACTGCGGTTGATGAGAACAACAAAGTTGGTTGGGTGGATGGCAAACCTATTGGTACAGTCACCGGAAGCGGAGGGAGAGGCTGCGGAAAAATATATTAAAATCGTATTAATAAAGAGACTACGGAAGTTATGATACCATTTCGGAGCATGGTTCAAAGCCGGAAATTATAATTAAATATCGTTTGTTTCTGATTAAAATTAAAGCAACCCTTTTCCATCCAACAACCTAAGCCATCAATGACTGGCATGCTGTCTTCTTCTTCTCCTGAAGCCATTCAGTCTGGTGAGTGGAAGAAAATCCCACAGGTACATCCCGTTTGAATAAGATCTAAACATAGCAGCAAAAAGGGCCAATCTCTTTTATATGGAACAAATTAAAATGTTTTAACATTGGTTGGAATAAACCAATTACAAGCCCTTCTTCCGGCTCTGTATAGAATTGTTACATAATAGACGACAACATGATCAAAGCGCAGCGTGAACTTGAGCATCAGTCCAAAAAATAGGAAATGTTCTTCCCCGGAGCAAGTTTGTGTCCGACCGACCGGCAGCGATTAATTGGAAACAGAAATTATTAATTTCAATGCTCGTTCTCTGTGTGTAATCAATTTCCTGAAACCCTACTTCCACCATTCCGGAAGTTCGTGCCAAACCCTTTCAACTTGTCCTGGTCACATTCCACACGGAGACAGCGAGCTAGCTTTACCACAATTGGCATTCCACCGACCGGCTGGGGGGGATGAAGATTCGCATCATTCTTGTGGATTCTCGCCCACCTCTTTTCGTTCGAGGATTTCTCCAGCAACGTCGTGCGTCGTGATGGAATTGTGGTCCAAGAGTCACGTCGCCCCGAACGGATAAGGCAGACTCTCGACTATTCCACTTGGATTGAAGCGCTGCAGTGTGCGCTGTGCTCAATATAAATCCAACCTGATTGATTTATGTGGAAGATGGATTGTATTCAACATCCATGTGGTCGTCTTAGGAATAAGTGAATTGTTGTTCTTGGAGGCACGGTTGCGTGCTAAGGATTTCGGTCGGGATACTGTCAGGAGAAAGAAATGTTTATTGTGATGTAGATTTTTGTTTGTTTGCTCCGAACAGCAAGCCAGAAAGTAATCGGCTGACGGCTTCCTGGGGAGAACGTTTAGAGCATTGGATAATTTGCTCTTGATTAAAAGCATTCGATTGAAATTGTCAGGAAATTTGCTGATCAAAGTTGTAAATGATTCTGAGCAAAGCGATTTATTTTGGTTTCTTTGTTGGTGTATTTTTTGTGTTGGGGATCGGATAAGCTCAAGTCACAATTTCCGGAAGTGTTTACTTAAGGTATAGGCATTCGCGGGAATACTCAGAGGCACCTAACCCGGAAACTTGACGGTCATCACTGCTGTGAACTATTAACAAAGAAAAAAATGATGAATTTTAACAGACGTGTTAAATGTCCCCTCTTTCAAGTTCAAGCCAAAACAAGCGTAAATAATGAAATTGATTTCCAGCTCCCAAACAACAGACCTGATTTAGGCGATATCTGCTTTGCGTTTGCCCACCAGCATTGTACTCATTGGAAGCATTGGAAAATTGGTTCAAATTACTTTGGGGTGACGACGGGACGGGATAACGTACGTTCGCAGACCTATCAACTTCAGGAACGATGTTCGGTACCAAACTCCGACTATAAAGCATGGTGGAGTATGGGGTGATAGTATGGGGTTGTTTCTCCAACAAAGGTGTTGGACCATTGGTACGTATTAACGGCATCATGGACCTACTTGTGTATTTATTGGAAGAGGAAGCTTATTTAATCACCAGCCTAATCCTACCAGCTTCAGTCTTAAATCTGATGTACGTTTCCGCCATCATCTCAAAGTTACGTGCTACGATAACAACGTCGTCGGCGAAGCCAAATAGTTGGACAGACTTCCTGAAGATCGTGCCACTCGTGTCTATCCCAGAACTTCGAATCACACCCTCCAATGCAATCCAATTCTTACTAAAGCAATGCGCAAGCGCCGGACGCTCCAGCCGTGAATGAGCAGCCTGTAGCGTGTTTTATTAGCGTTACTGTACAGCATTTAGATTCCAAAGAATAATTATATCCATTGGAGTGAACATGTATGGCAAACCTCAATGCAATTTATAAATCCTATGTTTCTATTTATCTACAAGTGCCCATAGGATATCTAAACAAAGCCAATAAAACACGCTACATAGTGCTCATGCTGAAAGTGTTCATAAAGTGGATAAGGTTTTGAATCTAACGGTGCCAAAAGAAATAAAATCAGTCGATAATTGCCAGAATTACAATCATTTCAATTTGGTAGGTACCCGGGTACCCTGTCGTTAAAAAAAATCGAAGTCCCCCTCTTCGGCCCCCTTTGCTACTATGCAAAATCTTTTTATGCAAAATGTTGCCTTCCAACTTTTACTAAGATGTCACTGAATTTCAGCTTCCTGTTTTAAAATAAACTATGAAATTTGTAATGTAAACCCGAGAAAGTACCCGGGCACCCTGTCAAACACATTAGGGTTAATCGATATGAGAAGAGCTATGCAGTTTGCATGTACTGGGTAGGCCCAAATAAGTGACGCAGTATTTTGTTTCAGTGTGGAATTCTTCTAGCCATCGCAAGAGCTATCTGGTTGCCAGCATATGAAAGAGGAACTGATTAATATGTAAACAAATTAGTGTTCGCTAGATTCCGCCGACAGGAAGTGCCTAAGAAAAATATGGATTTCAAAAGACAATGGATTTTGCAGTTGCATTTGGCGGGAAAGCGTCCCAACCAGATACTGGCCGAGACTCGGAAGGAAAGAATATGCCGCACATGAATTGACCGGACGTTGAGAAGATAGAGGACGAGGGGAACCATCGATCCAAAGAAAAAACCAGGTTGTCCTCGCAGTGTATGTACCAAACGGCTTGAAAAGGCGGTGCGTGAGCGAGTTTGCTGAAACCCTTGTCGTACTTCATATAAACTGGCTCAGGATATGGACGTCTCCAGGAAAACTATCAGATCAGTTCTCAAAGAGGATTTTTGAGATTGGTGCCGTACAAGAAAAAAAAAATTCATGGACTTTCGGAAGCCAACAAGAAGAACAGAGTTATTCGTTGTCGCGAATTACTTCGTCGGCACGTAGTTTCCATGATTGTGTTTTCGGATGCGAATAATTTCGTATTTCAGCAAAGTTTCAACGTTTAAAAAGACAGGGTCTATGCAGCGAGTATTCAGGATATCCCTTCTTCAATTCGCGCAGTTCAACGCTTCCAAAATCATACTTCGGTCATGGTTTGCGGAGCGATTTCTGCGGATGGTCGTCTACCACTGCTTTTCATTGATAAGGATGTAAAAATCAACGCAGCATACTACGTAAAAGAGGTCCTGGAAAAACATTTGAAGAAGCATACTTCAACGATGTTCGGTAACCGCAAATGGGTGTTTCAAAAGGATTCTGCGCCGTCCCATGGAGCAAAGAGTACCCAAGCAAGAGGAACAAGCAAAAATGTTTTAGACTTCATTCCTAAGGAATTATGACCAGCTTCTTCGCCAGATGCAAATCCTCTGGATTTCTCTATGAGGGGAATAATGGAAGCTCACTTTCGAGATCTCAAACCAAATGGAATTGAAACATTCAAAGCTACCATACAGAAGATATGGGATGAAATCCCCAAAAATCAGGTGGGTGTCGCTAGTAATGCCTTTCCGAAGAGACTAAGGGCAATAATCAAAGCTAAAGACGATAGAATCGAAATGTAAATATGTACACATAAACAATAAAATATAAGAAACGGAATAACAAAGAATCATTTAAGTTGTTTGTCTTCTCGTGGGAGATACAGTCTTTGTTTCATGAATCACTTATTTGGGCCTACCCTGTAGATTAGGATGAGGCAATTTGAAGTCAATTTCGTATAGCTTTGCAGCAATTCCATGAAAAATAGATATAGGGTAGGGAACGGCTTAATCAGGGGTCACTATTTTAATCAGTTGTTAGGAAATAGGTCTATAACTCCTACATTTTCCAAATTATTTCATTTTAAATGATACGATCATAAGCTTTATCTATTGGCCAATGATTTGATGTATGAATCATGATTGATTACCAATTTATTACTGTCATTTGGAAGATTTAAAATACATCATCTAGAAACCATTTGTTTCTGACCTCCTGAAGAATTTCGCTCAAATGTTGCCTTTGTGTATTTTGCATTTGCATTGCGTGTACCGGAGAGCTTGTCTTCGTCATCTCTCTCCCACAACTAGGCTTGTTGCCAGAATGTGATGTTGAACATTGAGTTACATTTATTACATATTTATATAATCTGAAACCGCTATTTATTTCATGTTTCTTCAAGTCATTGGAGGTTGATCTATGTTTATGATTTTATTGTCCATCATCTGGCGCTATCATTTGCAATAAAAAATATGTTTCGGACCTGTCCAATAGTACCCAACGATAAATAATGCTTCGCTGTTGAGCGGCAGCTATGGCATCACTGTTGCTTTTGAGAGAGCCCATGTTTCCTCTCTTCTTTGTTAACCATGGATATAGCGCACCGGTAATGTTACGTGAAGCCTGCTTTCTCTTGCATTTGTTTGTTTTTGAACGAAGCATCCCGTTTGTCAGTTTGACAGTTGCTTTGGCTAACATTTGCGTGAGAGTAAATGAAATAAGAAATACACATTGCCAATCTAAAGATCAATGACAAACTAAAAGTTTGGTCGTGTACGTTTGTCTCAAAACCTGCTAGTAGACGAGTTTGTGATCGTAGCAATCGACATGTTTTGGTTGATTGTTTTCGAGAGCGGATAGGTAAAACGAAGGAGCGGGTTGAGGAAATTGACGTTCGCAGCAAATCGGGAACTGGCCTATTTTATTTCGCCTTCGCACACATGTACAGAATCGCACTCATACAATACTGTTAGTTTGTGTACAGATTGAGGAGCTGAAGAAAACATTTTTTTTTAATCGGAAAGCAATCCGCATGCGTTTAAGAAGTCTCTGCAATTGGGAACTTTATTTCATGGCTATGAAATTTTCTGAGCCTAATGCTCGTTGCTGAAGGTATGTTCCGATAGACCAGACGTTAGCAGAGGGATTAATGTCTCAATATTGGCAGTTCTAATTATAGATCACATACAGCTTCATCAAATGTCTCAGGTGCTGACTAAACTGCTTAAAACCCGTCCCGTACCCTTCGATCGCTCAGAATTTCATAATAATTGGTTGCTTTGTTATTTATCGAAAAATATTTGACCCGTATTTTTTTATTTCACTATTGGGGTGGCCGTTTCTGTGTTAAGGTGGTCTAAAAAAATCACTTATTTCAAAAATTATTTTCAAAAATATATTACTTTTGCCGATTTTAATTAAACATATTTTAAAGAAAAAATAGAAAAAAAACGCCTCCTTTACTGCAACATTGATTTTGAAAACATGAATTCTTTGAGTTTTTTAAGGTTTTCATGGTCTCGGGACCAGAGAGCTTCTTCGTTTTTATATGTTTTCATGAAAGAGTGGACATTTTTACAAAACACATCAAAACATTGGCGATGTGTGTAGTTTAGTTTATGAGATAATACTTTTCAAAAATGCTATGGATTAAGGTTTTGCAGACTGTCCTACCACGTGTTTTCATTACTCTAAGAAACTTATCAACTATGTATCCCCATCAATAAGAAGTTATTTTTATAAGTTCATTTAGCTGTTTAACATCATACAATGGAAGTAAACATAATGTTTTTATTTTAAAATTTGTTTTTTTTTATAAAAAATGACTATATAAATTATTGCTAACGATTATTTCACAGTTTCACACATGCTACTTCGCTGGAGAACGAGAATTGTTTTACGACAACGTTTGCATTAAAAAAAAGTGGACAAAAATTGCCGATTTTTCATGGGTTTACCTTCACCCGCTCTGACAAAACTACCCATGCAGCATCAATCATAGCAACCCATGAGTCAGCAGACAAAATTTGACAGCTTTATCAGTCGAACTCTAACCGTGATGGCAAAAACAGTGAAGCAACTCCGTTAAGAAGTGTGCGCGTACAAAGAACGGCACCCCACCGCGTCGAAAATGGACATCGTGCGGCACTTTGTGGACGCCAGATCCGCCCGTTCCGGCATCTCAAACATCTTGGCACTATTAAACAACAATCAGAGCATCGAAAGAAAGCCCGGTTCCGGACGGCCGACGACCCTGAGCGATTAGAAGCTCCAAAGTATGCTGAAGAGGAAGATCGAGGGAAAAGTGGCTACATCACTGCGTGCGCTTGGCCGGGAGGTCGGTTCAACAGGCCAAACAGTGAAAAAGTACCTGGCGAACATGAACATACAAGTCAGGAAGTGGAAGTCGCGTCCACTGGTTTCAGAGCACCAGGCAATGCCGCAGCGGCAGCGGCTGAATAAGATGGTCTACTCGAATTTCCCGGCAAATCGCGACGTGGCGGTGGTGATGGACGACGAGATCTATCTCACCCGGGATGGTAATGACTGGCAAGGCACTTCGTAATATACTTCCCCCACGAAGGAAGTGAGCTCCGAGGTGAAGTTCATTTCACACACCAAGTTCCCCGAGAAGGTGCTGCTGTGGCTGACAATCAGTTAGAAGGGGATGTTGAAGCCGCTTTCCTTTTACTCCGGACTGGCCTTGAACGGGGACATTTTTAGTACGAAATGCCTGCCGGAAGTCGCATCATTCATCAAGGAATACCATAAGGGTGAAGACGCGGTGTTCTGGACGGATCTGGCATCGGCCCACTACTCGAAGTGATCGTTGGAGGAGATGGAGCAGCTGAATATCGATGTGGTACCCAAGTCGGCGAACCCGTCGAACTTCCCATCGTAAATTTCGGGGCCAACCTGAAGCGTAAGATCTACGCCAACAATTTTGTCGCGAAAACTGAGGAGGAATTGATAAATAAAACGAAGAAAGAACTCAAAAACATGCCTACATGCATGTTTTTGTCCGCCATGGCGAATGTTCCGGTTAACTACTGGAAGGCCGTTCGCAAGGGCGTAGAATTTTTGCAAGTTAGCATAAATAATTACCTTCCATGGGAAATTTATCAAAAGCAATTATCTGTCTTACCCTTTTTTTTTATCACCATCCGAGAAAAGTCCATTTTTTTAATCCAAACGATAATTTACATTGCCTCTTTAGGTTCAAAAGGACGATATGAATGGTTCCCCAAATTTTTTTCACTCGAGCATAGCGGTTTTTCAATTTCTTTAGCGTTTTTTTGTAATCATGCTTTGAATAATGGTCGTACTGTATTTTGGAAACTTTCTTAGAAGTGGCCCATATATATTGTTTACTTGCCGTAGTTATGAGATGGCCTTGTAAACTTGCTTTTGCTACATTGCGTTGCAATACTCCTCCCAACGCGTCGCATGGACCCTTTCCATGACATGTTGCGAAAAAATTCCATTCATCATTAAGACCCATTTGCATTTGGCATAAATTAAAAGCTTTCATTTTATTTTTGTAGTGGCTTCCTGATCCATCAGAGAAAAAGTAAATGTTTTTCAGACCAGGCAAGTTGTGGTATTGATATAATGTATCGAACACAATCTGCTATAAATAAACGAACTGCAACATGATTGTGTTTTGTGAATTCAGCTAAGCTTTATAGCTGCTTCAGATTTAAAGTTTACAGCTAAGCTTTATAGCTGCTTATAAACTTTAAATCTGAAGAATCATCCTTGTAATATAGGGTAACGGGATGTAACTTTAGCCTAGGCTCTTCAGTCGGCCTATATACCAAATATAACGTTAATTCAGCGATAATCAACAAAATTATATTGCTACCTTGATGAACGATTGATTCCAAAGCAATCGAGCAAATATAAATCAATTTATAGTTGTTCTCTTCCACGTTATTTTCGATTTCCTCAATGTTTTAGATACCATGATTTCACTGGTTAAGCTGAATAGATTATCTTCACGATCTTCAAATGTTTTAAATTTGGCTAAATTGAACCGATTAACCAAGTAATGCAGCCTAGATGTACAGATAATAGTCACACGTTATTTATCAACTGTTTACATAAGTAATATAACAATGAGTTAACAAGAAAACTATAGACCCAATTTTAGGGACATATTTTTGTCTATGTTCCCAACTATGGCCTGTTGTATTAATAACGTAGTAAAAATGTTGTAATTGGTAAAATCTTAATGGAATTATGAGAGTTGGCGGCTGTATATTTTTTTAAACACTCATCGAAACATAAACTTATGCAACAAAATCTGTATATAGTGAATTATCATGTTTTAATGATCGAATGGCCAATAGATCACATGTGAGAATCATTTTAGTGTTTCAAAGTAGTTTTATCATAACTCGTTTTGTGAAATTTTGTGTTAAGTATAGTGAATTCAGCTGAAAACGTCTTTAAGCAGAAAATCGGAAGCAAAAATTCTTATTATTAAAAAGCCCATCCCCCCCCCCCCCAAAAATTCCACCACCCACCTCCCAATCATCTTCACCCACCTTCAAAAAAAAAAATAACCACCCCATCCAGCCCCCCCCAAAAAACATGCATTCTTCCCAATATCCCTCTCTTTTACATAAAAAAAAATTCAGAAAAATCACAAACAATTATACAATCAGTTGTGTGTGTGTGTATACAATCCAACTCCCACTGTCCGGCAGTGCTTTTATGGAAGAAAAATGTCTGCAGCTATCATGCTTTTATCCTAATCCCAAACTGTAAACATTTTTAGCCCGGGTGTTGAAAGGTGATAGCTCTGTTGAGATCCAGTGACCCATTTCAGAATGCCTGGTCACTCACGTCCATTCCGAGGTCACTTTCACTTACAACAAGCCCCGCATAAACACAATACTTATATCAATTGGATATTTGTACTATATTTACACTTCCATTATCGCAACATGTTCTGTTACGATCATGGCACGTATTTAGTAGTATGTATTTTGTATTTGTTTATAATTGCTTAGATCTCACCAGTAATGTTTGATGTTTCCTTGTTGATCCTGCTCCTTTTGTTCCACTTTTCGTATTTTTTTTTCGTATCTTCCGCTGTAATGAGAATATTTGTATTTAGTTCGATCCTGCATCAACTTCTTAGTAGTTTTTTTCACTTCTTTTTTTTATCAAGTATGTCAAAACAGGATATTAGATATTGTCTTCAAAATTGGGTAGAAGTAAATTATTTGTTGCTTTGCAAACCAGCTCTCCTCGATGTCCTAGATCTCGGTCAAGTTCTGCTGGACCCGCAGCTGCTGCAGTCGGCACTCGTCCACATCAAGCCGGCCGTCACCGACGTGTCGGATATCTGCGTCTAATACACTCTTCTTACCCCGATTCATTTACAAACTAAGCCTGCACACCGAATCAAAATTCACTTTGGCAAGGTTTGGGTATTTTGTTCTAAAATCTAGTTCTAGATATTGGCACTTTATTTCTGCTCAGATTTTCCGTCGTCAATATTCTTCCTCAAACGTAGCAACTGCCAGCTCAGGTTCGATGCAAGCAGCAGCAGCTATCATGCCGTTCATTTTGAACGACCAGACAGCAGACCCCATAAAAAAATAAAGTATCATAGAAGACAAAACTGCTATTAATACAAACTTCCAACTTGAATGCTGTATATGGCATTTTAAGAGACAATTAAATTACTTGACCATGTAAAAAGCGGCTACAGTAAGTCAATACGAGTACATAATATGCGTATGTACAAAACATATCTGACATCCACTGGATTGTTACTGGAAAAATATAATTAGATATGTATTAATATCCCACTAGTCCTGGAAATGCTGAAAACAGAAAATATCATTCCAAATATCAAAACTATAATTTCAATGAGAGATATTATTTTATAATACATGTTGTTAAAACATGTCTTTATATTGTTCTAGTTACATTTCTATGATAGCAATTGGAGCGATCGCAGAGCCCAGTGTGATGCTTTCTGAAATAAATGGCTTATCTAATCCTAATACCACTAAACACAATATTAAAATATAATCCTATACTGCCCATAAGCGCATGCCAGTAATATAGTAGTTAATGTTCAGAAGTGAAAATTCAATGTAAATGTTATGCTGAAATGCTGAAAAACCAATTCAGCTTTTTATCCATGTCATGTTGCTCCAGGCTCCTGAGATAAATGGTTTTGGAATGCAAAGATGATTCCAAAGCCTGCTGAAATCATTAATTGATATGAGAATGGAAAATTATATGATATGATTTACAGGTCAAACAATTATACAATCAGTTGGTTTAAAATTGTTTTTTTTTTTTTTGGTATTTTACATAATTTTCTTGCTGTTCGGCAATAAAGTTATGCGGTGATAAATCATAACTTTTTTCTTTAAAAATATATCTACATGTTCACCAGTTCCATATAGCAAAGATCTGTTTGACGCGTCTGCTTGAATTGCTCATGATTCCACATGATTTTCACTTAGAAGAGAAATTAGGTCTTTCTTATTGTTTCCAAAAAGTTGCAGCCTGATACAGTTTATCAGGCTGCAACATATATTAGTTTAAGAAGATTGAATATACCCGGAAGTCAGAGAAAAAGGCTAGTAAAAAAAAAAACGTTACACGAGGGAGTTGATCAGAACACATGCACCATATCAGTATAACTCACAAACGGCACGATGGATTTACTTGTTTTTTTTTTATTTAGTTCGTCTTGCTTCCCAACAGGTTTATATAAAATTTAATGGAAAATGAAAAAATCATAAACACCATATTGTAATTTTTTATGGGAATATCATAATGTGCTGGACAGCAAGACCATCTCTCGAATTGTAAGGAGAAACCATTGGAAACTTTTATAATAGCGTCGTAATTAACAAAAAAAGAACGAGAGAGGAGAGAATCACTCATTGCTACTTAGGACCTTTTAAAAAGTTACACGAAAAATGATTATACACTGGAGTCTCTTATTTCACAGTTCTGAATTTGACGTGGTTTTCGGAAAAAAATACGCGGTTTTCGAAATTCACGCGAGATACCGTTCGCTTGGATTGAATAAGAAACGCATCTAAAACATAACTTTTATCGCTATTTTACGAGGTTTTCGTAAATTACGGGGTTTTACGCGAATTCTGGGATCTCCTCGGTTTTTTAAAGAAGTTTTTTTTTACATCGCACTCATTCCTGTTTAAAAAGCATCATCAGAGTAAACGATTTATAACGTGTAGATACATGTATAAACTGGAACGTTTGTATTGGTGACACCTCGCAGTGAGATGTAAATAATTATTGGAGTGAAGGTCAATGCAAGGTGAAAGTATTAGTTTATGTCTTCTGTGTTGAACTGACAGGTGTGTAATTACGTTTTTGTTTACATTAGTTCGCCATGTTATTAATAGTGCATCGGGAAGGTGAAAACGGCGAGATTACTAGAAATTAAAAAGAAACTAATTATGTTGCGACTTCATTTCATTTCAATTAGTATTGTTGTGCAATGTCTCCAAATAGACGGAGCAATATCGGTCGCCGCAGCCGCACGGCTGCTAGCTCAGCAAATTCTCGAATGAGACAATGACGATCAGCGTGCAACTCAAACTGAATTGGATCCAGGGTTGCCGCATTATTTTTCGTTCCCATCTTAAATTTTTGCCAAAAAAATCTTTTTTATCTGTGTTTAACTGCAAAAAATCTTGGTAAAAATCATTACTTCAAATTTTGTGTTGTAAAAGGAAAACAGATCAGTATACGAAAGATTCATGTTCTCGGGGGAAATCGATCATTGCACTCTGACAGACCAGTTTTGACATGATAATGAATCATGGGGTGTTTGTTTTGATTACTTAAAGTTCCTTGATAGGTGAACAAAATTGGGACGGAATTCATAATCAATTATTGTTATGATCCGTGTAAATTAATTTGTTGAATTTAGAATTTAGTTCTGATGATAATATTAGCTGATCAACTCCTCCTTTCCTCCTTTGGCCTCCATGATATCCGTACTCAGGCGGTTCCGAATTTTGGACTTATTCCGATTGTATTCCGAGAAAACTCGCTTCACTCCTGCAAAAGAATGTGGAATTAGTAAAAAGTTCGCAATGAACTTTCTTAGCAAGTGAAAAGGCAGCTTCCCATCAGACGTTTTCTTCAACAAGTTTTGAAATCTTCTGATTCTTTCACCTCGTTGTCCTTGCAGATGGTTATCGTCCTCAGCTCACGAAAATAATTTTAAATGGCCTGTTCCTCACCGCTTTCGAAGAAATTCGGATATTGTGCAATATTCGAGTTGAACTTCTTCAAAGGGCGCAGCTTCGCCATTATATATTCCCGACTTCTTACGAAGATGTTTCTCGAAATCTGAAACTCCTAAATCCTTCAGGTGTTTTAGGTCCACACAAAAATTTGCAAGGAGCTCCATCAGCGAGACTTCAGCTGATTGCACATGTTCAGGAATTCCATAGCTTTTGACTGGAAGATTCGATTTGCTTTGATGATAAGAGACAATACGTAGCTTAAGAAGAAGAGAAATGGCAGCGTCATCGGGTCATTAAGATGACAACAATAAAACCGTTGTCTCAATTTGATTAGAACGAGAAGAACAACACGAGCTCCGAAAACCGTTCCATATTCCATTTGACAAATGTCTCCAACGATAGCCATCTAGTGGCACACGGATGCAGAACTGTGTCATCTGGGATTTTTTGGATCGTTTGAGGCTGCAGGACAAGTAAGTGAAGATATATCGCATCATTTGTTCCAGCTACAATGGCAGTTTTTTGCATGCGTTACTTGCACAAAGGGCCTAAAAGTGGCAGATTCATTTGATAATTATCAAATGAGGACAGTCACGTTTCAGCAGCTTCTTGATGGATTGGCCAGAACCCATAATTACCGAAGCTCCATCTGATCCAAATCCCACAAACCATTTTTTTTTTGTAATCGGTGCCATCGATCTGCAACTGTTTATCAATTGCGCAAAATATGTATAGGTTTTCACACTGCAAGATTATATTAAAGATAACAAAAAATCACGTACGAAATAAATATGCTTCATATAGCAGAAAAAACTATCGAGAACATTATTCGAACTTCCCAAAATTCTTCTGCATGAATGCATAAAAATACTTCTACATTAGAAGAATAGTATTTTTGAAGAAATCACTGCAAGAAATTCTGCCGAAATTTTTGGAACAATCTCTTGCGCAACTTTGAAACAAACACTTCTCCAACGGAATACCTGGAAAAAATATTGTAGTAATATCTGGAGAACTATAAGTAAGAATCCTTGCAGGCATCGAAGACAAAATTTGATTCCGAATGATTCCGAATTTTTAAAGTTAAGAATTCAATAGATGAGATTATGGAGCTCATGCAAAAAAATCTTCTTAGATCTCTCCAACAAATCAGGATTTTCTCCGAGAATTACTGAAGGAAAAACTGTTTAGTTTTTGTATAGTTCCTCCAGGTGTCCTCCAGTGATTGAAATTACAAAACTTCACAAGATCAGAGATTCCTCCAAACATATCATCACAAGAAAGTTTTGAAAAAACTGCCGATGCAGTGTCAGAAGAAACTCATGAAAGAATCCCTGGAGGAATGCCTACAAACGAATGAAGAATACCTGAAGAAACGCAAGAAGGAATATTGAAAGGAATGTCCGAGAATCTTGAGAAATTCTATGAAATTTTCTTCAAAAATTATCAAACATAATATAATCAAAAAATTTATGGAGAAATCATTTAGGGCACACACACAAACTGACTTTCATACTGTCATCTGTCACTGTAGTGTCAGTGTCAAATGTGTTATTTTGCTACAAGCCTAAACATCATACTGAAAGTAGTATTTATAAAATGTTGGATCCTAAACTATACTCATATTTTGAATTTGAGGTTTTTGAGTGTAAAGACAGTTTTCCAAAAATCTTAAAAATCTTGGTTTTTCTCAAAAATCTGTAATCTTCACATACAGATATCTGTATGAAAAAAATGAAAAAAATCTGTGTTAATCTAGATAAATCAGTGCATGGGGCAACCCTGATTGGATCGACAACGGACGGTACGGGCTCGAATGATGTTGAGTGAAGAAGAGAGAGCAGGTCAAAATACAAGCGATAGAGTTAGAAATAAGCGTAATCGGGAAGTATCAGATCTTAAGCCAAACGGTCTTATGACAATCGTGCCCAAAAAAACTTACTAATTGACTACGAAGGCAAGCCGACGTTCCACAAAATCTCCAACGTGCTGAATTTCAGTACGACCCTTTGATTGATTACAATGCGGATACATCAGTCGCCATTGGATCAATGAGTGTAGTTTGTTCTCATTGTAATGCATTGAAGTTCCCAAATGAAACACCTGGTGGTTCTAAACATTTTCTGCAAAACATCCAAAGTTAATTTTTTCAATCTCTTCACCCCAAATAATATTTGAAAGCTTTCTTGGACATTGAAACTTACAGAGTTTAAAAATTAGTTAATAGTGAAATTGTGAAATCGTTTACGCTACAGGTTCAAGGTCAAGTTTACCACAAAGCGGGTTTGTTGTTGCCACCGACGGACGCAGACCATAAAATTCTACAGATTAATTTCATGGGAGATTCGCTCAGCAACATTATTCCACCACGAAGCGGGACATTGTACAACAATTGCAAGCAATGCTTCAAGAGCACAATGGATTGATTCAAATGTTCAAGACTGCTCTAGATCGAATGCCATCTAACAACCATAAGATTGTGATTCGAGCTAATTCCTTCTCCAATTTTCCAATAAGTAATTTAATTATAAGCAGGACAACGTCTGCTGGGTCAGCTATATCCGGGGCCCATTTTTGCGCACACTCTTTTCCCCCGTTAGTGTGGGGCGACCACTCACCCCGCTTCCCGCGTGTGGGTTGGGGGAATTTTGCACTATGTTTATACAAACGCTTTTAGGTTATATCCGATTGTTTTCATTCGGTGTTTATCAATTACCAGCGATGAAGGAGTTTCGTGCTGTGTTGATGAAAAAGTTTTTGAAAGGTGAGCGCCCGGGCGCTATTTTCAGAAATTTGAAAAACCTCGGAGTAGAGCGGGATTTTGAGTACAGAACCATCCGAAGGTACCGTGACACCTGCTCGTTGGATGACCGGAAGAGATCCGGTCGTACTCGTACGGTGCGGACTGCACGAGTTGTTAAAGTGGTCAGGGAACGGATTAGACGAAAATCACAGCGCAGATCTGAATGTTTCGAGATCGTCAATGCACAATATACTGCAAAATGACCTCGGATTCCAAGCTTTCAAGAAACGTAAGGTTCACGGAGTTTCGGAACCTTCCAAGCAGAAACGACTCGTAAGAGCAAGTCTGCTTTTGTCGCGGCACGGTGGCGAAGAATTTATCTTTTCCGACGAAAACTTATTCGTCTTGCAACAATCCCACAATGTCCAGAACCATCGATTGTGGGCTCTCTCTTCGAGAACTGTTCCAGAGAGTGATAGGAATATTCGACGGTTCCAAAGTGCTGCGTCAGCGATGGTTTGGGGAGGAATTTGCAAGCGAGGCAAATTATCACTGGTTTTCATCGAAAAAGGCGTTAAAGTGAATGCCGTATATTATAAAACGGAAGTTTTGGAGAAAGTTGCCAAGCCATATGTACGAGAGGTGTTTGGAGATGATCACTATGTGTTTCAGCAGGACGGAGCACCGTCGCATACTGCAAATCTCGTTCAGGGCTGGTGCCGAGAAAATTTTTACCGACTTTTTGGACAAGAATGAATTGCCTCCCAGTTCACCAGATCTGAATCCTTTGGATTATTTCGTATGGTCATACATGCTGGCAAAGGTAAATGACCACAGGGCGTCTAATATGAACCAATTCAAAACCGTAATCAAACGAATTTGGGACGAAATGCCGATGGAACGTCTGGAGCTGGTCAAGAAGGTTAAAGGCGGTGTTATTCCAAAACATATGCTGTAGTTGATCAGTATTATATTGCAATATAATGGGTAAAGTTATCAATAAAATCTGGACTATCGTTTTGAAATAAATAGAGTTTTATTTTGTATGAGAATATATTGGACACGGTGTATATTAAAAAAAAATGTATGGACGGAGAACCACTAAAGAGGGGGAAAGTCGTGTATTCCCAAAAACGAAAACCCGTGGCATATGGACCATCACTAAGCTCTCAAAAAGCTTAATACATTTATAAAAATATCTTCGGATTGACGCATGGTTGGCAAGTTCCTTCAAGTAATGAAAACGCGTAGTAGGATAGTCTGTAAAACCTAAAAACGTAGCATTTTTAAAAAAAAACTTATCTCAAAAACTAAAATACACACTTCGCCAATTTTTTGATATGTTATGTAAAAATGTCCAATCTTTCAAGAAAAAATATAAAACGAAGAGGCTCTCTGGTCCCGAGACCATTAAAACCTTAAAAATCTAAAGGAATCCATTTTTTCATAATCAATGTAACAGTAAAGGAGGTGTTTTTCTATTTTTTCTTTAAAATATGTTTAATTACCTTTCATTTGCGTTTTTAGTTGATAAATCGGCCCAGTGGTTCATGATTTGATTTATGATGATTTGAGTTATGATTTTTTGAAAAAATATCATTTCTGAAAAAAGTCATATTTTGGACCACCCTAATGCAGAAACGGCTACCCTAATAACGAAATAAAAAAAATAAATTGCGGTGGAATATTTTTCTATAAAGAACAAAACTACCAATTATTATGAAATTCTGAGAGATCGTATATCTATTTTTCATGGAATTGCTGTTTGATTAGATATATCTGTAATGTATTTCATGGGGTTTAAATTGTTCATTTTACTTGTAAACCTTAGTTTCTGAGTCTAAATGTATAATAAAATTGAGTTATAATCTTTTAGTGGCACTAATTCAGCTGTAAACCTCCCAATATAGATTATATCGTGTTCCCAAATACTTTCAATGCTCTGTTGGGCAGAATGTTCGTATCCGAAAAGGGGAGGGTCTCCGTCGATCCAGCTAAGGTATTTCAGAGAACAACCGAATCAAAAACATTTGACCTACAGCAAAAATCATTAAACATTTTTCATCAATTTCCCTCTCACCTGATCAGCAATATCCTCCATGTCCAACGCATCCGTATCCATCGAACTGCGCTGCTGATGCTGGAGCAGAAGATTTTTCCGCTTCGATGTAGGTGTCAACTTTCCGTTTTCAGTCAAACTGCAAAGCCAAACAATCAAAATAATTTCACCACTTACACTAAACCAACAATCCCCCCCCCCCCCCCCCCCCACTACACAATAATCAAACTCACCTCGGTGTCATGATCGTCGACTGCGACTCGTTCCAGATTCCGTCGGAGTTGTCCCGGGTTCCGAGCGATTCCGACGAGTGGAACGGCGAGTGCGATTTGATCGATAGCTTGTCTTCTCGGGATGGTGAGGGGGGTGCCGTTACCATCCTATCGTCCTTGGAATCCGCTTCCAGCTCCTCCAGTAGACCTTTCTCCTCCTCCGCACTGATCGGTTCATCCAAACTGACAGATCGTTTCCGGTACGATTTCTTCCTCTGATCAGCTGTTGAACCTCCGATGAAAATGCCTTCGTCTTTGATGGGTGTTTCGCTGAACTGCAATTTAGCACTAGCTTTGTGCGGATCGACGACGACGGGAGACTTTAGGTCCTCTTCGCTGGCCGAGATGGGTTCCGTTGGTTTGGACTTTTTCCTACCGAGTAAGATTTCACCTTCGGACAGGGTTTTCTGCAGTTTCTTCTTTTTCGTGGCATTGGGTGAAGGGACGGGTGAGACACGAGGTTTGAAGTCGATAAAGATTTCCTGTTCTTCATTGTCTTCTTTTTCACTTTCCGAGTCACAGGTCGAGCAACTTTCGTCGGACGAGGATTTGGTGTCGTCCTGCATATCTAGTGGTTGGATGTTGGGCGAGGTAATGGGGCATGAGGGTGGTGGATGCACTGGTTGGGAGAAGATGATGGGAGGTTGAGGTTTGACCAGTGGTTGGAATATTTGCTGTTGTTGCGGAGGAGGCTGTTGAGGTTGTTTCTGAGGCTGATGATGCTGCTGCTGTTGATGTTGTTGAATGTGAGCCTGAATCATGGGTTGAACTTTTTGTACTTGCTGATGAGTGATAGAGTTCCGTCTGGTTAGAGAGTGAGTATCCGGAGCTACATAGGCATACGAAGCCCGGCGCTGTTGGTTCTGTTTGTCTTGCTGCATTGCTAATTGATGGGCAGACATGCGCCTATTGAGACTGTTGCTGTCGAAAGAACGAATATCTTGATTAACACTACCGTTCGAGATGAGCAACTCCTGGGGAGGTATTTTGAGTTGATCCTTGAAGATGATCTCATGATGATGATGTGGGTGATAGTCGCGACGGGGCAATGTGTGAGTGTGGAATTCTTCCGGCTTGTGATGGATGCAAGTTCTCCTTGGCAGGCTGTGCGTTTCGAATACGTAACCATTTTCGTAGCCATGGTGATGAACCTGTTCGATGTCCCGCCGTAAAACTTGTAACGGTTCATTGGATAAAGTGTGACTGCCCCGTCTGGGAATTATAATACTGTCGTACATTTCGTATGGATAGGAACTGGTTTCGTACGACGTCCGGGATCCATCGGTTGATCTGTACGAAGTGGCGCTGTCCTGAGAGTGATTTCGGGAGTGAGTCATGACCTTATCCAGCGGATAGTTATCACTCCGAGAAGTCTCCGTGTGACTCAATTGGGACGATGTGCGCGAAGGCATTTCAAAATGTTGCATGAGCGGTGATTTGGATGGCGGTGAAGTGATGGTGAATGGTGATTTGGGCGGTTCTTCAGACTGTGTTCGATGGAGCTGCTCGTGCTCGATAGGACTGGATGCGCACGCGTGCGTTAAAGCAAATTTAAAAGAAATAAATACCAAATTGTATAAATCAAAATACTAAATGGGGTGAAAGTGTTCCATGTCGAATCGAAAACGAGATTTTATGTCAAATTAATACTTCCCACCTGGAGGCTGCCGCACAAAGAATTTTCATATTCTGAATGCTGCAGCTGCCAGCTAAATTGTGCTCGTTCAACCTGTTCAAGATTTATGACCAGCTCAACTGATACAGATGTCGATTCAACACGGAATTCCTTAGTGTAAGCAAAATCAAGCCCCAATCCCCATTACTTACGTCTTTAGTTCCTCCTGTATACCGCCGGCATCGATGCCATTTTCTTGTATTCGATCGGCCGCCTCTGATAGGCTCTTCGTCAGCTTCCTCCCGTTCAGCCCGCCATTGGTCTGCGCACCTTGCGATACCATTTTCACCTGCAAACGAAACGAGAAAAAATGAAAACGTCAATCGACCTTTGCACGTCAGTCATATAAATCCCACAACCAGATGCCGACTGACTGAATGGGAAACTTTATTCAATGTCTGTGGCACGGGTGTTTTTCTCTTCACCCATTGACACACGTGCCATCCCAAACACGTTGTGGAGTAATGCCAACGCAGATGCCTGTAAGTATGTGCTACTTAAAGCCTTACGCATCCTGTATTTTGCCTAATCCTTGGTTGGGATCCACGAAAGGTATACGAACATGTTTGCATAAAACTCGAGGAAAAATATTTGTCATAAATCAGTACCGGAGGGCGAAAATTTATGTACATTTTATGCTCGAAATAAGCCGCTTTTTCATGGCCCGAAAGGAAATGCGATGGATGGGCTGAATCAAATTTGTGCTGGTGAATCACGAGGGGGAAGGAAAGCCAGTTGCCACGGCAGCTTGAATCAATGAACTCAGGAATGGGCTTTAAGTGAATATTCTTTCTCGAACTGAATGATCCGTTGGATCGCATTGTGACATGTTTAAATCATGATACCGGTTCCATAATCATCTTATCGTAATTGCTTATTAGTTCGACCATAATTCAAGAACCCAATCAAAACACCCTTAGGAAACAATTGAAACATATCACCCCGAGCCAAGGCGAAGTCACAGCATATTATGCAATCATCAACAGATAATATCTACGTAGCCCTCGTATTTCAAATGACACCCCAGACGTGTTCACGCGGACAAATATCCGCTTCGTTAATGGCTCTGTCACGCGCAAAGTACGCGTTGAGTCTAATTAGCCTTCATTAGATTGGTAGTCTAGTGCCATTGCCAAACGAGCCGGCATGCTTGTTTAGAAGTACGGCCTTTTAGAGTGAAAATTTGCCCGCTTTGCTCGTTTCGCGCAATGATGGGCCATTTTCAGTTCGACTGATATTATTTCATACTTCCTCGAACGTCAATGTGGTAGGCGTGTGGTTGCAACGATGCTGTGAGCAGGTTTTGTGTATTCCATTTACGTACGCATTCTATCGACATCGTCATCACCGTTATCATTGTTTCCATCTGCTGAAATGATCAGTTTTAGCATCGGCGAAAGCATGATTATCGATGGCAAGTGGGACGGAAGGTGCTACTCGATGGAGGATCTCTATGGACAATGGGTTCACAGGAAAATGTTTGAATATCCTGGATGTTATTATAAAGTTATCCACTGTGCTAAAAAATGAATCTGAACGCAGCATAGAATACGTTGGTTTTTGGTTTTGGTTTCCTTCTAAGCGAGACTTTCAGCCTGTAGAAAATTAAATAGTTCAAAGAGGTGGGTGCTTAAAATATAGAATGTAAGTTAACGGAACAATGATCTAAAAAGTTGTAGGTCATTTGGCCTAAAGCCGTTTGGCTAAATGACGTTTGGCATAAGGCCGTTTTAAATAAAGGTCACTTGGCCTTAAGTCGGTTGGAATAATGGTCATCTGGCATAATGATCGTTTGGCATAATGCATACAATTTTGAAGAAATGAAAATAGTGGAGGAAAATGAAGTTAAAAATTGGAGGCATTTATATTTTACAGCAAAATAGGCTTCATATGGTGAGTTGACAACCTCGAAGGAGGGTACGACCGACCTCTGGTCCTCACAAGTTCCTACTTCACGCCAGCCAGCTGAAACATGGAGACGCTGGTTGGCGTAGCCTGGGCAATGTTGTCATTTTGACAATAGCGAAGTCTGGGGGTGCGACTAAAGATCGTGTACCTATTAATCAAGTTGTTTAATCAGCAAAAGCATTAATATCACAAAATCGCAAGACTCGTCGCATGTCATTAATATATAAAATGAATAAAATGGGCCCTAATACATTCCCTTGTGGTACGCCAAGGCTGTTCTCCACAGGGCTCGAAACAGAATCATTAAAAGCCGTCCGTTGAGTTCTGTCAGACAAATAGCTTTCGAACAATCTGTATGCAGAACCTGAAAATCCAAAGCGCTTGATTGTGTCCAACAACAAGTGCCGAGAAATTGTTTCAAAAGCGCGCTTCAGATCCAAAAAAACAGCAACAATCGTATCTTTACGCTTTACGTTTTCTTTCCATTTTGCTAACACTAAATTTAACGCTGTTTCACAAGAATGACCTTCACCATATCCCGATTGTTCCAGCGCAATCAAATTATTACTATTTAAATACGTTAACAGCTGGCCTTCTACAACAAGTTCCACATTTTTTATCTAAAGTGTGCAACATGTTAATAGGACGAAACTCTTCGGCTTTAATCGTTCCAGCGACTTTTTGAATGGGGAATGACTATAGATTCTTTCCATACTTTTGGTACGTGCCCAGTTTGCAGCAATTCATTAATAAGGTCCAGCAGGTTGTTTCCGATGACATTAAAGCAATCCTGTACTACTCTTGCATTAACGTTATCTACTTCATCCCTTTTGTTCAAAGAAAAGCAAATATATTTTAGATCCTCTAGTGTTATTGGGCGAAAACTTTCAAAACTACAGTTAATATGAATTGGCTGTTTTATTTAGTCTGGTTCATCTACTAGATCAATAGATTGATTGATTGACAAAATACTATCGACGAAATATTCATTAAATCTACATGCAATGATGTCCTCTGACTATTGTGCCATTGAAGGTTATGGATTGCGGTTTGCAATTACTAGGTTTTAACAAAGATTTCAAAATTTTCCATAACTCGTTGCTGTTGTTTTGATGCAATTCAATTTTCCTCGGAATATATTCACAACGAATTTGTTTAACGGATTGCGAATATTTCTCTGTTTTTTTTTGGATTGCGAATCTTTGTTACGCGCATCTTTCTACCTATTCAAAAAGATATGCCTATTAGTTCTACGCCATTTCTTGTACAGCTTGTCTCTTTTACGTTTAAGACGCAAAAGATCCAAATTGTATCAGCTGTTCGAGTTTTTTACTTAAACAAATTTATTTTTGACTAGTTTATTGGTACATATTTTTAAGACGTCTGTCAAAACAGCTGATTTCTGATCTAGAGAACCGGTATTTGTTTGAAAATCCACACTTCTTTCGACAAGTTTTAGAATAGCTTGTTTCGAATACTTTTTCCAACATTTCAATTTCACATAATCACTGTCACCCTATTATTATCTTCAACGTTAATAATAATAGTTTCATGATCGGTTACTTTCAAGTCAGAATTTATAACAACACTAAACACGTTTATCCATACCTGTTATTCATATCATATTATTTTTCATTCTGATTTAACTTATAATTTAAGCACGCTTTGGAATCATCTTTGCAATCCAAAGCCATTTTAGAGCCTGGAGCAACATGACAAGCATCAAAGGCTCGATTTTTTTTCAGTATTTCAGCATAACATTGAATTTAATTTGCACTATAAAACTTCAACTACTATATTCATAAAAGACTGGTGTGTGCTTATAAGCAGTGTAGGATTATATTTAAATATTTTGTTTAGTGGTATTATGGTAAGATAAGCCATTTATTTAAGAAATCATCACTCTGGCCTCTTCGATCACTGCAATTGCTCTCTAAGAAATGTAACTAGAACGGTATAAAAAGAATTTTAACAACATGTCTTAAGAAATTATATCTTTTATTGAAATTTTATCTAAGATATTTGGAATGATCTATTCTGTTTGTGTAATCCGAAATATGCGCAATAGTCTATGTTCCAATTCTAATTGGGCCACACATTACCGGCTCAACAATGAAGATTATAATGATGATGATGATGATGATGGTCGGCGGTAGTTAGCAGGAGAACGGATGCACTCAACACAAGATGGACTGCTGGTATGCGTGACCACGCAGAGTTGTGGTACAATATGGCTTGTCGATTGCCAATTGCAAGTAATAACGTTATTGCACTGCTTAAACTGAACGTTTTCTTCTCCGGAACAGAAAGTTTAAACTCTGTTTCCACTGTGTTGGGAACAATATCCACGAAAAAAAACTGAACTTTGGGATAATGAACTATAAATAACTTTTAAAGCAACGAAGCGCGGAAGGAACAAATTTCACCGTGTGCTTGTTCACGAGACAATGAAATCATACACATTTTTTACGGGTGGCAACTTTACAAATTTAGGAATTTCTTTTTCAAGCTTTAAAAAAAGGCAAACATACAAAGAAGATTTGATTGATTGACATTAAATACACATTATCGATTGTTGAAAAAAAATTAGTGAACATTTGAAAATGGTCCGTAATTGGCTGTTCGGCGGAGCTTCCTGTTGATGTCGAAACAGGAGCATTTTACGGCCTTCACGTCAACTTTGCAAATGCATCACATGATGCTACCAATGAACTGTTTGCAATTCGTGGCTTTCCAATTAAGAAATCTTCGTTTGAGCGAAACTGAGGCAGATTCGTCGGGTTGTGGTTTTTGGGTACAAATGGTATCAAATGGGAATTCAGAAACGATTGTGCTTTTTTGGCGTAATGCGATGACGCTTTATCCGGCCAAAACAAGTATTGTCCATCTGCATGATGTTTTTGTAGAAACGGGATCAAATTTTTCTTCAAACACTCGTTCTGGTACACATCTTGATTGATAGCCAGACCAGAGGACTTGAACGATGGCTTAGAAATATCTCTCTCGGAAATGGCAATGTTCAGCATCACTTTGCGTTCATAATTATGTTTAAAGTTTTATTTTATGTTCAGGCTCTTGTATTTTGACACTTTATTCCGAATCTATTCAACAATTTGCAGTTGTACTGGTGAGAACAGCTGAACTTCTTTGCGGCATCTCGTAGGCTCAGTGAATCCTTGTTGTTGAAAGCACAAGAAAGAGAATGAAGCCCTTTCTTGAATATGGTAAACAGTCGAAGCTGCAGCATTTTTGCTTTTAAAATATTGTAGCGTATACTTTTTTCCGAGATTTCTGTGCAGCTCGTAGAACTGTATGACGCGTTCGCAAAACAAAACCAAAAAATACTAGCAGAAAAATGAGAGAGACAAAGAGAAAGAACTAACACATACAGATTCTCATTTCTCTCTGAGTTCGTTTGATGTTTAGCCCAGGGCACTCGAAAAAGTTCCAAAAATTTAGGTTGCCACCCGTTACATATTAACGATTTACGATTCATTGCATGAAAAATCGGTGAATTTTATCTCTTATTTTTAATTATCGCGTTATAGGGACTGTTAATTTTATACACTTTTGTAATGCGATAAAAAGCAAATGCTCTACTCAATTTTGATGGAATGTGCTTCATCGTTTTATTCAATACACTGACAGACGACTGTCATTTTTTATCTGCGTTAAAACAGTTTGAGTTTAGCAAAATGGAGTGAGTTGATAAGGACACTAGAGTTTTGATTATTCAAAAGCACTACGAGGCACTGTCTTGTAGAAAGATTTCTAAAATTGTGAAAAAAAAAATTGAAGACTGGTGTGCACAAAATCATCAACAAGTTTGGAGAGGGGCATACTGTGGGTGATCTGTCAAGATCCAGAGCCAGAAGCGGCGCTGTCAACCCACAGAGGGAGAAGAAATGTGTTGAGCTTCTGTTGTCCGGAAAATCGAACTCAGTCCGACAGGGTGCCAAGAAACTGGGAGTATCCGTTGGATTTGTCCAAAGCGTCAAAAAGAAAAATAACATCAGAACCTACGAGAAGCAAAAACAATAATACCAAAACGGAGCGCGGAACAGCTGGAACGAGCCAAAAAGCGATGCCGGAAGCTTAATAAAATGTTAAGAAAGCATTCCAATCGTTGCATTTTGATGGATGACGAAACACATTGCAAACTGCAAACAACTAAGCAACCGGGTCCGCAGTTTTGTAATGCGGTTATTGGGGAAAACGTACCTGATGACAGTAGAACGATCGGAATAGAGAAGTTATTGTGTGCTCATGGGCCAAAAAAAGTTTGCTATTTTTCACCACTGGGACCATCAACGGTGAAGTTTATCGCAAGGAATGCATAAAAGAGCGTCTTGTTTCTCTGTATCGTGAACACTATTCTGGCAATACCTTGCATCCGTTGACTATGCTTCTGCTACGCTGGATCTGATGAAGGAGCACGGTATCAATTTTGTGCAAACAGAGGATAATCCACCAAATTGTCCTGAATTGCATCCGATCGAGCACTACTAAGCAATAATCAAGCGGAACCTCTCCGAGGCACAATCTGTCAATGAGTTCAAAAAAATATGATCATCTGCTAGCCGAAAGGAATCGCAGAGAAAGGCTTATGAAGAGTATTCTTCAAAAAGTGCATAAGTTTTATATCTAGGAGCATTTTGATGAAAAGTATATTTTTTCCGTAATACAGAAACAACAAAGATTATTACACATTACACATGTATGTATGTATGTATAAAGGAAGCCACCATCCTAGCGAGGCCTTGCCCTACATGCGGTTCCACTTAACAGAAAGATCATGCCTTGTTACAATTCTAAATTCAATATACTGAACTGTGATTATTACACATTACACTGATTTTTTTTTTGTTTACGACGGTAATGGTACCGCGTAAAAAACCGCGTTATTTCAAAAAACGACGTTAAATAAACCGCGTAATTTAAAAAAAAAAACTACGTAAAAAACCGCGTTATTTCAAAAAACGACGTTAAAAAAACAAGGAAATAAACATTATATTTCATATTCATATTGAAAGGATATGGTCATAAAAATGTATTGGTGGTGGAAAAACTTGGTTCCAGTAACATTGGCCACCAGGAATCTGCTACAAATGGATAGAGGTTGTTAATTCAATGTGTGAGCATAACAGTCCAGAGTAGTTATAGAGAGTTTTTGTCTTCAGGAAAATTTCTAAGTGTGTCAATCGTCGTCTTTTGACATTATCATATTAGTTCCACATCATGTCGCAGAGATGGCGCTGCAGTTTATCTTTTATAAATTAAGCGCTAGAGATTTGCCGTCTTTGAAAAAGTTTTTCAGTATGTCATTCGTCTTCTTTTGATATTATCATATTAGTTCCAATCATGCCGCAGAGATGGCGCTGCAGTCTATCTTTTTCAAAAAAGGCGCTTGAGAAATGCCGTCTTAGGCTAACTTTCTCAGTATGTTGTTTGTCGTCATTTGACTTTGTTATATTAGTTTCACATTATGTATACTGTAGAGATGGCGATGCAGATTATCTTTTCCAAATGAAGTGCTAGAGAGTTACCGTTCGTGGCAAAATTTCTCAATATGTCATTCGTCGTCTTTTGACATTATCATATTAGTTCTAAATTTTGCCGCAAATATGGCAGCACCATCTCTGAGGTACGATCTGGATCTAACGTGATTATTTAGAATGCTTTTATTATATAAAATTAACATCTTTGCTTAAGACAGCACCTTCCTAGAGCACGATTTGGCAATTTAAATTGCGGCGCCATATTTGCGGCGCAATTTGGAACTAATCTTATAATGTCAAGTGACTATATTTTACATTTTCAACAACTTTACTGAGAACGGTAACTCTCTAAAGCTTCATTTGGAAAAGATATTTTACCACGCGGTTTTTTTAACGCAGTCCGACGTAAAAAAAACCGCGTTATTTGAAAAAAAAAAAACAACGTCAATACAGTTATGTCACAATAGACGTGAAAAAATTTGATTGTTGGTGTTGATTGTACATTTCCCAATTTAGCCTCTGAACAATACTGTTTAGAGCAAAAAAAAGAAATGTTGTTTACAGTTTATTATAAGTATTTTTTTTTTTAATTCCACAAAAACTGTTTGTTTTCTTGGTAAAAACTCATACGAAATTTTGAAAAAACTAAAAAAAATTTTTTTAAATACTACAAATAACATACTGAGAAACTTTACCCAAGACGGCAACTCTCTAGTGTTTAATTAAGAAAAGATAGACTGCAGTGCCATCTATGCGGCATGATGTGGAACTAATATGATAATGTCCGAAGACGACGAATGACATACTGAAAAAGTTACTGGAAAACTGCATTTCTCTAGCGCCTCATTTAGAAAAGATAGACTGCAGCGCCATATCTGCGGCATGGTTTGGAACAGATGATAATATCAAAAGACGACGAATGACATACTGAGAATCTTTGCCGAAGGCGGCAAATCTCTAGCGCTTAATTTAGAAAAGATAAACTGTAGTTCCATCTCTGCGGCATGATGTGGAACTAATATGATAATGTCAAAAGACGACGAATGACACACTGAGAAATTTTCCTGAAGACGAAAACTCTCTATAACTACTCTGGACAGTTTTGCTCACACATTGAATTAACAACCTCTATCCATTTGTAGCAGATTCCCGGTCGCCAATGTTACTGGAATCATGTTTTTCCACCACCAGTACATTTTTATGACCATATTCTTTCAATATGAATATAAAATATAATTTTTGTATCCTTGATTTTTTTACGTCGTTTTTTAAAGTAACGCGGTTTTTTTACGTAATTTAATTAAATAACGCGTTTTTTTTACGCAGACCACGTAAAAAAAACTTCAGTGTACACATCTATACACTAAGGTTTTTTTTTTGACACTGGGATACGTTCCACTTTAACTATGAAACCGTGAAAAAGAAGACTAAATGGAGTTGATAAATTCACATGCATAACAATTTTAAATTGTTTCGATTCCCATGCAATGGTTAAAATACAGTTTTTAAAATTTTGAGTATTTTCACCATATATTGTGATTTTTTTTTTGAAAAAACTGCCATATGATAATTTTGTATCCAAAACGTAAAATGTGATTCCGTTCTGGAGTTATCGCCGAAAACAAACCGTGTAAAAAAATACCTTAATGTTCAGTGACGGACAATACAATAAGACCAAAGTCAGATTTTCATACAAAATGGTCATATTGGGGGACTTGTCTTTCATTTTTCCGAGAACCAATTGAGCTTAAAATTTACCTATGGTCCAGAAGAAGCCTAAATTTGCATCTGCATGAAATCCATAATTTTACATTCAGCATTTTAAAATTTACAGACGCCGCATACAACAAAACAATAAGACCACCTTTTATTTCCATAAATAATGCTCAATATGCATTGCCTGGTTGCCATTCTCAGAAGAAAAAAACAATTTGGGTAGTCAACACATCGGCACTAGAGGTTCCAACCCAAGGATCTTAAAAAATTCGGGATTTCCCGAATCCCGGGATAAGATTTTTCACCGTCCCGAAAATCCCGGGATTCCCGGGACACACATTTCTTACATATTTTTTCGCTTTAATACGTCCCAATAAATTTCAGTGTACCGTTTACGCGCATTCAATATAAGCCATACAACGTCAACATATTTACTGTACCTGCATAGATGTTATACATCATTCATGAAAATGCATCATTCCTTTTGTGTTGGTTCAGTAGGCATTCGCATTTTTGCGTACACATTTAACACACACACGCGCGCGCGCCAATACGACGCAAGCTGTCATTTCCATTCAAAACATTGTTTTCATTAAATGATTACTGCTTCTGTGTGAATAATTTCGGATTGCCGTTACATCAAAGTAATTAGTAATACAAAATTTGTGCTAATGTAGCCTTACATCCAATTATTTTAAAGGCATGGCTGAAATTTGGAAACACTTCGATAGAATTGCGGATGACAGAGAAAAAGCACGATGTCGGAAGTGCGAGCAAATTTTGTCGTGCAAGGGCTTTTCGACCAGTGGCTTGCTCCGGCACATGAAGAACAAACACGACATGGATTCCAAACCCCCCACAAAACCTAGTGAGTCTGCTGCGAAAGTTAAATCATCCACACCGAATGTGCCAGTGAAACAAGTATCGATGCTCAAGTTCGTTAAACGTCAGTCACTGGCGGAAATTGTAGCTTGGCTGGCAGCAGAGGACGGATTTTCGATAAATGCAATCACCAACAGCAAGTTCATCAGACAATCGATCGCAGAGCGTGGATATTCTCTGCCAACGTTGAATACATCCGTCATGAAGCTGGTCACCGAATACTTTGGATACGCTCAGCAGCAAACGCGGGATGAAATAGTGAAGCGTATCGATAGCGGTGAACTGGTTAGTCTCACTTTGGACGAGTGGACAAGTCTAAGCAACAAGCGCTACTTAAACGTGAATGCGTCGGCAAAATTCGTGGATCACTACCTGCTGAAAAGGTTTTGGAAATGGTCAAGGATATGGTCCGGAAATTCAGTATTAAGGATGGAAACATTGTAGCATCAACGACTGACGGAGCTCGAGTGATGACGAAGTTTGGAAGATTGTCGGATTACCTTCATCAGCAGTGTTACAACCATGTGATTCACATGGGGGTTTGCGATGTCCTGTACAAGCATTAGCCACCGGTACCAATTGAAAATGAGGATTCAGATAGCGTTGGTTCTTCGGGTAAATATATTGGAATGTTCATGTTCATATTAAAGCAAACAGCTAATTAATTTCAATTAAAGACTTGTACACCACGTGATTTGGAGAGTCTCTGAAACATATTCGAAGAGTAGTGAATTTTTTTCGAAAATTACCTGTTAAGAATGCACTGCTTCAAAAAAAATATATATATATATATACGAAAATGTTACATAAACCACTTCAACTGTGTGTGGACATCAAAACTCGTTGGAACTCGACTGAAACGATGCTGGAGCACTTCATTCGCGGTTTTGATTACATCAAAGAGACCCTTTCCGAAATAGGCCTTTCCGGGCTTATGTTGGACAGTGATTTCGAGGTTGCAAAAAACCTTCAGGAAGCTCATCAGCCAATCAGACTCGCTACGGAAGCATTGGGAAGACGAGATGCTACATTGCTGTCTGTGGAAGGCAGCTTGAGTTTCTTGTATTCGAAGCTTAAGAAAATTAACTCCAAAGTTGGAAATGACCTCTGCGATGCAATCACGAAAAGAATCAACGAACGGCGCCAACAGGAAATAATAACAGTGCTGAAGTTTCTTCAAGGTCTTCCGTTGTCAACGCAAGTGCCAGCAGAACTGGAAAGCTCATCGAAAACGCAAATGATTAAGTTCATCAAGGAACTGGGAGTTCGATTGTTGCAAGACTGCCAAAGACAGACCGATGATGATGCTGCCGAGTTGAATGCTGGATTGTTCTGTATGCATGACGATTAAGGATCGACACCATCCGACAGCATGCGTGAAGAACTAGAATCGGCTATAAAGGAATATGCCAACCCGTCCCAGACTTCGGCAATGACTGATTATACAAAAGTAATTGCGAAAGAGCTGTCATTTTTTGAGCTACATGGTAAGTTGAGCCCGAATCTTGAAATCATTTTCGGCGGCTTAAATTCGATCAAACCGACGTCAACCGATAACGAGTGCATCTTTTTGAACTCCGGAAATATCTATTCTAAAAAGCGAACCTCACTGTCCGATGAAAGCATTAATAACATTTGTTTCTTGAAGTCGTATTTTCAGAGAACGGACTCAAATTGTTGAGAAAAGTTACTTGATTTGAACCATTGATTTTTTTATTGATGAATAAAACATATTCCGAACCACAAAATTGCGTTTTTAAGCACATTGGAATATTTCCCGGGATCCCGGGATTTCCCGGGACAAGCAACAAATTTTATCCCGAATCCCGGGACAAGCAAATGGGTCGGGAAATGGAACCTCTAATCGGCGCATTACGGGAACTCCCAGAACATTGCAACGCTTACGTTGTAGACGTGCAAAGTAGAAAAGTGTGCTGAGCAATCCACTCCTTGTGTACGGGTCATTTTAAAATCAGTACACTACAGATCGTAATTCAAACTCATCAATATGGCCTTATCTATGGAAACAAAAAGGTAGTCTTATTGTTTTGTCGTAGATGGTGCCTGCCCAAGTAGCAATTCTAATGCAAATTGGTTTTATTCATGTTTTATGGAAGTTTTATCAAAGCATTATGGAGTTCATCCGGTTTTATCAGGGCATTTTTCAAGTTAAGGTGGTTTTAATTCATTAACAGTTCTTAAAGGTGATTAAAGAACACTTGAAGAACCTTATTAAAACTAAATCTTTTATAAGTGTAATTCACCTTATAAGTAAATTACTTGTTCCCCCTCTCAAGACATCGTTTCGCAACTTTCATAAAACCTGATAAAAGTTTTGTAAAAGTTTTATGACATTCTTCTTAAAGATGAAAGTATCTTAGAAATGCTGCCATGAAACTCTCTTAGAACCATTTGATTTTAAATAAGAGCACATATTCTTGAGAAAAAACATTATGTGAAAAATAAACAAACTGTCACAATGGACGCCCACAGGTGGAAGAAATTAAAAACTAGTGGATGGTTTAACCGGAAATTCAATAGAAACCTATCCAATATATTGAACACTCCTTCCCATAGGCGTAGCCAGGATTTCAAATAGGGGGGGGGGGGCGAGTTTTTTTTTAGAGAGAGAGAGAGAGAGAGAGAGAGAGAGAATTACATCGTCTCCAACCAGTGGTTGTACATACTGAACAATGAACATTAACGGACACTTGACGGACAATACAACGCCTGGTGGACCAGTAGAGTAGGGTCATTTTCATGTTCCGACAGATGGAGCGGGAATGGAGCCCCATTTATGTGACATTACGCCTGAATGCGGGTGAATTATCTTCTCTACTCTCACCCAAAGTATTTGACAATACCCGTCCGTTTCTTGCAACAAGATTAAACAATTCTAGGCTTGTTCTGGAATAAAAAAAAACGATTTTAAAAACTTTCGATTTTTCCCATGTTTTTAATTCAAACCACATTGAATGCCAAACATTTAACGGGTCATATTGGATTTTTGTATAGAATAACCACCGAATTTCTTTGCAGTTTGTACTGAAAATGTATTTTTCATCCACGACCCTCTCACCTAAAGCAACACAGAAGAAACACCGTTTTTTACTCACCATGCTCACACCGTTTGAATAGATTATATTTTTTTAATGGGTGTTCAAATAATAAGTGATTAGCTTTTAACAAACATACATTTTGAGTTTTGGTGGTTTATAGCTTATGGTTTGTGTCCCCTTTGCTCACCTTAAGTATAATTATTTTATCTCATATTTTCTAAACAGGAACATCAAACATAACCTTTTAAAACGACGTAAGTAACAAATGTAAGCAAGCTGTGTTTTTTGTGCTGAATTGTTGCTACTTGCATTCTCAACACACGAGTAGTTAGTAAATAATTTAAGAAATTTTATTCATCAATGACGAAAAGAAATTCATATGCGTTCCAACAGCTATTCCTCAATATTTTAAAAATAATTTATATACACATCTGCATCTGCGTTTTGAAATTTTAACCGATTTATCTGATATGATCCAACTGAAACACGTTCTGTCGAAACACGGTATATGATTGATTGCTACATGTGTATCTGAGTAGTATGAAACCAAAACGGTGTATCATTGAATTACATTAAAATTGTTGTTCAAATTCGAGAAATACAACCATTTTGCATATTTTTCTATTCGTGGTTATTTCAGCTGCATGACAAAACATTCGTTTTGTTTTGTTTGCTTGTTTTTTTTTAATTACATGCTGGAAAATATTATACTTACTTTTGAAAAACTTTCGAATGTCCATTTATGGTACTTCTGGATAAAATGAATCAAATAACTGCTTTAGACTGCTTATAATTAAAAAAAAAACCGTATGTATTTTATCCGATGATTCGTTTTGTTATGAAGGTTCTTCGGTTTATAAACACGCGCAGAACCATCGCTTATTCTTCCGGTCTTCCTCTAAACTCTCCACCGATTGCTTGTCGATCTGCCAAACTTGGAAGACATCTGCATGGAGTTATCTCAAATTATAATAATCCGTCCAATCTATCACAAAACGTTGCGATTGGTTGAGCGGACTGGAGATAATGAAATCCATTTGTATAAGGCCAAGTCTCTCCCGGTTGGTATTAAACCGATGAGCATGGATATCAATAGAAACATAAAGTTACCAGAAGGCACAAAATGCATCTACGGACTCTTATTTTTACGAAATCCCTCAATTTAAATTTTTAATGGATTAACATAGATTGTTCATTAGACACTTCAACTTGATTGATACAGTTATTAGTTACAGCAGTGCAATAGATTGTAGAATACAGTAGTAAAAATTGTAAGTTACGAAAACAGAGTTTGGTTCGAGCATCGGCTGTGAAAGGTTGTGTCGATGCTTTATTACGCAGTATTTTCCTATCGAGCATGGCGCGTTTCGTGTTGTTTCGGTTATCTATAATTCGTGTAACGAGTGATCGAGTGAGCACAGTAAGAGAACAACAAAGCGTCTCTCAAGCGTTCATAAAATTATCCTTGTTTTCCTAACGGAAAACCACCATCACACTTTGTGAGTGGCTCCAATAGCATCCTTATTATTGGTTTAACTCAGATCAAATCGGATTTCCAACATTATAAAAAATCACCTTGTTTTTTCAATGAAAAAACACCATTACACTTTGTGTGTGGCCCCAATAGCATCCTTACTGTTGTAATCGGTTCGAATCAGAAATCGGTACTAGTATTTAAATATTTTACTAAACGAAGCGTGAATTCAGCTTATTGTTTACCAAAACGAACCCTGCTGCCACCCAATCTTGTCATCCAAAATCCCAGTGATTTCTCGTGGAAGTGCGGCGGTGGTCTCGGCTTCCAATAAAACGTCCAAATAAACGTTAACGCATTCCTACCCTTTCCTTATTTGACCTGCATTCGGGCGAGGCCAGCGCCGGTATTGCCTTAGTTTGGGATCACCAGTTTTACACATTGACCATGTTTGCATCATCTGTTGATCTTCTGAGTAATAACAGCTGAACTGGCAGTAACGGAATAACAACTTCGGGCGGTCAATCATGCTCATTATCCTGCTCATGCTCATAAAAACGGATAAATCATTTGAATAGGATAAGACAACTGCAACTTCTCGCCCTGACTAGCTTGCTGTTCTGCTTCTCACACGCTGAATCAAACTGTAAGATATGATCAACATATATTCTCAATAATACGAAACTACAGTACCCTAAAACGGGGAAAGCGGGGTAACGGGGTGGTTTGACCCATGCCATGAATAGTTCAAATAAATATTTTTCGTTGATACTTTTTCTAACTATCAACTGTGTTTCTTAATCTAGTATTATTTGGTTTCTGAAAGCTATAGCATAGGTTTGAATATTCAGTTTTTTGATTAACCAAGAACTGAACATTTTATTGAGCATAGCTTCTTCAACTTTCAGCTAGCGGGGAAAAAATCAATCAATGCTTATCTAATAGCTAACATTACAAATTAAGAGATATTTCCCTAGTAGCACATTTGTTTCAACCCAGTAAAGGTGACTGCTCTGTGACTCAATTAAGTCACAATAGAGCTGCTGAAACCAGTTTTGACTGTTGTGTGCTGCTTGGGGTTTTTAGATACTTTAGGCTACATAGGTTGGGTTCTAGGTTAAAGGAAAAATATTGTAATAAAATTGTTACTCGTTACTATTTAAAAACTATTATATAATTACAACTTTTTTCTCATGGATGTCAATTTTTTACGCTTTTTTGCTACAACTTGTTACAAAATCGAGGCAACTTCGCGTAATTTGGCTTTTTTATTTAGGCAAAGGAGCAATCTGACAAACATTCCAAGCAACACAAAATCGTCATATTTGGTTACAGTGACTTGATTGTGAATTAATTGAGTAGTATTGGAGTAACATCAACTGTATTGCAACAAGTTACCTTGCAACCTTCTAGAGATAAAAAATAAATAATAATATATTGAAACAAATAATAAAATTCTAAAAATAAAATCAAAACTTAGGGGGGGGCAACGGCCCCCCCCCCCCCCCCGGCTACGCCTATGTAAATAAAAAAAGAAAAAATAAAATGGGCCCCCCCAACAAAATTACCCCCCCCCCCCCCCCCCCCCCCCCCCCCCCCCCCCCCCCCCTTCCCTCCCCCCCTTCCCTCCGCCCCGCTATGTGTATAAAAACCCTTTATCCTCTTTCACCTCTCCCTCCTCTTTTAAAAAAAACAAACACCCCGTCACACATTATACCCCACCCGTTATTGTGCTGCGCCCGTAAAATTTTCCGCCCCCTGCCCCCCCTACATACCTCCTCCCCCCTCCAGCAAAGTTCCTGCAGTGCTACGACCTCGAAGTTGTGTGGTATAAGTTTGTCTTAGAGTCTACCGCTGCCTGGAAAGCAGAGCGATTAACAGTTCCATATTCCGAGTTTCCAATCGTTGTCCACATTTCGCCGGCTAGGTCGCCGATTGTATCGGTCCTTATTTACTTCTGCATTATTTGTAACTTTTGATTTTTAAGGGCGGCTTGCTGGGTCTTTCTCAACCGCTTGTCTCGCTGGATGATCATCGTGCACAGCACTGTTTAGAGCACCACGCTGGCACGAGGACAATAATCAGCCGCTCCTTACATGGAGAACAAACAGATAAGGTACAAGAGGTCAAATGCGTGCCAAAAACAGCAAATCCACCAAACTGTCCAGACCTTTGCCCAATAGAGAAGTACTGGGCTCTAGTTAAGCGGAAACTCTTCGAAACTAAGAAGAAAACAAATGGTACCGAAACTTTAAAGAGAACGTGGAGAATCGTCACGGCGAGCGTATCTGAGGATACCGTACGGAACCTGATGGCGGGTGACAACAAAAAGAAAAAAAATATAAAAAAAAAAAAAGAAACATCTCACCAACCATTTTATAAAAAAAAAAAATTTTTTTATTTTAAAAAAAAATACAATCGGTTGTGTTGAATTATTTGTAAATTTTGTGTGCGGTCTTTTTTTACACGGTTTTTTTCCGGCGATAACTCCAGAACGGAACAACTTATCGACTTTTAACACATTTTACGTTTTGTACAATAAGTAATCATATGGCAGTTTTTTCAAAAAATTCACAATTTTTGGTGTACATACTCAGAATTTTAAAAACTGTATTTTGACTATTGCATGGAAAGGTAACACATACTAACAAAATCGAAGCAATGTAAAATGTTTATGCATGTGAATTGATCAACTCTATTTAGTCTTTTTTAACACGGTTTCATAGTAAAAGTGGAACGTATCCCCCGGTTAAAAAAAAAGTACCTTAGTGTATTCTAATTCGTGAATTTTCAATGTGTCAGAACCAGTGTGTTAAATATTCACTTTTTGTGCCTTAAAACATGTATTACAACAAAATATGAAGGAAAACAATACACACTACCGATAGCAACATTGCTACATCAGCTACATGAACAAAAGCGACAAACAGTTGTTGCTGTTAAACAAATTACTGATCTGAGTAATTTACAAATTTGTAGTGGATAGACTGTCAACTGAAGGAAAATGCCTGTATAAAATAACACACTGAACAAGAAAAAACTATATCTTCGGCAAACTTGTTGGCAATTGACTATTCTATCAGGGGCATTATGATAAAATCTGGGATGTTTTGGGTCATACCAGACTGTTCATTAGTTCATAACTTAGGATGTACAATTGAAACTGATGCTTTTTCAGACGTACAAATGTACGATTTGATTTCAACTATGCTCACTGGATCTCATGGACGGGCAACCGACATTATGAGATGATCTGGGACGTTCTAAGTCATCTAACTTGTCCTGGAGTACTGAACTTAGCATCTATAATTGGTCTAGTTTCACCAGATGGTGTGCGTCCTGGGTATGCGTGGGTGTTTTAGTGTATGTATGTGACGAAATAAAGTAAGCCGTGTTTCTCAGCAACAACTCAGCCCAATTTAGTGCTAAAACCACCAAATGGTTTCACAGTCCCATTGAATGCTATTGAATGGGTTTGAAATCGGATAACTCGGTTCGGAGATATTGACGGAACAAGTTCCGAAAATACACGGATTTTGCGAACAAACTCAGGTTTCTCAGCAACCACTCAACCGAATTGAGCGCCAAATAAGAGGTATCTTGGTCTCATTGAATGCTATTGAATTGTATTCGATTCGGATATCCGGTTCAGGAAACAATTTTGGGAACCAACCCCTGTTTCTCAGCAACCACTGGTCCGATTTGGGTGCAACGACCACCAAATGATAGGTATTGTAGCCCCAAAGAACACGATTAAATGTTTCTGGAATTGGTTTTCTGTGTTTGAAGATATGACCGAAAGCAGTTCCTAAAATCACGGATTTGAAGAATTAAGCCGAGTATCTTGGTAACAACTAGAAAGGATTAGACACAACAACTGTCAAATGAAAGGAATAATGATTTCATAGAGCCCACTGATTATTTCTTGAATGGGTGAACCGGTTCTGGAGATATGGTATGACAACATTCCGGAAAATTTAGATTTAGGAACTATGTTGAATATATTGTTAACAACTAGACTGAATTGGACGCAACAAACGCCAAGTTAAAAGTATAATGGTCCCATAGAACCCTATTTAAAGGTTTTGGAACAGTTCCGGAGATATGGTTGGAATTTTTTTCGGGAAACATGGATTTCAGGAATAAATAATTGGACGCAATAGCCGTCAAATGAATGGAATTATGGTCCTGTAGTTTGCTATTGACATTCAGTAGTTATGGTTATCGGTCATCCGAATTAGGAGTGACATTTACTCAAATATTTAACAATTTTACTCAATCCATCCGTAACTCTACTTTTTCCACTGTTGAGTTGAACTCGACAGAATTTTGTATCAATCTTACTAGCCGTGCACCTGCACAAAACGTGGCACAAATAAAAGAAAAGGGAGGAAGCGAAAAAGGGATGAAATCAAACTTTGTCTCTTTTTGGTAGATGCAACATGTGACATGATTGAATTTATTGTTGTTGCATACAAAGCAATATACACAAACAACGCTATGTTGCTTTCCTAAAAAAAACAATCGGATGTGGTACCCCTTCCTCTCCTTTCGTATTCCGCATTTGGGTAACTTGGTAAAAGATTGCGTGTTGTATCGGATGCCGCCTTTCAAAAACATTCCGCTTAATTTCAACTGCTTCTATTAAATTTCACAGCCTGCCGTACTCTAACAGATCTATCAAATTACAAATATGTTGTTTACCATACTAATTTCATTACAAATTTTATGTTGGTTGTGTACAGTCAGTTTCAAATTAAATTAGTTCAAATTTTGGAAGGCTCATAAGGATCTTATTTGGACATAGGGAAGCAAAAATTTAAAATTTACATCAGTCTGAGCACCGTTCCTTTAGGTATCCGGGTAAAAGTTTGCTGCGAAAGATGGATTGCGTTGGAATAATATGGTTTTGCGGAGCCGTTTTGAGGATTGAAGATCATAGGCGGTTGGAAGCGTTTTCTTTATCCAAAATGCTAGCATAGCGTCTCCTAGCAAACGGCTGATTGAAACATTTGCCCGGTATAATGCTAACGGAGGATGTTTTTTGTAGTCAGGTCCGACGAGAGATAGCGAGTTGGACGGCAAGCGTCTGCCCGGCATAATTTTATAAAAAATATGATATACCAGTTTGACCTGTAGTTTTTCACGTGCACGAGAGCTCTTTGCCAGATTTCTAGGTAAACATGTGTCGCAGTTGCGGTCCTTAAGTGTGTGAGCGAAGTAAAACGTACAGAGAAACTTTGTCGACGGATCGCAAGCCTCAAAGCAAGCGTCGGGTACTGTCAACCGTCAACTGCGGAACAAAGTCATCAAGAACATTAAGGCAAGCCCCAACATCTCAGACCGCGATTAGGCCAAAAATTTTGCAACGGATTCGTCTTCGGGAAGGCTTCAAGTCATACCGTGCCTGTAGACAACCAAATAGGGATCAAAAGCAGAACAATGTGGCCAGAATCCGTGCCAAAAAACTGTATGATCAAGTGTTGTCAAAATTCAATGGCTGTCTCCTCATGGATGATGAAACCTATGTAAAGACCGATCTCAAACAGCTTGGCTACGGCTAGGGGAGATGTTCCTGCCAAATTCAAGTTTGTGTTTGCAGATAAATTTGCTCGTAAATATATGATTTGGCAAGGCATCTGTAGCTGCGGTAGGAAGACCAAGGTTTTCATCACTGATAAAACATTTAATTCAGAGCTGTACAGAACGGAATGTCTCCAAAAGCGAATATTGCCATTCAGCAGATCCCACAATGAACCTGTCATGTTTTGGCCAGATCTTGCAAGCTGTCATTACAGTAAAACAGTGCTAAAGCTATGTCCATTAAGTATCCGAAATAACAAAATCATCTGTATCTCGGTAACGGAATGACGTACAAATAAATATTAATCAAAACAAAGGTAATTCACTGTACTTTAAGGAAAAACATATCAATACGAATCATTTCTCTTCACTTTTAATGAAAATTCGCACTTTCTTCTTTATTTCTCCCATCAAACGCTGCACACCTCCGGAGTCAACTTCCTTGGCACATTTGTTCCACATTTTGGTCATCTGAGACGCGTTCCGAGCCGTTTTTAAACTTTTCTTAAGCTTCCGCTTCATTACTGCCCAAAATCTCCCGATGGGCCGGAACTGCGGGCAGTTGGGTGGATTTATGTTTTTATCGATGAAATCTACGTTATTATCGCGGTAAAACAGGATGACTTCCCGGCTGTAGTGGCAACTCGCCAAATCTGGCCAAAACTTCACGGGACCTCTATGGGCTTTAATGAAAGGTAGTTCGCGGTTTTTTGGGCATTCTTCCTTGTACAGCTTCGAGTCCATCGTCTTATTCGTCACGATCACTTTGGTCTTTGCTTCGCAGCTGCATATCATCAGTTTTTTGGCAAATTTGTCCATAATATCAAACTTAAACTTCGCAGGAACATCTCCTCGTGCCGTCGCCATGTAGAATGTTTGGCCAGGAAGCTGTCCGAAATCCATTTTGACGTAGGTTTCATCGTCGATGAGCAGGCATCCTTGGTACTTCGTCAAAACCTGCTGGTACAATTTCCGAGCTCGAGTTTTGGTGACGAAACTTTGCTAAAACGTTCTGTTTGGTTGCTTACTGGCTCGATAAGAACGATATCCTGCTCGCAAACGAATTCTTCGAACGGTGCTGCGAGCAGCAGCGTATTTTTGTGCGATTTCATTATCTGATAGTCTAGGGTTTGCTCTGACGGTTCTCAACACCTTCTGGTTCAGCTGGCGGTCATATGTTCCACTACGACGCTTACCTTAAGGCACTCGATCCACGCTCTTTCACGCCCTAAAACGTTTGAGCACATCATACACAGTTGAGTGGCGATTTTCAACGTTTTTGCGATTTTTATTGCGGACCAGGTTGGATTATCAACGTGGGTGTGCAGAATTTTTTCTCTCCTCTCGGCTTCCATTTGGAATAAATTTTGACTCACTGCACGCAACACCGTGAAATTTATACCACAGAAAGTGGGTGCCTAGGTTAACAAACCGCTGTAAAATAATTCTTGCACTTTCCGTGCTGCTGCAACACAATAAGTGATTCCGGATTCTAACTGGACAGAACTTTAAAAAACCAACCAGAACACAAAAAACCCACCCCCCCACCCCCCCCCCCCAAAAAAAAACAAAACCACCAAACCCACAAAAAAAAAACCAAAAAAAAGGCCAAATCACTTTTTAACCTTTAGAATTTAATGAAAATTTGGGACTTAGTTCATAGTGCATTATTTACATCCTGCAAGTTTTAAAGTCCTGTGATCAAAACTCGCGGAAATGGAGTCGAAAGAACAGCTCGTGCGTGATAAAATCTTGCGCATTCATCACGAGAACAAGGATCTCTCGCATCGTTCCATCGCTAAAACGTTGGGAATCGCGAATTCCACGGTGTCGCGAGTGATTAAGCGGTTCGAGGAACGGTTGACCACCGATCGGAAGCCCAGAAGTGAAGGAAAAAGTATTCCGTACAACACCAAAAATCACAACCGCGTAGTTGGGGCCTTCAACCGAAATCCGAACACCTCCGTTCGGGATGTGGCTAAGAAGCTGCACCTAAGCCGAAGTTTTGTCCAGAAGGCCAAAACTAAGGCTGGGCTTCGAACGTTCAAGGTACAAAAGGCCCCTAATCGCGACGAGAAGCAGAACAAGTCCACCAAAACCCGTGCCAGGAAGTTGTACCTCAACATGCTGACGAAAGTTGAATGCTGCATCATGGACGACGAAACATATGTGAAGGCCGACTTCAAACAGATCTCCGGCAACCTGTTTTTCACGGCCAAGGATAAGTTCAGCGTTCCGGAGCATGTCCGCACTCAGAATATGTCCAAATTTGCGAAGAAATTCCTGGTTTGGCAAGCCATCTTTCGTGACCCAGGACACGATGAACGGACAGGTGTACATAAAAGAGTGCCTCCAGAAGCGGCTGCTTCCTCTCTTGAAGGCTCACAACGTCCCAAAAATCTTCTGGCCGGATTTGGCCTCATGCCACTACTCCAAGGACGTGTTGAAGTGGTATGCGGACAATAAGGTCAATTTTGTGCCGAAAATGTTCAACCCTCCCAACACTTCGGAGCTCCGCCCCATCGAGAAGTACTGGGCGATTATGAAGCAGCACCTTCTTAAACGACCTAAGGTAGTGAAGACAGTCGAGGAACTGAAGAAAGTATGGGTTTACATGCAAAAAACGGTTGATTCACAGGTTGTGCAGAATCTTATGGCCGGGGTTAAGGCCAAGGTGCGGGCATTTGCGTATGGACTGTAAATAAAATACGAGTAAAATGGTAAAATGAAGTTTAAGAGTTATTTCTCAATCCCTGAAAATTTGATGGCAATCGGATGAAAACTCGAATTTTGCGAATCAATTTTGTGTGTGGCAATTTCATCGTGGACACCCTTTAAGATTGCCAAAACGATGGATGAGAATAATGTGCGCTGGTTGGTGAAACGTATTCCGGGAAATGTCTGCAAATTTCTTCGAAATCGAGATGATTTTTTTTTGTATTTTTCCTCTAAAGTTCACATAAAGTCGAACATTTTAGTTAAAACAAAATACTATTTTGTTAATGTATATCCGAAATATGCGCAATAGTCTATGTTCCAATTCTAACTGGGCCACACCTTATGAAGTGAATATCTGTTTATAGTCCTGATTTGAGATAATTTAAAATTACAAATCAGTTTGCTCGTAAAGCCCCAGAAACAGAATAAAACATAGGCTTTTTGAGAAAATAAATTTAGCGAGTAGATTAAGCTCAAGTCTAACATCTGAAAATAGAATTCACAATCACAAAAGTATAAACGAACCTCCAAATGTGATCAGGGTACCAAACGATGAAAGAATTAGCGCCTGATTCGATCAAAAAATGACTGCTGCTACACATATTTCGTCCTCGTCAACAAACAAGTAAACACCGAAAGTCGATAAATATTTGACTAATGAGGACATTTATGTCGGAAAGCCGTTGTTGTCGTTTTACTTGTTTGCTCAACGAAATAGATTGACCCGCACGCGATTAAGGCACCACCGATTGAAGTGTGTCGATCATAAATCACGCATGTCTCTTTCGAATGACTGAACGCTCGCGGGTTCATAAAAAATTGACGGATTATGACGTGGTGATTTACGCGTTCCACATATATCGTTTCAATACAATCGATTAGCTAGACATTTCGTGTTTCGATGGTCATCACACGTTTCATAACTGACTCTCGAAGATCAGCGTAATGGATTGATTGACAAATTGTGATGGATGTGGGACATTTGCGATGACAAATTTCGATACATCCAAATTACATTGATGGGAATTGATTCCAGACGGCTGATCTGATACATCGGGCCAATTGGATCCATGTGGCTTCAAAAACTTCCATTGGAAAATATTAGAAAAACAATCCGGGGTTGGCAAACATCGGAACGAATCGTACGGCTTAGCTCACAACGGAGCTGGGGAGTGAGAATTGCTAATAGAGAATATAAACAGCATTAAAAGATATTAGGGGTAGATAAACTTATTAAATGGCGAAAAAAGCACCGGGGGCTTTATTATGATGTTTTCGCTTCTCGACTCGACTCTTGAGCTGAAGAGCGAACCACGTCGCAATGGGTTGGTATGGGTTTGATGGCATAAGCAAATGAAGCGCAAGAGGGGCACAAAAAAAGCAATTTAGGATCACAAGTAAGAAATAGTGAGACTTAGAAGCAAAACCCTATCGCAAGCGCTTTGGTTGTCCATATCTGGAAAAGAGCAATTTCTGCGCCGGAGCCCCCGGAGGTACCGACGCCCATCTTTGTGTGTTGATTCGCTTGCTCGCGAGCTCGCTGGTTGTCTCCCCGCCACTTACGCCTCTTCACGATCCGGATCCATTAGGTCGTTGTGCATCGCGCAGCCGATGATGGTACCGTGAGCCTTTTTTTCGATAATATTTCAATCTAATAATTATACACGGTGTGTCAGCCATATTGGAAGCGTTTGTATAACTCAACTAATATTAAAGTAATGCCGGGTGAAGGAGCGGGAAGGGAAGAGAACGCGGGGAAGTTGAAGGCGCAGAATTTTAAGCTGAATCATAAAAACTAAATTAGAAACGGGAAAGAGAAAAGAAACGGCGAATGGACGGATAATACCCTACGGACGGATGGCGGATGGGAAAGGAAAATAAAAACGCTTTGGTCATTCTTCTTTTTGTGCCCTCTTAATAGAAGATGACTTTGGGAAATCAAGCGCCCCGTTGATGAAGACGACGTTTGATGATGGCGGCCACCGAGTTGAATGCGTGAAAGAGATAGGACAGTTTTTGTGGATGTGGTATGAAAGTGATATAATTTTAAATGATTTCTATTTGATCGTCAAATTGATCTTTAGCTGTGTGATTTTATAAAGTTAATGACCAGAAGTTTTTAAGACAACTTCGAATAGTCAGCCAAAAACAAAACATAATTTCTCATTAAAGTAGTTGTATTAAAGTGGTTAACCTCGGCGAAAAAATGATGCTTCTGCTCTGACTATTATTATTGGGCATTGTGTTATGATGGTCAATGTTTGATTAATCGGCAATGCATTAAGTTATATTAATTCAACTATGTACGCCCATTGAAGAGTGCGGAGAACTTTTCGAAGGCGTACTTCTTTATCAGCCAAAACCGGATTCATTTCACAGAAACAAATCAAGGACTCCGATACTGACTAGCAACAGAGCCATAGGGTTAATCACTGCAAACATCCAATAAGGTAACGGGAAGCAATAACAGCTTAGCTCTTACATTCGACCTTTGTTTCAAATAAGTCATAAATTCAGCTATATTCGACAATCATGTTGCAAACATGATAATCGATTTATTCTGAAGTATATACAACTATACATAGTTACATGTTTGAGTGAGATTTTATATCTCTCTCACTTTTTAGCCTTCATGACTTCACTGGCTAAGTGGAATAGATTATTCTGACAATTTTCTAATGTCTTAAACTTGGATACATTTAATGGTTATTCCAACTAATTCACACACGCTTTAACTCAACAATTCACCTACTCACCAATTCACTAACTAAGGGGTGGCCCAGTGAGAATTGGAACATAGACTATTGCGCATATTTCGGATATACATTAACAAAATAGTTTTCTATTTGACTTAATGTGAATTTTGAAGGGAAAATACAAAAAAAAAAATTAATCATCTCGATTTCGAAGAAAATTGCGGACTTTTTCGGGAATACGTTTCATCAACCGGGGCACATTATTCTCATCCATCGTTTTAGCAATCTTATTCCACTTGGTTCTCATTGATGCTTTTGACGACACTGTCATTCACATTCGGTTTCCTCTTCATAATAGCCCAAAATCTCTCTATCGGTCTGAGCTGGGGACAGTTTGGTGGGTTGAGTTCTTTCGGTATAAACTGAATCCCGTTGGTTTCATACCACTGTAGCACTGTTTTACTGCAATGACAGCTTGCAATATCTGGCCAAAACATGACAGGTTAATTGTGGCATCTGATCATTGGCAATATTCGCTTTTGGAGACATTCCGTTCTGTACAGCTCTGAATTAAATGTCTTATCAGTGATGAAAACCTTGGTCTGCCTACCGCAGCTACAGATGCTTTGCCAAATCATATATTTACGAGCAAATTTATCTTCAAACACAAACTTGAATTTGGCAGGAACAACTCCCTGAGCCGTAGCCAAGTAAAATTTTCGGCCTTATATAGGTTTCATCATCCTTGAGAGACAGCCATTGAATGTTGTCAACACCTGATCATACAGTTTTCTGGCACGCATTCTGGCCACATTGTTCTGCTTTTGATCCCTATTTGGTTGTCGACAGGCACGGTATGACTTGAAACCTTCCCGCAGACGAATCCGTTGCACGGTACTGCGTGCGGCGCGAAACTTTTTGGCCAAATCGCGGTCGGAGATGTTGTAGTTTGCCTTAATGTTCTTGACGACTTTGTTCCGCAGTTGACGGTCGACAGTACCCGCCCGACGCTTGCTTTGAGGCTTGAAATCCGTCGACAAAGTTTCTCTGTACTTTTTCAAAACACGCCACACGGTATTTCGGGGAAAACCCAACACTTTAGCAAGTTTTGGTCCAGACCACGAAGGGTTTTCCAATTATTTTTCTTCTTTCTTCTTCCATTTTGTATTTTTCTTAAACACGTTCGAACTGCACCGCGAAAAAAAAACTTCTGATGTTGTTATTGTTACAGGGAACACATAAGATGTCATAGTTTACAAATCCAACCACTAAGGTCGCTGCAAGAATAAAAAATGTTTGTTCCAATACTAAATGGGCCACACCTTAGGTAGTAGAAATCTGTGCCGCAGCGCTATCACTTAACTTTTTTTGGTGAACACACATTGATTTTCTTTGAGGGCTTTTAAAAAAATAATTCCGGAAGTAATCATGAGCACATTCGGTAGCTATGGACAGAGAAAGAAAAATTGCAGCAATTGATGCGTACATCATATTGAAAAGGCGGCTAGAACGAAATACTCGCAAAGTCTGGTCAAAATCGTCGATTGCTCGTCGTGAAGGCTTGAGAATTGAGGCTAATCTATTGAAGAAGCTGAGTGATGAAGATCTGATTACTAGTTCAGGTAAATTCTTCAGAGAAGTTTAGGGGAGTTCTTCAGATAAAATAATGGAAGTTCTTATGAGAAATTCAGGGACGTTCATTAGAGAAGTTCATGGAAGTTTTTCAGCGAAGTTCAAGGAAGCTTTTCACGAAAGTGCAGGGAAGTTCTTCAGAAAAATAAGGAATTTCTTTAGAGAACTTCAGATAATTTTTCAGAAAAGTTCGGGAAAGTTCTTCAGAGAATTTCAGGAAAGTAATTTCAGGGAAGTTCTTCAGAGGGATTTCAGAGGAAGTTCTTCAGAGGAAACTACAGGGAAGTTCTTTAGAGGAACTTCTGAGAAGTTCTTGAGAGAAATTCAGGGAAATTTTTTTTAGAGAAGTTCAGGGTAGTTCTTCAGAGAAAATAATGGAACTTTTTTAGAGAAATTCGGGGAGGTTCATTAGAGAAATTCTTCAGAAAAGCAGGGAATTTCTTTAGAGAACTTCAGATATTTCCTCAAAGAAGCTCAGGAAAGTTCTTCAGAGAACTTTGGGGAAATTCTTCAGAGAACTTTGGGGAAGTTTTTCAGATAATTTCATGAAAGTTCTCCAGAGAGCTTTAGATAATTCTTCATAGAAGTTCGGAAAAGTTCTTCAGCGAATTTCAGAATTTCAGGAAAGTAAAGTAATTTCAGGAAAGTTCTTCAGAGGAACTACAGGGAAGTTCTTCAGAGGAACTTCAGGAAAGTTCTTCAGAGGAACCACAGGGAAGTTCTTCAGAGAAACTTCAGGGAAGTTCCTCAGAGGTACTTCAGGGAAGCTCTTTTTCGAAATTCTGGAAAGTTGTTTATAGAAGTTCCGGGACGTTATTCAAAGAACTTCGGTGTAGTTTTTCAGAGAACTTTGGGGGAAGGTTTCAAATTATTCGTATACATCGATTCTTAGTGCAGCAAAAATTAAATGAAATTGAAATAATAGGTTTATTTAACATGTGCATATTATTAGCAAGAGGCTGTCAATTTCACGGGATTTTAAAGAAAAATAGCAATTTCACAGTTGTGTTTGAGCGTTAGACGGAAAGCACGTTAGTATAAAAGCCCCTGAAGAGAGCGTCAGTTATTTAAATTACAAAAAGCGGTTCAGCATCATTCTAATGGCTTTGGTGGAAGCTGAATAAAAGTTGACGTATGTCAACAAGGAGCAAAAGGAAGGACCAGTGATGGTGGGGTATTGGCCGATTGCTCATTTGTGAAGTAGATGTACCCGTTCTATGTATAATTGATACATTTGTTACTTAGGACCTATTGCATTTGCATTTGTAGATTGGACCTGTTAGATTGGTCTTTTGTCAAATTAGAATGTACATTGGACTATTGTGATTGCGGTATGCACTAGTAAAATAATGTTCGCATTAGTTCTCTATTAGCTTTATTTTTGTACCCTCGTGCCCTCTAGTTCTTGCAATTAGCAGTAACCCAGCAGTAACCCATGATATTTGAGAACTTCAACCTCTGGCTACATATTTATTGATTCGGAAATCCCGCAAATCGGCATAAATCTCAACCAATAAAGGACTAATGCATCTTATTTTCTTATTTAAGCTTTACTGTGTTGCAGCAGTCATAAAAATAACAACATCAGAAGCGTTG